>VYXH01006609.1:0-41089 GCA_013397275.1 Burhinus bistriatus
GAAGTGGATAATAATCAGAGGGACAAGTTGCACTTGTTCAGAGATAACTTTTCTAAAGGCATTTTATTCACTGTACTTTGGACTCTAAGAAGCCGGCCTCAACCATTCTTAGAAGTCCAAAGCAGTCCTCCCATTAAAAATATCAGCTTTAAAAAATAACAGTTATAACAATAATACTCCCATTTACCTCATGGAGTGAAAAAGCTTTTTTTTCAAGGTATTTATAGTGAGTAGGTAACTCATGTTCTGTCCAAAAGCTGTAAGATGTCTAAGCAAACACCCCTTTCCTTCACATAAAGAAGCATACTGACCCAATTTATTCCAAAACTATTTCTAGAGGTAGTTTTATGTGAAAGTAGTCTGATATAAAGACTGAATGGCATCTTAAAACTGGAAAAAGAAAAAAAAAAACCTCCCAATTTTTTGCTGCTTTGGTGACCAATGATTCTAAAGTAATTGCACTAGAAAAACAATCGTTTAGCATAATCATCCCCATATGGCCAAATGTTATAATTGGCTGTCTAGAATAATTCAGATAAAAACTTGAATAAATGATTTTCTCATTAATGGAACACAGTATTTTGGTAAATGTCCACAAGGAGTTTTGGCTTCTTTATTTCTAAGCCTCTCCTGCTAAAGCTTTTCCATTTGGCAAGACGGGATTTTTCCCATGACACTTAAGGTCCTTAAAAGTGATTTATTTTTGCATTTGTAGCTATTTGCTGAAACAAGCCATTATTCATATCCTTTATCCATGTGGAAATGAACAAACGATCTGCTGGTCATAAACCCCTTAAAAAAAAAAAGCGCCCATGAATTGTTAACAAATAAGGATGAGGAGTTGACTGGATTAGGATTTGTTATTCCTTTTGTATTGGTTTTCTTGTTGATTTTCTCTTTTGTGGTTCAGAAGAGAAAAACAAGACTTTTATTCATCATTCTAAACTGCAGTTGTGTACAGTACATAAAATACATACAGAAAAAGACTTGTCTACAGCTGAAATCTTGCATTTGAAATTTAGTCGATGTGAAATTCTCCCTCTAAAGAAAAAACACTAATAGTAACTTAAACTGTACTTTGGAATCAATTTATTTTAAAATATTTGTCTATTCAATTTATTGGCGTGGTCTTACTGACAGCATTTGTTCAGTTACCCCAAAGCACTACAACCTAGTATGTATCTGAATGCATCTTAGTAACTAAGATATATTTTGATTCATAAAACAACTGGTTTTGCTTTGCATGTGGTAAAGTGACTGTGAGGCTCATAGGAAACTGACTCATAACGGAAAGCTTTCTCCAGCGTGCCCTGTCGCATAGGCACAGTTGCCAAGAAGTTATCTGGGTTCATTTCCATAGTAACCAATCAATATAACTGTTTATTTTCTAAAGGCCTTGCACTTGAACTAAGAATCTTAGAAACTTAGATATTACTCTTGGAAGTTAAATGGTCTGATTATTTGACTTGGTTTTTTCAGCACGAGGGGAATTACTTGCTTTTCTTCCCACAAAAATTACCTTCACTAAAATACACCAAATTTTTCTTTATATAATGGAATTAGAAGAACAGTTCAGGGCGTGGGAGGGCAGTTGGTTTGGGTTTGGTTTTTTGTGTTTTTTTTTTTTTTTCTCAGATTGTGTACAAATGTTCCAAATATCTTGGGTTTGTTTTTTTTTTTTAAAAACAATGAGCCAGCGAAAGAAACTAATGATACTTTTTTGATGTCATTATGAGGAGGAAGAGGTATTCTTGGTTTGACTTGTTTTTATTTTTACAAGAATTAGAGCATCAGTATCTATAACTGAGTTTTTTGCCATAATTTTTATTTTCTTGTTTGTAAGAAAACTTAAAAACCTGATTATCCTATTTAATGTTCATTAAATTATTTGCCTGAATAAATCCTGACCTGTGGAATTAGTAGATTGTCTTCCAAAAGCATAGTGTTTCTGTGCGATCTTCCTTACTTGAACAATGATATTTGGTATAGTAGCATTGGTATGTTGAAATAAATCCAAATCCTTAAAGGTTTTAAGGATGCTTGCATTTCTCAAGCAGATGTTACTTACATTTATCTTGTATTTACAAGCAAAAATACTACATTTAATGTTCACTAAATTATCTTTTACTGTAATGTTAGTGATATCTGGAATACTATATAACAGTACAATGTAAAGCTGCTTTGACTGTAGTTTGCTGTAGAAGTGGAAAGCTGTTCTGAAAAGCAGAAACATAACCTGAACCATAATACTGAGTTGTACTACGATTTTGATACATATTTTTGACCTTATGAGTTTACAGAAACATCCAGACAATTAAAGGCATTATTTGTAGGAAAAAATATTATTAATAACTGGAAACGTTACAGATGTAAAAACACTGCAAGAACTTAGTGAAATGATGAATAGGAAGAGAAGTGATTTTGTTACTGGTAGTCCCAATGGTATCCTGGGGGATAAGGGAAGGGCGATGACAACTGTCCTACTTGTATGATGAGCAGATGCTATGAGAAGGGACTTTCTGACCTTTATGGATGACAAGTGAACGCTTTCAGTCTTGTAGCATTGTTTATAACCTTGTAATGAATAGCAAAAAATCTACGTTACTTATAATTTCCAAAAGGACACTCGAGACTGGATTGTTTTGCAGATATTATTGGATGCATCGTAATGTGCAAATGCAGGATCCCTATGGATTCATGGCCGTAGCTGATATGCCTTGATCTGAGACTAGAGATAGAGCTTAAATCAAAGGATTGTTAAGAGTTCTTGCTTTTTGAAACTTAATAAAGGTTTGTCTAATTGCATGCATTTTAGTATTGATTAGATATTTCTGGTAAGATTTAACTTCAATAACTCTTTAAAGTCTAGTAAAACAGGCAGCCAGCTACAACAATCACTTTGTTTAGGTGACAGCATTTTTAATTATCCTCTTAATGTAGAGTTTTTTATAATTATAGTGGTGTGTTAAAACTGAGATCCTTACGCTGTGCTGAAACTAGATACAAAATCATAGAATCATAGAATGTGTTGGGTTGGAAGGGACCTTTAAGGTCATCTAGTCCAACTCCCCTGCAATGAGCAGGGACATCTTCAACTAGATCAGGTTGCTCAGAGCCCCGTCCAACCTGATCTTGAATGTCTCCAGGGATGGGGCCTCTACCACCTCTCTGGGCAACCTGTGCCAGTGTTTCACCACCCTCATTGTAAAGAACTTCATCCTAATGTCTAATGTAAACCTACTCTGCTCTAGTTTAAAACCATTGCCCCTCGTCCTATCGCTACATGCCCTTGCAAACGGCCCCTCTCCAGCTTTCCTGTAGGCCCCCTTTAGGTACTGGAAGGCCGCTATAAGGTCTCCCCAGAGCCTTCTCTTCTCCAGGCTGAACAACCCTAGCTCTCTCAGCCTGTCTTCATAGGAGAGGTGCTCCAGCCCTCAGATCATCTTCGTGGCCCTCCTCTGGACCCACTCCAACAAGTCCATGTCCTTCTTGTGNATGAAGATGTTGAACAGCACCGGTCCCAGTACAGATCCCGGAGGGACACCACTTGTGACCCCTCTCCATCTGAACATTGAGCCATTGACCACCACCCTCTGGATGCGACCATCCAGCTAGTTCCTTATCCACTGAACAGTCCACCCGTCACATCTGTATCTCTCCAACTTAGAGAGAAGGATGTTGTGGAATACCATGTCAAAGGCCTCGCAGAAGTCCAGACAGATGATATCCATAGCTCTCCCCTTGTCCACTGATGCAGTCATTCCATCGTAGAAAGCCACTAGGTTGGTCAGGCAGGACTTGCCCCTGGTGAAGCCATGCTGGCTGTTTCAAATCACCTCCCTGTCTTCCATGTGCCTTAGCATAGCTTCTAGGAGGATCTGTTCCATGATCTTCTCAGGCACAGAGGTGAGGCTGACAGGTCTGATTCTGGGATTTTTTGTGTCTATGCATTTGCATTTTTTTGGGAGGAACACTACCAGAGTGCCAAAATGTGATGTTTTTAGTGAAAGAAAATCTTAACCAACCATATCACTTAGGTAATCTGCATTCAACTTCACCTTCGCACTCAGTTTTTTTAGTCTAACAAGCCCCTGAAAGTTAGGGTAACTACCAGCAGGGTTGAGGGAGTGAGCAATTCTATTGTCTTTCAGCATCAATGCAGGCCTGTTGCTTCTGGTGCTCACAAGAGGACACTAGTGTTGTTTCATAAGAGTTCCTAGCATTCTCAGTCTATCCTGATACAACTGTTGACAGAAGGATCAGAGTACTATGAGCTGTAAGCAATCCAGGAGACTCCTGGAATGCATTGAGGATAACCTCTTAAGCCAAGCAGTAGATTGCCTTACCAGAGGGGATGCGATGCCGGACCTGTTGGTCACCGATGCAAGCAAGCTTATCGGTGACATCAAGACTGGAAGCAGCCTGGGCTGCAGTGATCATGCACTGGTGGAGTTCGCAGTCCTGAGGGATATGGGTCAGGCAAAGAGTAAAGTCAGGACCCTAAATTTTAGGAAAGCAAAATTCCAGCTCTTCAAGGAGTTAGTCAATAGGACCCCCTGGGAAACTGCCCTCAGGGACAAGGGAGCGGAACAGAGCTGGCAGATCTTTAAGGATGCTCTCCATAGAGNCTGGTGACTGGAAAAAGGGAAATATTGCACCCATTTTTAAAAGGACCTACTGATGTGTCAGCCTCACCTCTGTGCCTGGGAAAGATCATGGAACAGATCTTCCTCCTAGAAGCTATGCTAAGGCAGATGGAGGACAGGGAGGTGATTTGAGACAGCCAGCATGGCTTCACAAGGAGCAAGTCCTGCCTGACTTCTATGACAGAGTGACTACATCAGTGGACATGTTCCCCCACAACATCCTTCTCTCTAAATTGGAGAGATATGGATTTGATGGGTGGACTGTTCAGTAGGTGAGGAATTGGTTGGATGGTTGCATCCAGAGGGTAGCGGTCAATGGCTCAATGTCCAGATGGAGATCCCATGGTGTCCAGATGGTGTCCCTCAGGGGTCCGTATTGGGACCAGTACTGTTTAATATCTTCATCAGTCACATAGATGGTAGGATCCAGTGCACCCTCAGCAACTTTGCGGAGAATGTCAAGCTGAGTGGTGCAGTTGACATGCCTGAAGAATGGGATGCCATCCACAGGGACCTGGAGACAAGCTTGAGAAGTGGGCCCATGTGAACTTCATGAGGTCCAACAAGGCCAAGTGCAGAGTCCTGCACGTGGGTTGGGGCAACCCCCAGTATCAATACAGGCTAGGGGATGAAGGTATTGAGAGCAGCCCTGACGAGAAGGGCTTGGGGGCTACTGGTGAATCAAAAGCTGGACATGAGCCGGCAATGTGCGCTCGCAGCCCAGGCGGCCAACAGTATCTGGGGCTGCATCAAAAGTGGATGTTGGAGAAGAGAAGGCTCCGGGGAGACCTTATAGCAGCCTTTCAGTACCTAAAGGGGGCCTGTAAGCAAGTTGGGGACAAACTTTTTAGCACGGCATGTAGCGGTAAGACGAGGGGCAATGGTTTTAAACTAGAGCAGAGTAGGTTGACATTAGACATTAGGATGAAGTTCTTTACAATGAGGGTGGTGAAACACTGGCACAGGTTGCCCAGAGAGATGGTAGATGCCCCATCCCTGGAAACATTCAAGGTCAGGTTGGACGGGGCTCTGAGCAACCTGATCTAGTTGAAGATGTCCCTGCTCATTGCAGGGGAGTTGGACTAGATGACCTTTAAAGGTCCCTTCCAACCCAAACTATTCTATGATGCTACAGTGAATTTAATGACTTAAGATAGTGACATAAATATCCCTTCTCTACTTGAAGCAAAAAATTGTAGCTAGACAGCTCATGAAAAAGGTAAAACTGATTTTGATGTGGTGGTGTTTTTAAGAGAGAAGAGGGTCTTGCATTTTTTCATTTTTAGGATAAGCTCAAAATATTACTTAGAAAAAGAAGAACTTTAAAAGAAACAAATTATGGAGATTTCATTTCTAAGTTACTGGTCACTGGGATCTGCAGAAAAAGAATGTTCTCAGAAGTTGTGTTACCTTTAAGCAGAGCGTATGAAACCTGCAAATATGCAGACTCCAGTTACCTGTGCACTTGGATAGCTGTGTTCTGCTTGACAATGGACATCTAGCTGACTATTTTCTTTACCTGAGAGTTGAGCAACTATCACGTAAGTGCTACAAGTTATGTCTAGATCTTCTAAGTGTAGCACATGTTAGCAGTTATCAAATATCCCTTTAAGGTTGTATTTTACTTAATGAATTCTTGTTTGAGCCTATTTCCAATAGAGGATGTAACTATTACTAATTTGCCTTTTTGAATTCAAGTTCTATTTTGGATTTAAATAACTCATATACTGGCAGTTTGGGATTTTTTTTTTTTTTTTCCCCCAAAGAACAGGAAAGTTTACAATATAAAACATAACGGATAAAAGTTAGTTTGTGGTGTACAGAGCCTGTTCCTTTTAGGTCACATGCTTGAATATGACTCAGTGTTGTGTCATCAGAATCCGTTAGTCTGTTGTGGTCATTAAACTGACTCATTTTAGGCAGGCTAGTTTATTCCCACCTTAGGAAGTCACGGTGCCAGTGAGCACTGTAGCTGGCAATCTTACCAGCACAGCAAATTGGAGCTTTTGCGTGAGCCTTGCAATTCATCATTTCTCCACAGATGATAAACTCTGACTCCAGCTTACATGCGATTCTACCTCTGTTACAGATTTCAGACTGGATCTTCAATAATAAGCTGCTGTAAGAAGTTAATATAAAACATAGGAATGCATGTATTAGAAAAATAGCAGAGGAAGAAAAGCGCAAATATGGCTTTCATATGCGCAGACTGTACTTGAACGATTAGGGTGGTAGAAGAAATTAGCACAGTTTCTCCACAGTTCCAGATTAGAAATGTGGGACTAGAAAAGAACTTTTGGTCATTGAGGCAGGTCCCTCAGAATAACAGTCCTTATGTCTCCTGTTATTGACAAACTGGCCAACCTTGTCTTTAAATACAGTAAGATTTTTTTTGCTCCTACTTCTCTTATTTGAAGGCTGTTCTAGAAACTTGCTCTATGGTTTGAGACCTTGTAATTTTCAGTTTTAAATGAGTGTTTGATTGTGCCTTATTTTGGTCCTAACCACTTTTCATTTGACTTAGTTATTTGGTCTCTAAAGTGCTTGAATTACTTAGTGTATTTTTATTATATGTAGTTTTTTCTTATAAGATACAGGAGTTTCTAGTACCTGTTCATTTTGGAGTCTGTTCTTGCTCAACGAGAGTTACCCAAACAGAATAAAGTCTTCTGTTTGAGCCTTATATAATGACATAAATATAACTGAAAGCATCCTACATTTTGCCTTTTCTCAGCCGCATCATATTGTCAGGTTGTAATCCTCCTGCAGTGAACAAATCCATTCAGACATTAGTCATCTTCTTTTGCTCTCAAGATGGCAAGCTCCCAGTATGTAGCTGAAATTCTTGTTTGCCCCAAGTGCATTACTTTGTATCTGGTTATTGAACATCATCTCCTTTGTACCTTTCCAGGCCTCCAATTTATCTAGTTCTGCTTGTATGATGCTCCCTTTCTCTGTATTGAAAAACTACTTGTCAAAGACAGTATCTTGAGCACATTCCAAAGCTCAGCAGCTTGGAGGACAGTGCCTGGGACCTAATGTTCAGGAAGACTTCACTCCCCTGAGGCAAACTGGAGAAATCAGAGTCTCATTCACTTGCAAAAACACGTGGCTATTGAATTTTTCTGTAGGTCTGATATTGTGTTCAAGGTTTGAAACAGTTATTAGTCTTGCTACTCAAAGAGAAGAATGAAGAATGGTTATTCAGGCCTTAGAAGAGACTTGGCATAAAGTCACCACTCTACAAACAGTGGAACCCGTGTTTGTTCTTGAGCTGTCCTATTGCTTTTTATGCTCCTGAATGTACACGCAACTGACATCAAGCTTCTGTTCTCTATTTGCAGGGAGGTAGTACAGGCAAACTGTGTCCGCTGGAAGAAAAAGTTCTTATTTATGTGTAAAATCAGTGCCAGTGCCACAACAGGGATTCTGGATACTTGCATTTGCAGGGTGTCTGTACGGAAGGTAAATAGCTGTTTTTCCCTCCTCTCCCCTTTCCCTGCTCTTTCTTCACTTGTTTTGGTTTAATTTTTAAATGTCTGATAAACTTCATAAAGCAAATTTTAGCTACAACCATGTCAGGTATTCTTCTAGTCAAAATTTCATAGTAATCTTATTAATTACCTTAGTTTGACTAATTCATGGGTTTTTTACATTCTTATTAAAAGAACACTTGTTCCAGCAGGATGGTAAAAGAATCGCTCATCAGTCTTTATAAAGTTAGCCCTCGATAGGTGCTTCTAGCAAGCAGCAGTAAACGTAGAAGCCTTGGACTGTGCTAAGTACCAGAATTTTGTATGCAGCACTTCCTACCTTTGGGGCTAGACTTTGGAAGAGCCAAATGCTGGTCGGTGTCAGGCACTCACGCTTTTCCCCCTCTGCAAGCTGACAGTCTCCTATTGGCCTGCACTGAGGACATTATTAATACTAAGTTCTAAATGACAACTGCACAGCCTAGCAAATATGTGTTGAACTATTTTAAAAGGAAGATTAGTATTTGCTTTTCTAAAAACACAAAATAAGCAAATAAAACCCCCAGTCAGTATCTTTAACAGCTTAATAGTATGTCTTTTTTTTTTTCTAGGAGTTAAAAGGAGGAAAGGCATATGCAAAGGTAAATTGAGATGTATCTAATTTTGCCTATGAATTAGCTTTTCTTTCTTGTCATTTTATGCCCTTTTAAAGTAATTCCAGAATAGTACTCTAATACCCATGATTTCATTATGTGCCTTATAGTTACACTCTCAATCAGTGTGTTTAATAAGTATATAATAATATTATACCACCAGAATGTTTTTTTTTCTTTCAATTTACTATGTTGAAAGGGCTGATAAATGTAAACCCTTCTGCATGTGTTTACTTTTAAAAATAAAGAATATTCTCCTTATTCTTTTTCTCTCTTGAGACTTCAATTTTTAACTGAAAATAGAACTATGCAGAATTTGACACTCAAAGTTTGTTTTCTGCTTTTTGCCTTGGGTCGCTGCCTTTAATAGGCATCCTTTTATTTGTATTTGAGAGAAACTGCTGTTGGGTGGCACTCAATACTGTGCATGTAGCAAGTACCTTCATTTAGTAATATGCTTACTTCTAACTTTGTAATTTTCTCTTAACAGCTGGGTTTTGCAGATCTAAATCTAGCAGAGTTTGCTGGATCGGGAAATACCACTCGTCGCTGTTTACTGGAAGGTTATGATACCAAAAATACAAGACAGGATAACTCCATTCTCAAAGTAATTTGTTTCCTTTATGATACTTAAGCAAATAAAGCAGAGAACAAGTGGCATTATTAAGCACTTAATGAAATTTAAAACATACTTGCTGAACCTCTTTCTAGAAGGGAAACTATTTAAAGAAAAAACATCAGCATTGTTTAGAGAGAATCATTAAAATCTATGCAGTCAAAAATAGAATTTATCCTACTCTTTGAAATGGAACTGATAGCTGTAAGAGAAAAGCTTTCAAAAGGTATTCATATTCTAACAGGAATTGAAAAATGGAATTGTGAACCATGATGAAAAAGTTAATACGTTCATATAAATGTAACAACTATATCTTTAAGACTGGGCAACTTCCTGTGCAGGTTTTCTAAGACTGAATCTCTTAATTGGCTTATTTACGTATAAGCCAGCTTCAACACGTCCCTGACTCCTGGAACTTTCCCTCTTCTATTTGATCGTAATCAATATAACAATTGGTGAGTGTTGTTGCAAGAAACCTACCCTGCCGTTCTCTCCCATTAGTCCAAGGAGTTTAAAAAATGAATAAGCTACCTAAACCTGAAAATAATTACATACAGAATGTTACAAGTAAATTTTTTAAAGATTTCTTTTCCCATCAAGACATCAGGATTAATTTCTCATACTATTGAGTACACTGTTCAAGCACGCACTTTCTGATTTCTTTAAGACAGTCACAGACTTTGTCCAGAAAACTTTTAATCGATGGCTTTGACCCAGCTAACAAGCCTTCTCAATGCATTGTTGTCCTATAGCGTTATTTACCTTCTGTGGTTTTACTGTATCTCTGATGTTAGCACAACCAGTTCTTGTACGCTGTATGGTAAACACTCTGAGCAAAGAACATCAGCACCCACTGTTTTAAACAATATTGTTTTCTCATTAATCTTTTAGATTTCCTGTCTCTTTATTTTTCCCTTGAAGCCATCTTAACTATTAATGATTCTAAGATTCTTCTTGATCTATGTATCTTTTGCAGAATCTTGTACATGCAACTGTTACTTTAAATGCTATTTTGTGTAGTTTGCATGTGTACTAAGAAGAAGTAGTTTTTTGCATGTGTTTATTTGCATATGTGTTGATGCCATTTTATTTTACTTAAATGTAAGATTTGTGACAAGTATAGCTTAGTGACATGACCATGTATCACAAACCAATTCCATTTTTTGTCTTACAGTGGGTTTTGTTTTCTTAATGTGTAGGTTTTGATCAACATGCAGCTAATGTCTGGAGACCCATGCTTTAAAACGTAAGTTTATAAAAAAATCTGTGTGGGATAGTGTTTTGGTCATGCAGTCCATGTTCAGAATTACACTTCTAATTTGAGTTTATAAATCTCTCCAATCTGGCAACAAAATTTAAAAAAAAAAAAAAGCACAAACAAATGGGATGGTAGCTGAATAGCTGAATAATGGCTAAGATGGTAAAAATACCAGTAGAAGTATCATAGTTCTCGTTGCTGTTACATACTTAATATATTTTCAAGCCAAGAATACTAGCCTGTACATCTGTAATTTAAAAAAAAAAAATAATGAAAAATCAAAGAAACACTTATGGGGAAACTGTTCCTGCAGCAAGCTTATATAAATATACTTGGTATGGGGTGGTCTGACTAATACTTGTGTTTGGAAAATGCGCTGTTACACCTTTTATTCACAAGTCTCAGATGATTTTAAAAGATTTATTTAAAAAAAAAGAAAACAGAAGTGTGATATGACTTAGTACAAGAGAAAGCACTTATAGATATTCAGTTAGCAAAGACATTATGCAACTTAGTAAAAGATGCAAGAGGTAACATCTGAGGGGGGAGGCAGCTAGGAGAATACACTGCTATCTACTCAGGATCCCTCGGCCTCATTGTCCTTAATCTGTAGTTAAGGAAATGTAATAGTTTTGCTAGAGCACGTTAGCTGCCATAACTAACCAGAGAACAGAAAAACGATGCATGCTAGGCAAAAACCTAGTCATGAGTGAGACAAAATTGTTGCCTTCTTTTTAGACCAATAAGCCATGTTGTTATGAGGCACCCAAGCTTAGTGGATGACTAAATTGCAACAGTGCGACTGGCAAGCTTCCTATTTCCAGAGAAGACCACTATCTTGCTAACCATAACTTAATTATCCTAATCAGTAGGAAGTGAAGAACTCTCACATGTCATTTGTATTATAAGAGATATTTTATAATAACCTGAAAGCCATTCATTTTAAGGACAGGCTTTGAGATATGTGTAGGATCTGCTTCCATTCACAGTGTGGAAACTTCCTCAATACCTGCCAAGATTCTTAATGCCACTGCTTTTCTGTAATTTAGAACATTGGTGGACTAGATTGTTTGAAGTGTATGTGCTTTTCAGTTTACCGTTAATCTTTTCTAATTCTACATGACAGTAGGTGGCAATTTTGTCTAGATCAGGTTTAAACCAACTTAGTTGTATTTTACTTGCCACAAGATGTTTGGGGGAGGGGTTGATGAAATAGTTCCTTCAAATTTTTCTTCAGTTCACTTCATTGGCCATGTTGTTATACTGAAACTAGTAGGAGATGGAATCAAAATGAGAGGACATATTTTCTTCCCACAAGATTGATTAAACTATGGAACTCCTTGTTCCATACTTGTTCACAACTACACGTTGTGAATACTAAAAGCTCAAGAAAGAAATAAGACAAATTCCTGAATGAAAAATTATTGGGGGCTATTAAGTATAAACCATCATATGAGGTTCAAGAAATACCTGACTTACAGATGAGGTGATGCTGGAAGAATACTCAGGAGATACATCAGGAGATCTGTGCCATGTTAGCTGAGCATCTGTTGTTTGCTGCTGACAGAAACAGGATGCAAGGCTAGACAGACCTTTGGTCTGAAACAACATGCTTGTGCTCATGTTAGCCCTATCAAAAACAATCTAAGGCAGAGTTCCAAGTATTACATATAACTTGAAAAGAAAAAATGAGCTTAAGGAAAACAATCTGGAAAAAATTGCTAGCTTCACCCTTGTTATGTCAATCTCAACTTTTTGTGTAGGTTCTCAAATTTCATTTATACTTTCAGACCTTATGTTGGATCAAAGATACCTTCCACTGTAAAGATATAGTGCTTACTTACAAACTGCTAAACTGAAACACTTTGACTTCAGTATGGATTAGGGTTTTTATTCAAAATACTCTCATATACTGAATTTAAACTCATCTTTTATCAGATTAATGTAGGCAATCAATGTCCCTCTGAATAATCCAATGAAGAAAGACAATAATCTCATACAGGCTTAATCTGTAGCAGTAAACATATGCTGAAGTCGTCTTCAAGTAAAAAAAAAATTGTGTTTCAAAGTGAAATGAGGCTGCAGCTCCAATAAAAGCAGCACAGATCTCCTAACTCAGTCTGAGGTACAAGTATGAAGTTACTCATGATTTGGAGGTTTTAGCTGGTTCAAGGTAGGTTCTGGTGTAATTAGGACAATCAAGAATTGTTTTCTGTAGCAACCAGAAACTTTGTGCATTACTGTTGTGGCTGTATCCTTACCATTGTTTCTGAGCATAGTGTCTGCTCAGATGATTCACCACAGGAACTCTTCAATGTCCCCTTGCACCACTAAAGGCCCTTTCTCCTCTCTTCTTCTAACCTTCAATAAGACGACTAGAACACTGTAAAATGTCATCTTGTGCTTACTGAATATATAGTAAAAAGGGTATTATCTGAATTTGTTTGATTGGGCAAAGCTTTTCTGTATCTCTAGTTATTTAGCACCTCTTGATTCACTTTTTTAGTGAGACCTACTAACAAATACTTCACTGGTACTGATAAACAATTTGTCAAAGGCAACTAACTGATCATTAGTCTTGTATACTAATAAAACAGTGTACTTCTGTTCTTTACTGGGTTGTATCAAAGCAGTTGAAATTAGTACCTAAATAGTTTTCTGGCTCCCTAGGAAAAAAATCTGTAACTGAAATTATTCAGACTTGGCATTTTCTTCCAAACTGATGATATAACCATTTCCTGGAACGTAAACTTTCAACACAAACAGAACAAAAAATTTATCTAATCCAGATGTCCTTGGTAGAAGGAAAAATAAACCTTAAAACAATTTCACAATCTGGAATCAGCTACATATTTTATGAAGAAGCCTAGAAGGCTTGATGTTTGATCTGGGGTGACATCCCTGAAAGCATTCTGTTCTTGCTTTCAAAACTATGTTAAGTCACCCAAGCATTGTATTTCTAGAAGTGCCTTTTCTTTTTCTCTCTTTAATTCAAACATAACGTAAGAGGGGATATGTACTGTACCTAAAAACAGTGATTAATTTATCGAATATGTCAAATCTAAAAATGTCAACAAGTGTCCATTTGTATGCAGACCAACAGCCTGTTGCCAAAGTCAAAAATAACAAAGCATTAAAAAAAACTGCAGGTAACATCTTGAAACATATTTTAGTTGTATTTGCTTGCAAAAGATTACTTTCACTTTGTCATTTTCTAATTAGTTTCTTTTGCACTAGCAAAACACAAACTTAGAGGTTTATTCATTTTAATAAAATATCCCTTTGGGTCTTGGTATAATCTGAAGCAAGCATTTAAGCTTTATTAAAAGCTGTTTTAATATTGAACCAAATTTAAATTATGTCGTACATGATGCTTTTTTTTATTTAGCAGTAGGTAGAATTTAGAGGGGAATACATGGAGATGGTAACATAGGCTCCTTTGTTAGGAGTGGGAGGGTTATCAGCCCAGAATCTCCTCATGTACTGTAACAGACATGAAACAAAGCCAGGAGTACGTCACAGTGCACAAGTCAAGTGGCCAACTGGCATTGTATGTTTTGTCCGTTTTTTTAACTTACCATCTTGTCCTGTATTCCATTAAGTACTGAATTATATATATTCTTAGCACATAAATTATCCTGTGATTCATACGCTTAAAAAAAAATAAATTAAGAACTTCAAATTAAACACATATCGCTCTACCAACCATTAAAAAAGGAAAAGCCTTTCCAAGGATCCCCAGAAGCCTGAAGGACTGAGGGCTGAGCAGATGAATTCTGTAAAATGTCCGTAAGCTCAATAGGAAAAGCTTCTTTTTTTTTTTTTTTCTCCTTTTTAACAGGGGGCTAAGCAGCATGTTTTCAGAAAAAAGTTACAAGCCTATTGACTTGAAGCACAGTACAAATTATGTCAACTTACTTAAAAAGAAAAATTTATGCTGATCAGTTTGGAGGGATTACAGCAAAAGTACAGCAAATCTTAACCACCTTTTTCTTACAGGCCTCCTTCCACAGCAATGTCTATAGCAATTGCTGGAGAATCAGAATCTTTGCATGAAGACAGGAAAGGTGGAGAAAACTTAAAACTAGCATATCTGGGCATAGCAGGTATAAAATAATGCTCTTAATTTCTCAATTCTTTTATAACTGGCTTCACAGCTTCAAAGAGATGTACAAACTACTTCAAATTTTAAAATGCTGACAGTTGGCCCACAAAGGGACCTTCTTTAGTTATTTGTTGAGACATAGTCTCCTAGATAACATCAGCGGAATCTCTCTTTTTTACTTTTGTAACAGTTTATTTAATGGAAAGAAAGAACAGAAATTGGATTGATAGCTTGCTTTCTTTTTAACATTGAAAATCTTTCGCTTTCTGTGTGACACATTTCTTGATTTGCTTTGGATTTGTATTTTGACTGAGCATTTAATTTGGCCCTTGATTTTCAACTTATGAATCATAGGGACATGCATAACTGAGTAAAAAAAATACTACCAAACCACTTTATTACAGGTTGAAATTTGGAGGGTATTTTTCGGGGGGGGTGTTTGGTTTTTTTCCACAAGCTTCAGGCTCTTGCATAGCTTATTAATTTCCACCCTAAATACAGCTTAAGTTGTCTTAACCACAGTTACTTTCTCAGCCAGAAAACATCTAGCACACCATTCTACCATGGTGCTATAGAAAGCATGGTGATGTCTTTAATGTCTACAGTGTAGACAAATCTTTCTAACCCAACGCTACTCTCTGTTTTCCTCACAGAGAAACGTATTATGGGTTTTTTTTCATAATTTTTTTTTTTTTAGGAATGCTTATTTCTTGACATACATGGTATTTTTGCAGCACTTGAATCTTCAAAGGGTTTGTAGAAAACTAGTGTCAAGTCCCTAATCCCTCTGGGAAATCTGACATTTGAGTCTAATCAAGATTACAGGCAAAATAATAACAAAAGCTGGCTTTAGCAACAGTATCTGATTTGCACATGTTGCAGATGTCTCATCAAAGAGTGCCTCCGTCCCAGATGAACTTGGTGCATGTGGACATTCCAGAACATCAAGCCATGCAAGTCAGCAGTCAAAACTGTCAGGTAGCTGTTAACAATTTTGTTATGGATTGTTGGGGTTTATTTACTTTCACAGTTTTAGACTGTAGAAAGTAAGTATACTTTAGATGTTTAAAAAAAAAACCAAAACGGTTTGCAGTTGAAAGCTTTTTCCTAGGAGTTTCAGTTGTGGGGAGGGTAACATTTTTTCCCTCTTAAAAGCACAATGAATTATCTGTTAAGATGTGCGACAGCTTTTTCCCTTAGCTCCCTCCAATTAACATATCCGAATGAGATTTTTACCTCTTCCATGTGTAAAAACAAATAACTTACAAATGGACTCTTGGTTCTAAAAGCTGAAGGGTAAGTAATGACACCAAGTCATTATATTTGTTAAGGAGCAAGAGTTATTTAGAACAAAAAGATGTGCTAGAATACAAAACCCAAAATAAATTGCCTAGTTGGTGTATGCACATACATTCATAAGGCTTTTGAAGTCTGTAAGACAACAAAACACAAATTCTGCTTTCAGGATGGTAAAATATAAGTAATGACCTTGGCTGTCAACAGCATACCTAACCTAGCTCTCCTGCACTTTCCCAACAGGATATAGCACATGTCACTCTAGATCATCCAGTCTGTCTGAACTCTGCCACAGGAGAAACACCTCAGTGGGTAGTACCTCAACAGGAATTGGAAGTATTCTAGAGCCGTGTGAAGAGACCGAGCCAAAAGTAACTGAAGCTAATATTGATACATCTGTTAAAGATGCACCATCAGAAAAACTCTGCAGGTACGCTTCACTTTGAAAGCCTTATCTAGCAGAAGTAAAACATAATTTACTGTATCACTTCTGAGAGCTCTAAATATGTTTATTTTCACAGACATCCTGTAAAGCAAGACTCTGTGGAGTCACAGCTAAAGAGGGTGGATGCTACCAGAGTTGATGCTGATGATATAGTTGAAAAAATACTCCAGAGTCAAGACTTCAGTTTAGACTCGAGTGCAGAAGGTATGGAGATAAATGAGGGAGCTTAGGGAAAATTGATGCACATTACAGGCCTTAGGAAAATCCACCTCTCTTCATAGTCCCTGTTGCTTGTAATTGTAAGTGCATATGGGTCACTACATTTTCTGCTTCATCCTGTCTCCCAGAAGTTGGTAAGACCCTTGCAAGATTCAGGAAACTTTCCCAGAGCCTGAAAAGAGCAGGGGCAAATCTATGAGGAAGGTAGTTCCTCCAACTTATACCATGTGAAGTTTGGTTCTTCATTACTTAAAACATTTGCATCTGAAAGTATCAGTTATAAAAGTGGTAGATTTAAAATGACTAGGCTAGCTAGGGCAACATTAAAGGAAGCTAACATATGTGAATTCCCTTGCTTTTTAGAAGAAGGCTTAAGATTATTTGTGGGCCCTGGTGGAAGCACTTCTTTTGGAAGCCATCATCTGCCTAACAGGTATGTAGCCTAAACAACTAATCCATAGGTAATACTAAATGAAAATGCATCTTATACAGGAATTATTCTGTATGAACATTCTTGATCTTTGTATCTTTCTATTCTGTATCATTTAAAGGCACCAAAAGAACTAGATTGTCAGGTTTTAAAACAAAACACATAGGTTAGTTCCAAAATAAAACTGATGTGTCAGCCATAAGAATTGTAACTTTCAGAGGTTCTGAAAAGTCTCAGTTCCAAAGTTTTCAAATACGCAGAATGTTTCAGTATGGACACACGAAACAGGCACAAGTATGAAATCTTAGCTCTACAGACTTACTACGTTACTCTCTGGAGATAGAAGAAAGTCTTAAGTGTTTTACATATCCACCTTTACAGTAGCCAACTTTTATGTGTGTCTGATAACATGCCTAATTTTCTTCAGTTTTGCTCACAATTCCTTCTGTTTCCATATGCTAGACTATTCCTATTTCAAAGGCTTGTTCATCTTACAACTATTTGTAGCCCTAAACTCTCTCCTTTGATAATCTGCTTCAGATTATCTTCTTGTAGTTGTTTTAGAACCAGGGGGATATTTTCTTCTCTAAACCCTATTCAAATACTCTGATATATGACTTGACCTAAATGTACTAGTCTTCTCAGAGAAGAAAACATTAAAAACAGGTAAGAATATGCTCTAATACCATGATTCTGCAGTCCAGGGTAACTCTTAAGATTTTTCTTTATCTCACAAAATTAGCATAGCATTAGTATTTCAGCAAGTACTTCTGGAGTTAGGTATAAAGGCAGCTGATAGTGTGCTGGAAGTTATAAAACAAATAAATTTTACACAAGCAAGCAATACTGATGTTTAAAAGATAATTCATTTGCTTATTTGCAAACTGGGCACACTAACTTCTATCTAGGATAACGTGTATGGTTACGGAACACACTACAGTAGTATATAGAGATCTGTCCTAATTCAGTTGCCAGAACATTCCAGGCAGAATATTATACTAAGGCAGAGCTTTGCCCTATTAATTTTTGACATAGTACTGCAATTTGCCATGTAAAACAACCCACTATGCTCTGTCATGTGGGGGTGAGACAGTTTCGTAACTGTGCATTTACAATTCAGCATGAACAAAAGACTGGAAGATGTTTTTCTTGTATCTTAACGTAAGAAGACTATCACTTACTAGTTTTTTTAGAGACATTTACCTATTTATGTACAAATATATACAAAAAGTATTAGCTGCATATGATATAGCTGGGGTGGGAGGGGTACCCAAAAGATAATGTTTAAGGAACTACAGAGAAGTCCAACAGTAACTTCTTTTTCAGTAACATTATTTCTCATTCTTCATTTTGACTGTAGTGTAACAGAAAACACTTTAATGCATTAAACTGTAGCTTACTCAGTGGCATGGTAATTACATGTTTTCTACTCTTCATATTTAACTGTTCTGGTATTAGCTGTTTGGTTGGGGATTTTTTGTTGTTTTTTTCAGGGGGAGGTTGGTTGTTTAGGGTTTTGGTTTTTTTTTAAACAGTAAACTCGCTGATTTGTGATACTTGCTGTTTAGCTTCCATTTAAATTCGAATTAAACTAACTTCTTTCAAACACTCTTTCAGAGTAGGATCTGGAGCATATGAGCAGGTGGTGATAAAACGCTAGACTAGAATGACAAACAAGAGGAAAACTTGGAGCTCTGGTGTTGATACTTCTGTTTTTGTTTGCTCTGTTGCAAGAGTTGTGAAAGCCAAAATAAACTCAATGTGTTTTGAAAAAGTAATGGAATGCCTCTTGCTCATAGAGCTTCATCTTCTGTGGTACGAAGGCAATGTTTAGCTATGTATACCTTGTATGAGCGCTTGGACTGTTTTTGTAAGCTCTACCTGATGTTAGTGGAATTACTTGCTTTTTACATTATATGAAACATTTTTGGAAGGATGATGAAGTGAGTCCCATTTCAGTATTTTATACAGGACATCACTTGTGGGGATGTACTTTGTTTGTAACTTCTTTTCTAAAGAAGCTTCTGAAAGTTGGTCTTAAAGGAACCTGAAGAAATTACTCAATTTGATCCTACCTGCCATTTTAGTCTTACAGAAGTTAATTACTTCTGGCACGACAAAATTAATATCAAGTCAAAATTATCAAGCCAAAATTAAGGCCTCCACAAAACAGTCCAACTATGTTTTAACATAACCAAAACCTTCTCTTAAGAGTATTGAGTATAACTTCATTGTAAGGTTGAACAGTAGAGGTGAACTTCACATGCATTTAAAAAAAACCCAAAACCCAACAACAACTAAATAGATCTAAACCAGCCAGTAATCAGTTGTGTTAACTGTAAATGAAGTCTAGAGGCTTAAATGCATCAAATGTGACATCTGTTTTTGTGCAAGTGACAAAACAAGTGGGATTCCGCATCAAAATACTAAGGCACAGTTGTGTATTATCAAGAAGGCTGGCTTGATTGTTGAATCTAGAGTTCAAAAGCTGCTTCCACAGAAACTCACTTCAATAATGCATGAACCTTGAGATTCAGGGGGATGGTACTGTTTACAAACCTAGTCAGTAGTTTACTACCACTTAAACTTTTTATTGTAGGTTTATCCTTCACAGTTAGCGCTTTGCCTGTGTTTTGAACGTGCCTTGCGGGATTGGGGAGGCAAAGGCAGATTAAACTACTTACTAAGCAACTTAAGCTTTAAAACTTAGTAAACATCTATACTATTATCAATATAACTTATTAAGAGAAGCACTTTATTGTGGATGTACTCTGCACTCTGAAAAACTCTTACTACGCAACAGATTTGTTGAACACTTCTTCCTTCACTATCTGTCCACTATTACATTAAGGTCAATGTACTGTATTTAAATTTGCACAAATGATTTGCCTGACAGGCAAGAAAGATGAAAGATCTGTTAAAACTTCCATTGAGAATTATGAAAGAATCCATTTTCAAAGGGATCTGTTAGGTAACACAGTTCTAATTCAGGCTTGTCTCTGCTGTATTTAATTGTAAAATGCAAATGACCTTAATTTTGTTTTGACTAGTTGTATTGTTTATCGGTAAGGCTTGGATTAAATAAAAATACCAATAGTGTGGTCATTTTTTAAAGCTCTGAATGCTTCAAATTCTGCTCAGTGATGTTTGACACCCTTTTATTGACTTACAAGTAAGCCATATTTAATAGGTTAAATTAGGAAAAGCAGGCTTTGTTTTCCATAAATCCATACTAGAATTATTAATCCAATTTTTATTTGTGTTTTTAAGAAAATTTTAGATTTTAAAGTTTGAATACTGTTATTGAATATGATTAATATGAGCTGTTTCTCAGTTATGGTACTTAAATACTTTTATTTCCTATTGTTAGACTTTAATCTCTTTAAAGTGTTTTAATAGGTAAAAGAATTAATACAAAGATTATATTTTAGCTGCTGTTAATAGAAGTGTTTATTATCCATTTCTGTCCTCCACAGGAATTTTAAACAGAAACTACATAACTGCTAGTATACAACTATCTTTCAGAACATGATAGTTTCCTTTCCTGTTATATAACTAATCTGTACCAAAAAAAATCCTACTGCAAGCCAAAAGATGCATGAAATTTGTATAAATTTCTTGCTTTCAGTACTCTTTAGCACTGCTACACTTGTTGACAAATCTATTAAAAATAGTAGTCATTAGATGGTAGCTTGCTTAAGTTTACTAGGAAAAATAGGCATAGTTTAAAGAAAACAGACTCCTAAAAAACATTGTACAGTTACTTATGTAATTCTTAAGGCAATGTCCATAGCCCAGATTTGTATTCTATGTTAAAGGACACAGCTAACTGCCATAGATTAGATATTTTGTTTACAAGGAACCAATTATTTTCTTGCTTGAGCAGATCTTTTAAATAGGAGTGAAGTTTACACGGAAATCAAGCTTTTAATAAAACTGTATCTAATAATTTATTGTTCTGACTTAGAGTTACAACTCTTTATGAAGTGATTCTCTAATTATGCATATTTTAAGTGGAACGTAACCTTCATATTTAGATGTAGTGTTACCTTTTTTGTAAACTGTGCTATAAGAATACTGGAGACATATAATAAACTGTTAAGGATGCGATGGTGGCTTTTGGTTGGTTTTGGTGGTTTTTGGTTTGTTTTTTTTTTTTTTACTGTATTTAAATGTAAATCTCTCAGACACTCAATAAACTCATGTCTTCAGCTTAGAATCTGTTTCTAAACAGTTGTGTCTTTTTTAATGCAAAAATTACAAACTTAACTGGAAGTTTGTGTCCATTTCAGTTTCTCTACTGCTTTTCAAACTTTACCTCTGCAGGTATTAAACTTCATCTCCAGTCCACAAAGTATTTAATGGCACCATTACTAGTATATAGTTATTTAACTGTCTCCTGGACAGGAGAAGTAGTATGTCAGTCTTATGCAAATGAAAAATCAATTTTGAAGTGTGAGGCGTATTGGTAGGTTAATTATTAAGCAGACTCCACAACTAGCAGTATTTGGGGAAAGCAAGGGTGCTGTGTGTAGTCCCTCCTCACCTTGCAAACAACAAAATTAATCCTGCCCAGCTGAGTGTAAAGACTTTCTTCTACTTAAACTTTTCAAACAGTTTGTATAACTTTGTAACTGTCGTTCCACCGGATTGGGCCAATCTGGCCCAAACCACGACATGTTCTTACATAGAAAAATCAAGACTGGTGAAAATTGCAGCTGATTATAGTACAAACTATTTGGCACTCAGATCAGTTCAGTAATCAGTTAATTGTATAGTAAGCATTAAGAGAAGTAACTGTACCATGTATAACCAACTCCAGTCTCAGCTGTCTTTCAATTCAAAAAGGAAGGCATTTTTTCCAAAATTTCAGCAGAATACCCTAGAATTTCTTTTGTGGGTTGTTGTCTCTCTTCCGGTTTTATGAATCAACAGTTTCCTTATAGAATAAAAGGCAATCTCGTGAGTAAACAAATCCTCCAGTTAAGGACTTCACAGTGGAGAGTTCCCTCAGAAATATGAAGTATACATATATAAACATAAAACATTCATAGATGCTAATCACCTTACTGAATACCAGCAACTGCAAATATAATCACTAGGGGATTTATTTTTTTTTTTTAATGCTTTACTTTTTCTAATTCTGTGTTTTCACATTGTTTTAGTGACACATGTTGTAAGGAAAGCGTGTCATTTAGACATGGGGGTTTTTTTAAATCTGGAAGGAAAACATCTTATGAATGAAAATAAGACTATGCACCACTGTTGCATATACATATGCAATATAGCAAAGCAAGACCATTATTGTGGTAGGAGAAAAGATTTTCCTTTACTGCTATAGGAAAAAAACCAAAACACAAAAACAGAGATATGAACTACCAGAACTTCAAATACTGTCATTGAACACTTACATGCATTTTGTGGACCTTCTGACACAGGAAGCCAACAACATAGAGACAAAAAGATGAGCAGGGGAAAAAAATTACTTTCTATAATTCAGGCAAAATAAGCAGTTCTGCCTTCTCCCCACCCAACTACCTGTTCTTGCCCACTCTCCTCTTCCCACCTGTTGCAACACTACAAGTTTCTGTGACAGATCAGTTGATTCAGGTTCCCTGTATCGCCTCACAGCAGGATCAGCCAACAAGAAGGGGAAAGGCGAACACATCTTAATACGTTTGTTAACATTTCTGTGGGAGAGGTTATTTTCATTTTGTTGCTTCCTTGTCAAAAACTAGAAATTAGTAACTTTTTTTATTTATGTGAAGAGAAATCTCTAAGCACAAGCTAGCAAAGCTTTGCCTAAGTTCAGAGTTGTATGCAGTGCCCTTCCAATCACAACTAAAATTGTTCATATACTTGTAGAGAAGGCACTAGTTTTTTGGTTTGGGGTTTTTTTTGTTTGATTGTTTGTTTTTTAATTGCCTTCTCTTATGATCTACTAGTGTTTCCTCAGTATCCTCATTTGAGTATATGCTAATGTCAGTGCATTTTATTTTGGGGATGTTCTCGGTGAACAGCCTGCATACTAGCCTGCATTAAAATCTGTGTTTTGTGAATGAAGAAGAAAGCGCAAAGGGCTTTTGTATATGAATTTTTCTATCATTTCAGAAGCCCCTTCCTATGTTTCTTCTACTCGGTTTAAACAGAAAAAGTCCCACCAACTAACCGTTATGAGTTACACATAACCCAGCTGTAACTGAATGATCTAAACCTCATTTATCAAAATAATGATAACAAGTATGGAATAGAGCCTAATACCACGTAAACCCAAGGGAGACAAGACTGAAACATATCACAAGTTTATTAGCTGCAAGATCTATTTGTTTGAGAAATCTCTGGGGAGATAGACAAATAACTCCCCTGGCTCTCACAATTAGGCAGTTGGGTTTTACTTATTTTAATAACTGACAAGATATTTTTAGAATTTATTAATACCACTTCCTCACTTTGTTATTAATTTAAAACACTGATCAGAAACATTCTGTTCAGCTATTCTGAACATAATCACTCCCTACTAACTTGCTCTGTAGCTATCAAGCTATCTCCTTTATATTCAGGATACTGCACTGTGTTTTTTGTTTTGTGGTGGGGTTCTTTTTGGTTGTTGTTTGGGGTGGGTTTGTTTTGGTTGGTTTTTGTTTTTTTTTTTTGGTTGGGGTTTTTTTTGTTTGGTTGGTTGGTTTTTTTAATCCACTTTATTTGGATTTTACAGTTTTGAACAACCTAAGGTTGATCTGTTTTGAGATGTGTGCCATCTCCTGGTCAGTGATATTGCCACAAGTCTAAAACATTTCATCATTGTAAACTTCCTTTCAGCATCCTGACTTGAGACATCAGAACTGACCTTGGTCAATCTGCAAGTTTAAATGGGACACAATAAATACTGTGTTTATTCACAAATATGCATAACAGTTTACTCAAAAGACCAACCTGATAATGAAGAGCTGTGCACAGCTAATCCTTTGAGAGGGTTTAACTGCTCCTTAAAAGACAGTCAATTCAGTACTTTGAAGGAAATCTTGATTAAAATTTATTTAAGCCAGTGGAAACCTGGAAAGCTGGCAGACAAAATAGCATACTTTCTTTTAGTAAAAGCTAGCAGTCTCAATTAAAATGTATATATTCCAAATAGCACTTCCAGATATGATATGTAATAGCGTCTTCAGTTTCAATGCACATACATATGCTAAGGAACACTATGAACAGATAGGGCCAAAAATCTGTAGTTTGACTTTTGATTTTCCCCAAGAAAAGTAAAAGCAATAATGTAAGAATTGGTATTTCCCCTAGCTATCATTAAAAATAAAACCCTGTTACAAAGAAGGAGAAGATCCATGAACCCCTTAAAAACTGGATGACTGTTTAGGCCCCTTCAAATCAGTCCACCAAATATTCACACAAACCATTTTCCAAATATAGCTACAAAGCCTTAAGGGTATAGTGTTTTGAGGGGAAAAAAAAGCATGTATTCATATGCAGTCTTGTCTGTTCACAAGACATTCCTGTAATTAGATAATTCAAGGCAAGTATCATTCCAAATCTGACAGGTCCTCCTTCTCTTCCCTTTCCCTCATTTTAAAGCGATCATGCTATGAAGTACAATAAAGATAGAATGTTTCAAAAAGAAACAACGCAGGAAGAAGTTCTGTGGTCCAAAAATCTCCAAACTATAATAAACCATATAGCAAACTGCAGAGATATTGTCTAGTAACAAACCAATGCTATTCTCAAAGAGCTATACTTACTAGTGTCCAAAGAATATTTAACAATTTTGAATTTTACATATATTTTAACATACCAGCTATGGCAAGTTCATATCACAGCGTCAAAAAAGTAAAACAATTCTAAATATCATATTAAAGATAAATATTAATTAATTCTGAAAATTAATTATAAATATTTGATAAATTAATTTTTCATAATCCATGTCTATTTCTCATAGGAGAAAAAATCTCCCACAGAAGACAAAACTTATTAAGCAAGCATTTTTTAATCATTCAGGATGACAGAGCACTGCAGATCATTCTTCTTTCCCTGAAACTCAACCTGTTATAGATTCTGTACCATTTCTCAATTTGGAGAATTACAGCTGCCTTTTCCCTTTATATCTGATATTTCACCTTGATCATTTCAAGTGAATTCCAAAAGTTTAGAGAGTAGAACACAGCCATCTTCTTTAAGAAACAGTCAGCCCTTATACAGAATTTATTTTCAGAAAGTTGTGAAACTTTCATGTTTCACAAACATGAAGCCAGTTCTGAAAATACTAGCTCATTCAGAGCTGCCAACATTGTGAAACATACATGGAACGACGCCTTTCAATTAACCATCTCTTTATTTGTAAGAAAGACTCAGTTGAGATATTAAAATTATTGGTTAAAAGAATTTAGGTACACAAAGAAACTTAAGAACTGCAGTGTGTTGCTTCATTAATCCTGTATGAACAAGCCAATCCTGTGCATCCTTCAAAATGTCTGTCTTCATGACTACATCGTCTAACATTTGCTTACTGTGCATTTATACATAGAATTCAGCTCTACTTAAGAAAAAGTCATCCTGCCCAAGCCAGCAAGCTCTACTATCTATAACACCTTTGCTTTTCATTTCTGCTGAATGTGTCATCAAGACTTCTTGGACAACAGCTGCATGTGAAAACCCAGAAATTTTTTTCAGGTACACCACGACCAGTTTAGCATTCACAGTGACAGATTTATTTATTTTTTCAAAAACAGAACAGTCAAAGATACCAGTTTCAAAGTAATTAAATTCAGCTTCTGGAGAGTTACAGGATGCAAGTTACTTCCCAAGCAGCAGTTATCAAGAAACTGGATAAAACAATAGGGCTAAATTTACCTCCCCCGCCCTCCCCTTACATTCAACACCATGACCCTAAACCTATGTCTGACTCATCATTTAGCACAACAATGTAGTTCTGTGTTATCAACTATCCTTGGAGCTAACAAGAGATTACTAAAAAGAATCTAGTTGTGATAGCTACAATATGGTAACAGAACACAAACAGAAATACTTCAAATTTTTCTTCACAAGAATTAATTCTTTCCTTTTAGCCCCTGATACTCTACTTCAAAACTCTGTGAGTTACTGCAGTCTTTGTCAGAAGCATTCATCTTCACTAAACAAGAGGGGATAATGGATAAATACTGGAAGGTTTAGAAAAGATTTCTGTGGTTCTAGTTAGCATACAGAACACACCATTTGACAGCTACTAAAAAAATTCTTCCATTACTTTAACTAAACTTTGTACGAGAAATCTGTGATCTAATTCTCTTCATTTTCATGTTCAGTATTGAACATCACAGCAGAACCATCACTGCTCAGTGTGACCTTGCCAGCAATAAGCTTGTGTAACTTCTCAAAGGTACCACAAAGTCGATTCACTTTGGGAAAAGAAAAGATCGTTGTAAGAGGTATATAAACCACATTTCCATTGACAAATGGTTCCATGCTTTTTTCAACAACCAGTTTTCCAAGATCTTCTGAAAGACAGTTAAATGAAGGTTGGAATTTGCATTTTTTCTCAGTAGGATCATCATTATACTCCTCATGTTCTAACATTAAACGGTCCATCAGACTTCGCTTAATGATTTGTGCTGTGAAAATAACTTCACTGACTACTGCATTCTGCAGGTACTTCTCATCTTTAAGACTTGGATACACTGCTTTGAAGACCTTTAGAACATACAAGAACACATAAAATGTTTATCGTGATCATAGGCTCAGATTTTAACATTTGCTTGTCAAAAAGAGCTGCTAAAATGTGAACATAATTTTTTTATCCAATCCTGTTTTGCTTATTACTTTAACCGTTTTTAGATAAAGCAAAAACTAAACAATATGACTTGATTTAATGTACTACAGCTATGATGGTAATTAGATAAGTTAACAGAGCTTCAAAAAAAGTCAGGCTTGCATCTGCAAGCTATACTTGTAGATCAGGCAAGGTGAAGCCCTGCTATTCTTCAGTTCTTTTGAATTACTCTCTTACTTTCCACATTACTCATCATGAGGGTCTGGTGACAGCTCCACAGCTACGTAGATTCTAAACTGTCATCTGGAAACTGAGACTGTAGCTATGTCTTACTCTGTTTTCAGAGTAAAACATTAAATATGTTCTCACAGATGCAGAGAATGCTAAAAAAAATAAATTGTGACATCAAAATCTGTGAACTTGTAGTATGTTCTACACTGAGCTATACTCCAAGGCAATTAAGGAAACTACACAGGCAATCTCATTCCCACTAGTTTACTAGAAGTGGTTTATACCAACACACTACCACTGAAGTTCCACAGTCTAACTATTTCTTCTTACTTTCTGATTACATCTTGAAGTGTTAATTTATTCCCATAAATTAGTTACATAATAAAATAAAAATTAATTTGATAGTCCAGGTTTGATAAAAAACACAAGAGATACAACAATCTTGTTTAAACTTGAAGGATACTAATTTCAAAACTCCCTCCATAATGACCCTTAACAGAAGATAATGAAAGCAATTTCTAGTACCTGTTAGCCACCTAGACTATTTCCAAGTTGGTTGAGCTTTAAAGAGCACTTCACAATTCTATTAAGGGCAGCAGATGACACATGAAATTTCAAACGTCTAGAGTGTCTTTATAGCTCGGAAACTACAAGAGACATTCCCATAATGTCACTTTACATTTCACTTCAGGTCACAGGGCACCTGAAGACACATATACATCCTTAAACAAAGAAGTGAAATATTAGAATACGTTCACTGAAACAAATAATTTAAGGCCTCATAAGATTGAAAATAAAAAAAAACAAAACAATGTATTTCTTTTTGCATTATTACTTCATGTGATCTATGAAAAAAATGTCCTTTGATTTATACCACATGACACTTAGACACATTAGGCTTTGTTGGTGTGACATACTGCAACACGCAGTTATCTGATGTTACCTAAAGTAAAAGTCATTTCATGCTAAAAACCAAAAAGGTTTGATGTGCACCACCAGAGAACAGGGTAACTGGCAAGATCCCACACCTCTGCAAAAACCAGAACTGGCTACCTAAAAACACTGAGATTAGGGTGTAACATTAAATGCTACTCAGTAAGGCAAACCACACAAAACAGGTCCTGTCAATCCAATTTCTGGGAAATGCCTTCCTTCTGGTAAGATATTTGACAAGACTATGCAGTTCTTGAAAACAAACTGTTAGAAATGCTTTTTTACACATCTGAAAAATGTGTCTGTGCCAACAACCACATGATGAAAAACAATGATTAGAGGAACAATTATAAAAATAGTGTCACAGTATACCTGGCAGAAAGGATAGTTTTCATTCCAAAGATAACAGTATGTTAAAATAAGAATGATTGCCATTTAGCAAATAACCTAAAAGTTAAAGACCTTTATACAATTAGAAACACAAACCATGGACTTAGAGTCTTTTGATCTAATAGTGTGTGTTAATCAGAGCTGAGAATGGATAGTAAAAGTAGACCACAGTAAGAACGCCTTCATAGGCGAGTTGTAGAAAACTTTACTCTTTATTCATCCTCCCAAAGGAAGAAAATAATACTTACCGTTTTGTAAGCTGCTTCAGTGGGTTTCCCAGACTGAGCAGATTCACTGGTTTGAGGATATTTTCTAACAAACACACCTATTTGGGTACAAAACCCAACATTCTCCATTCCTGCTGGTGGGTGCCCTACACCAGTAAATTCCACTGAATAATCATAGCGTCTAGCAGTCTCTAGAGCCCTAAGAAAGACAAATTATTCCAATCATATCAAGTATTCATCTTTTAATGTGATAAGAAGCAAGACCCTGAGACTGTGAACGCTTGAGCATAATTTAATACTAACATGCCTGAAGATAAGCACTGTCAAAACTTGCTGAATCAGAGCTGTAATCATATGCCTGCCATAGTCTGAATCATTTAGTATCAGTATTTCAGGCAAACATTACTGTTATTTCTAAAATATTTGCATAGAATATGCATATTCACAGTTGCTTACTCACTGTCTTAAATGCATTAAAGTGAGCTAAAAACAATATTATTTGAGAACCTATAAAAAACATACATACCCCAAACCCACGAGAGACCAGTTAATAGAAGAAAAGTGAGGTTTGTTGTAAATGTATGAAGAGTAAAGTCTACCTAATCAAGGTTACAACAACATACACGACATCTAAATGAAAACCAATCTTGTAGTACTGTGTATCAGCCAGTGTGAAAAAAGTCATGGGGCAGGGAACTAAAACAGCACTACCTACCTGCATCATTCTCCATGAAAAGGTAGTAAACTAGATTAACATCTCATGTATTTTAGAGGATATTGCAATAGTTATATTTCACAACACAAACGTAAAGACTTTCTCATGTTTACAGCTCAAAAAATATCACTCCTTCAGTGACATCAATATTTTTAATCCACTTATATCCAAAGGCAGAATCTAAATTTACTTTAAGTTGTATAAATGGACTCTAAGGTATCCATCCTTTAGCTAATAATGCAGACAGGTTTTAATACAATTATTTAGGGAAAATATATGCTTCAAGCTTTGCTAAACTATATACTCAAAAATCACTGCATACTTTAAAGTCTATGGCAGAAACAACCTAATTTAAGGGGCAACTCTTCCAAGATACAATTTCTGACCAAGAGTTGGCTATTGAGGTATGGCATCCTTTACTGTAACCATGTATTTTCTTCCACAACTGCCCGACAGTTGAATGTTACCACAGGATATAAATCCCACTCCCTCTTTATTTTGTTTTTATTACATCTACTGATATTGGAGTAAGATACATCCCATGCAACCCTCTGTCACGTACATATGTTTTGCATAAAATCTTTCAGTGTACCATGATCCACTAAACTATCCGTAACTTTATTCAACATGCTCTGCTACTGTGATTATTTGATAAACTTGCTTGCAGACTCTTACAGAAAGGTCTGGACTAATTGAGTGCTTTGGTTAGACTATGTATAGTAAGCACATTTCTTAGGTTTTTATGAAGCATTTCTACCAGCAAGGTATTATTATGTTAAAGTGTTAATTAATTCCTTACACTTCAAATGCATTAATTGTAATAAAGACATATAAAAAGGAAAGTAAACATTTTAAACATTTTTTGCAGAGCAGTTACAGTAAAAGCAAGCCAACTTAACAATCATCATAAAACGCAAAACCACGCTCAACTATTTATAACAGCAAAGAAACATTTCGGCAACTCAGTCAGTGTGAAAGCCCACTGACACCAAACCACACACACAAACCATTCTGAAAATGTATAACTATTCCTTTCTCACATTACTGAGCACTCAAAGCTGTCTGCATATGATGTTCAGTAAACTTACCAGCTTTGAAATTGCGCTCGGTTCCATTCAAATTTGTGGTCTGGATGCCTGAATAACATCACTCCCGGAAGCAAAGGGTTAAATTCAGAATTTGGAGTACTGATCACAACTATGCTTGGAGCCATGAAACCAAACACCACTTCAGGAAACTTCTTTAGTTCCGATTGTTCCAGGTGCTCTATTCTGTAAAGGATAAGTTTATGTAAGTCTTTGAAATATAGAGAGATGTTCTTAATCTTCTTAAGAAGTCAAAAAAAACCCCAAACCCATATCAATACCTTGTAATTTTAAGCCTAGTTTTGCAATGTTAGCACTGGCACTGTGGTTGAGTGGCAGCTTTGAGGTTTTTGTCTCAGAAAATTCCTCTTGCATTTTGTACTTTTTCATCAATATCCTTTTTCCACCATAAGCTAGCACCACTTGAATTTCTTAGTATGGTTAACTTAAGCACAAGTTAGAAGATGTCACATTCTGCTACTCTTCCGCTTGAAAGGTTTGTTCAAGTCTGTTTAAACAAAATTCTAAATTGAACTCTAATGAACTTACAAAAACGTAGTATGTTGGCCTAATACTCACAGTTCAATACATGTTACCAAGTCAAAACCCAGCATGCAAGGATCTTTATGCGCAACTGAACCATGATGCAAGGTAACAGTTAGGGATCTTTCAGCAGGTTGCAAATAATCACCAGGAAGAGGAGACAACCTATGCCTACAAAAGTATTAAAAACATGATGTCATAGAAAGGACCTTAGGAGAAGATAAATTGTGCATGTAACTGAACTAGATAACACCCTACATAGATACCTTGTAAATCTCAAAAAGGTTAACTATTTTACAGAGATAAAAAAAGAATTTCTAATACAAATGCTTTTTATGACAATCTACAATAGGACAGAAAAAGCAGCGGAGTTAGTACAGCAGCTGTCCTTTATGTTTACAAAAACTTCCACTATACTCTCAAGCCACTTGCAAAGCCACTTGTAAATTCTGATAGTAGCTCAGCTCTAGACACACAGTAAGTCTGGCTTAGACACGCTTCATAGGGTTTTTGGGGAAGTTATTTGGCAAGCACATTAACCTTTTTTTCCAAATAAAATAGACTGAGAACTAAAATATATGTGCAAATTTCATTCTGAAATACTGCATCAGACAAAATACAATGAACATTAAATATAATAAAAGGCTACTTTTTTTTCATCCTTGAGAAAGAATAAGTGATAATGTCAACATCTAGATCCTACATATTCATTGACACCATATTAATCAGCTTCCAAGACAGAAACTTTGGTGTTCCTCACCAGTCTGACCCATGCTTCAAAGATCACATAAACTCCACATTTTAGAGCCTTCTAAGCCAGAAACAAAATACTGAGCTAACCTTGCTGTTTCAAAAAGATTAACAAGAATGAAGTCCCCACGACAGTGACTGAAAGGGAGTTACATGCACATTTCAAAAAGATCAGATTTGCATACCACAGTAATGTCATGTATGAGCATAGACACTATTAATCCAATGTGTTAATACCTTTACAAACAGCATATTTCTCAGATTACACACCTTCAGGGCCATCCACTACTTGGACCTTTGCTACATTAGCTGATGTTACGAGCATCTACAGTCCAGTAGTCCGCAGATGCAAGGTAACTAAATAACAACAGTGGATAGCTCCTCATCTGCCAAGCCAGTATTTCTGCATTTACCTTCATTTTTAAGTTCTTGACAAGAAGTGACGTAACTTGCCACACTAGGTCAAGCCAAATAGAAAACTTTAATTAACACAACGCAAGAGCTTACATTTTCTCTTTCATTACACTTGCACAGACATCTAGCCCAGCTAACACTTCAATGCAACTGCAGAATTTCAGCATCCAGAGAAGCGTACAGTCAGCACATCCTAAATCTGCCACCTGCAAATTAGATATCAAGCTATATGTAAATGCTGCATACTTCCAAGTAATTTCAGAGACTTTCATAAAATAAAAATTCCGTATTTAGGTCAAAATAACATTTTAATGATAAAATTAAGCATTTCACAACCATAACTAAAATTTACAGTTGCAAGCAGGATAGATACGGATTCAAAATTCTTTTTAAAAATGCATACAAAGATCCTACAAGATGTTTTAAATGGATTAACCTTTTGTTATTACAGCTATAAACAACTACATGTAGGACACCTCACTGACTCTGCAGAATGTCTTCCACATGAAGGCATACTCCTTCAAATAACTCTAAGGTATGATTTTTAAATATTAAAGCTGTAGCAATTTTCACATTCACCACTGCTTTTCACTTGCCTACTCTCCATCCAAAACACTGGTAATAGGCTCACCAGCAGCCAGGTTAGCAGCAAAGGATCTGCAGAATAGAAGTTTACAGGCTCAGTCTAATGTTTAAGTGAGGAAGGCTGGGGATATTCAGACCACAAAGTCAAGTATGTAATAGATATACTTTCCTGTAAACTTAAAAGGTAGTTGAGTACACAAACCAAAACCACTGGTCTTTCTAAGGCTAAGCCAAGGCTGAAGCACACTGCTCAGTACTCAGTGTGAAAATCCTGAATTGCTTCTCTTCAGCTTACCTCTACCCTGTGGGTAAACACAAAGTTTACACACACACACCCCACTTCACATCCTAAATCAGAAGATTCAAGCCTTTAAATACAACGCAATACTCCTGAATATGTTCTATTTAACAGCAAATTATACTGCCATAACTCATAGACTGGATTCGATTTTTATTAGCCACCAGAACCATGATTATGCGAGTGCACTGCGGGTGCATTTCTCACTGATTTCTTGCATGCTCCCTAAGACATTAACATCAATTTCACAGTTAAACACTGAAGACAGACTTTTTACATTTTGGGAGGAGGTGCTGGGAGGAAGGACATATCAGAAAAGAGCAAACACTACACAACATTACTTAAATTATTTAACTTTTCAAGATGAATATCAAAACAAGAGCCCTGGTATATAGGGGGGAAGGGGGAGGATGAAACAGAAGGGGGTGACAAGACCTTAAGAAAGTGGAGGAGAGTTAGCCTCACATAATCCCACACTCTTAATGTCACTTCTCATCTGAGAGCATCCATGTGAATAATGAGGTAAACCTGATAACATATACAGAACTAACAGTTCTGGAAAGCAAAACCAAACTACAATGAAAGGTTGAACTAAAATCCTCAGCATTAAATTAAAACCAGAATGCCACCTACTCTCCAAAACAGGCTAAGGCATTTTTCTTGTTTAGATTTTCCCTTCTTCCCATCAGTTAATATTAATTATATGCATCCCTGAAAAACAAAACATGATCATCAAGTGTCTGCTAAGGCCATTCAGTTTTAACAATAGCTCCTCCACTACTGTTCTTGGTAATTAGGTCAGCAGGTTATCTAGGCATTTCCTGTCTTCCTGAGGTTCCTAATGTTAACTTTTTTTCAAATTTATAACGTAAAAAGACAAAACATACCAACCTTCTTAGGTTTGTATTTCCCCACTAAATCTTTAATGAACTGGTAGCGTTGTTCATATAAAGGAGGTATAAATTTAACAATTCCTGTATACTGTTCTTCTTGAAAGTTCTTATCCATAATATTTTGCTAATGTTAAAGTAAAAAAGAATTCTTCTTTCTGAAGTACTTTGTAACATATCCAATTACAGAGTTTGCTGTTTTCAGTAGTGTTCAATTCACAATTAAGCAGGGGTAGACCTGATCCTGGCTCTATTCAGAGAATGACAAAAATACAGGAATTAGCAAAATTAGGCACTAGCTGCTCTCTCCACATATAATGACATAAACAACCTTTTTATAAACAATTATAAGTCATATACAATCATAAAAAAGCAAGTTTCATAATTTGTCACTCTGCATCCAACACACCTACATAGTGTTTACACAACTGCAACATATTTAATCTTTCTTGGCTTTTCTGGTAAGTGCAGAAAAATATCTCACTTAGGTGCCTGCTTTCTTGGCTCTCATCTGTTTTATGTTACAATTCAGATTATTTTATAACTATATTTGTATATGTAGGGCTCAATACAATTTCTACAATGTAACAATTAGCAGGAAATATCTGAATAATTACTCCGTTGTCCAAGAGGAGAGATTCTGCTGGGCCTTAGCTTTAGATGTGCTATGAGCTAAACCTTGTTATTAGTGCCTGCATTTTATAAGTAATCTAACAATTAAACATGGCATTAGTCATAACCATTAGTGCATTTCCAACTCTCCCACCTTTTATTAAAAACTACATTTTAGCACACAGAAATATTTAACAAGAAATATCCCCACCGAAACTAAAAATAAGCCCCTAATGAATGATGAACGAACTCCACGGGAATCAGGTAAGTGAAGGAAGGTGGTCCTGTTGGCACATGGTTTTCTAGAGCCGTCCTTGCCGCTGGCAGCTGCAGCCCAGGGCTCACTAGCAGATCTAATGAGCACCAGGGCCAACACAACCAAAGCAGCTGGGCCGAGCCTGCTAACTACTGGACCGTCCACAGAAGGTCTTTTATACATAAATAGCGTACAAAGCCAGTAAACAGGCTCCGCGTTCAGGCCAGTCATCTGCCTCCTCAGGAGCAAAGGGAACCTGCCGGAATCCCCTCACCCGTAGCCGGCTGAGGAGCCAGCCCCCAGGCACCCACCTCCTCATCCCCACACGCTCCCAGCCCTCCCCAGGTTCCGCCCCAGGCAGCCCGCGCCTGCCTCAGCCTTCTACTCCCCAGCCAGGGCTCCCTCAGCCCCGCAGAGCCAGCCCGGCCCTCTACTGGCCCCGGGCCTCTCCCAGGCGCTGCTGGTATAGCGAGGCGTATAGCGGAGCGACATAGTTCGACAGCCATTTTCTCACTCTCGCTGGTCCCCCGCCCCAGCCATGCCCCTGCCCTTTCCCCTGGGCTCCCCTGCGCTTGTGCCTCCATCTTCTCCCCCTAACGCTGAGGGGCCGCCTCCCCTGGCGCGCGGCGCCGCCGCAGGCGGGAGCTGCGAGGGGGCGGCCCCGCCCCGCGTCGTTCGGCGGGCGGACGCGCGGGCGCCGCCGGGGCGTCTGAGGAAAAGGGGTCGGCCCTCGCTCTCCTCTGCGTACGGCGTTCTGAGTCAAACCTGCCCCGTGGAAGGGAAAAGCCTCGACGCTTCGGCATCGTCGGGAAACCGCCGCCCCGCAGCAAGGGACAGCTTCCCAGCAGGGTCCCCTCCAGCCTGGGCTGCAGCTCCCCAGGGCAGCACAGCAAAACATTTATTTACATCTTTTAATGTAGGCGGATGTTCTCTAATCCTCTCTAATGCAAGACGATAGATTAGCAACACATGAGCATCCAAACCTCCACCTGTCTATCTCCACCCGTGGCAGCCGCCCTCTGTGTAATTGAAAGGTGATTGGGGGGGTGTCGTCCCTAATTTTTACAGTAAAAAAAAAAAAAAAATCCACTGCTCCTCATGATAGTTCTTTTAGGTCCCGCGTGACTCGGTACAGCTCCCGTGTGTGCAGACGACGTTTGTTACTCTCCATAGGGGAAACCTGCACTATTGCACCGATCGTGCCATGCAGTGAAAGAGCTCTGCCAGGGGGAGTGAGGTAGCGACTACAAAAAAAAAAAAACCCAAAACAAACCACCGATGTATTTTGCAGCATTTCATTAAGTATTTTCCACGTTGGGGCAAGATCTGTCTCAAAGCGCAGGCAGCTAGTTTGCATGCACAATGAAAAGTAGAAAGCAAAACACGGCTCCAAATTTCCTGTTACTTCTTCTGTTCACAAGTACGTAAAGCGTTTTGCTAATCACAGGGTGGGGCTACTATATAAAAAGGGCAGTGTGTATTGCATGCCTCGGACCTAAAAGAAGGAAGGAGAATTCTGGTAGCAGTGAGGGTAAAGAAGATTTGTTAACTAAATGAGACTGCAATTCAATGCTTTTTTGGGTAGTTTTCAGAAAATACTAGAAATTTATATGCTAGTGTTTGCTTGTGATGGCTTAAACTTGAGACTTGGTGTGGTGGGTCGACTCTGGCTGGATGCCAGGTGCCCACTAAAGCCACTCTATCGTTCCCCCTCCCCAGCTGGACGGGGGAGAGAAAACATAACAAAAGGCTTATGGGTAGAGATAAGCACAGGGAGATCCCTCAGCAATTGCCATCACTAGCAAAACAGACTTGACTGGGGGAAAATTAATTTATTTCCAATCAGAATAAGGTAATGAGAAATAAAAACAAAATCTTAAAACACCTTCCCCCCACCCCTCTCTTCTTCCCAGGCCCAACTTCATTCCTGATTTTCTCTCTCTCTTCCCCCTGAACAGCACAGGTGGACGGGGAATGGGGGTTGCAGTCAGCTCATCACAGGTTGTTTCTACTGCTCCTTCCTCCTCAGGNCACTGACCTGCAGGTCTGCAGAGTTGTTTCTGTCATACCTCTCTCCTGCTTGCTGCTGCACATTCCCCCGCCCTTCTTAAATATGTTATCACAGAGGTGCTACCCCTGTTGCTAATTGGTTTGGCCTTGGCCAGCGGCGGGTCCGTCTCGGAGCCAGCTGGCAGTTGGTNCTGGAGAAAGTCCTCCACAAACTTCTCCAACATCCTTCCATGGGTCGCAATCCTTCAGGAACAGACAGCACCAGCATGGGTCCTCTGCCGGGTCACAAGTTCTGCCAGCAAACCTGCCCCAGTGTGGGCTCCTCTCTCCACAGGTCCATGGGTCCTGCCAGGAGCCTGCTCCAGTGCAGGCTTCCTGTGGGGTCACAGCCTCCTTTGGTGATCCACCTGCTCCAGCATGGGGTCNGACACTTGGTTAACATTTTAAGTTTTGCAGGATGTGGCCTAGACAGAGCATACGCAGTTAACAGCGGATTAGCTATGTTGTTTACTCAATAGCTAGGAAATGTATGTAAGTGTGCTTGCAAACTGGCAATCCAGATGTTTTTTCAGATCTTTCAAGTTACTGGAATGGTTCCATTTTGTTCTGTTTGAGCTGCTTTGTTTTTTTCAGGTTGTGGAATACAATAACAATTAGCTTTTCTTTATATTAATTTTGGTTTATGAGTAGTAGAAATAGGGAGCTGTCTGTACAATTTTACAATTGTTTTTCTTAGATGAAGTGCTAACAACAGTGCATGCTAGTAAGGCAGCCCGAGAGTTGCTGTATCAATCAGAGTTTGGATTACAAACAGGTTTTAAATAAGTGTTGTAATACTATCAATCTTTACTTATGTAGGAAATTTATTTTAAAGTATATATAACACCTTGTCAATTATTTTTGTAGGATATTTTCCCCAATAAGATTTAAAGACCTGCATAACCCAATTTGGCCATGACCATGCACAGAAACTATGTATAGGGAATAATTCCCACTAAATCCCTATGACTGGTCTAGTAAATTGATTTTCACATTTAACTAGGTTTTTGCTTTTTAGAAAAGAAAATATACTGTAATTGAAATAAGGGTATGAATACCTTGTGCAAGAAAAAAAAAAGATAGGTTGAAGGCTCTTTGTTTTGTAACTTAGTTGCTGGTTTTGGCTGTTGAATCATTTAACCTTGAACTATAATTTAGTACCTATGTCTCAATTAGACAATCTATAAACGGCATAATATTTTTTAACCTCAGATATTGTACAGTTTATTAATAGAAATCTTTCACTTCCTGGCTTAAAATACTATAGATTCCAGTATCCTGTAAAATTCTACTCATGATTCAGTATGACATTCTTAAGAATAAAAACAGTATAGGGAAGAACAGTAATAAAGTTATAGTTAGACAGTGAAAGTAAATTCACATAACAGAGCGTGAATTCACACAATTTCCTAATATTTTGTGAGACTTCACCCCAAAATGTACCACTGCAAGTGAAACCTTCAGAATTAACAGATGTTTACTTCTCCATTATCAAACAATATAATAACAGAAGTATCTTTTTTTGATTGTTCCGTATTAGGTGGTGAAATTGAATTGGAGATCCATCTTTTGAAGACTAGCAGCATGAAAGAGATGGAGAGCCCTATTAGCAGTTTTAAGCTGGACAATCTGCTTTGACTCCAGGGTGTCTGATCTTTTTCTTGCTAGCAAAAAGTTTTGAAAAATTCTTCTGATTATTCCCCAGTACATCAAATAATTTTTTGGAGTATTCTCTCACTGAAAAAAAAATATTAAAAAAAATCCATTGATTTAGTCTGTCTGAAGTTTTCAGGGGTTTATTTTCCTTATGCAGTGGTACATCTACTTAACATTCTCAAGGAATCATAGAATAATTGATGTTGGAAGGGACGAGAAAGACAACTGTATGCAATTCCTGTACTTTCCCTTTAAAGTTGCAGTGCATATAATTAAATGTGATAGCAGAAGAAATCTAATGCAGCACTACTGCCGTAAGACGCTAGTCCACACTGATACTTGACAGGAAAATACATGCAGCAATACTGCATGATCTATAATTCAAGAGCTAACAACCATTCCTCTCAAACCAGATTTGGAGGATGTTTGGTGACTAAGTACTAGTATCTTTCTTCTCAGCTTCAACTAACAGATTAGGTAGGCCTGTTTGAGAGAATTCAGAATTAATCCGTATGAATGAGAGGTGAGGCTAGACTCCTACATACAGATCACCATACATTTCTATAATTATATATAGTTCCTTGCAGTTTGCAAGTGCAAATCACCTCCTGGTTGATTTTTGTTTTGGCTCTGTTCTGTATGAAGACCAGCTGGGATGCCCGAGGGAAGAAAATCTAATTTGGAGCAAATGGATTTATGGGCTGCAGCTATATCAAAGATTTCAGCATTGCCACCAAAGAGGGACTGCATGAGAAGTACAAAAATGTTACCTTATACAGAGGAAAAACACTGAGGTTTGGAGCATACTGACTAAATATTCCAACAGGAAAAGATAAATGCATGAAAATACGATTTGGTTAATATAAATTGTAACTGAAATACAAGCTATCTTGATCATGCAAGAAAAATTAAGGAAGTGCTGAAAGAGTCAAGGGTACCCTAAACAACAACAAACTCCCCCCACTAAGCTTTAAAAAAAGTTACTACTCTAGCTAACTGTCTCCAGAACAAGATTACTTCACTGCTATAAGGACCCTTTCTTAGAATTAATTTTGTGATTAGTTCCTTTAATTTCGTATGAGATTGTTAAATGGATATTTACTGCATCACAAAGGTTTTGTGAACATCTTTGGGAAACAGTTGAGATAGGAAGAGGAGGCTGAAAGGACGCTGAAATTGTTCCTAGAAAAGGGGAGTGAAGAGCCTAGATAGCAGAACAGGCAGCTTAGAGAAACTGTTAACTGACAGGGCTCCGATAAGAAGTTTTTCTGGAGCTTTTTCAGAAGCTTTTCTGCTATAGTACAAGCTCTAAGGTACGTTAAAGGGCCAGAGTAACAAAGATGAATTATTGTTTCTCAGGTTTTCAATGTGTAATGAAGATATTCTAATTTTATTTCCAGCAGTATTTATCTCCTCGGTTTTAAATTCAAAATCTAAATTAGTTTTAACTAGCACACATACAGAGATGCTATTTCCATGGATGCTTCCATACCAACTTCTGCCTGCACCCATTTCCTGACGCACTGAGCAATGCATGTACAACGCAATATATTTTGTCCCACTATGCCCAGTTTGCAGTCATTTTGGTGGACATTCAGTTATTTTTTTGTAGAGTCATTTGATGTTTAGAATCTCTTGGCAATTCTTCTAAATCATGCCTTCAGTCTCCCTTTTGTACTTCAGGTTAAAGTTTGACACCAAAGTACGTAACTAGGTTTTTTTGCTTTTGCAAAAAAAGCATGTAATTGAAAACCTGTTGGAAACCTTTGAATAATGAGTTAAACTTAACCTGAAAACTCAGTTCATCCAGCAGAAACATTTCAGGCGAAACTGGCGAATTTTATCTTTTCTCCCTTTCCTCTTGGCATTTAAATGTAGACAGTTACTTTCTTAAATCCAACGGTTTGTTTTCAAATGCATTAACGTAATTCTGATTGTTCTGAGTCTGTACGTAGCGTTACTACTTTCAGAAAGAGGTGCTCAGCTGGAATTCAGCAGCGGGCAGCAGTTACTGTTTCCTTGGTGCGTGACAAGCCTCTCAGAGGCTGCTGGGCCCCTGCCAGGCCGCGGCCGGAGGAGCGGGCCTCGTCACCCGCATTAGCTCCGAGGGAGCAGGCTCTCATGTACCCTGGCCGCGCAGCCACCGGTAACACGCTTCTTCGCCGGAGATTCCTGCGCACTGAACAACTCCTGTCGTTATTTCTTAGCCTCTCCGTTAGCGCGGAGGCAGGAGCAGGCGGCCGGCGCTCGCTCCCCTGCTCCTGCTGTGCCCCGGCCCCCGTTACCAACGACGAGGGTGACCGATGGGGCCAATTTCCAAGTTCACCGAGCCGCTGGCTTAGCATCTGCTGTTCCGGTGACAGCAGCTGTCCCCGGCACGCCGCCGGTTCCCCTCGCTTTCCCCGGCCGGGTTCTCCCTGCCTAGACGGCCCGCGGCCCGGCCGTCGCCCGGCTCGGGGCAGCCCCGCGGCTGTCCCTCGCCTCGGGCGAGGGACAACGCGACTCTCGGCGGCGCAGGAGCGAGCGGCCGGCAGGGCGGCTC
>VYXH01006609.1:41169-90549 GCA_013397275.1 Burhinus bistriatus
ACCGGGCGGCGGGAAGGGGCCGAGCCCTGGGGGGAGGGGGCGCCCCGGCCTCTTCCCCTGCTCTCCCGCCCCCGCCTTGCGCCGCCGCGCTCCCCCGCGGGGATTGGTCGGTTCGGCCCCGGAAGGCGAAGGCGTCACTTCCGCGGAGTCCGCCATCTTGTCAGCAGTTGGCGGAGGCAGCGCCCGGCCCGGCAGCCCGCGCTCTGGTGTGGCGCGGCCGCTCGTCCGCCTTGCAGGCCGCGCGCCGCCGCCCCGCTCCGGGCCCTGAGCCGCCATGGCCAACAACAGCCCCGTCGTCGGCGCCGGGAACTGCCAGGGCCAGCAGGCGGCCCAGCACCAGCCTGGCGCCGTCCCGCCGGCCCAGCAGCAGCTGCAGAGCGGAGCCCCCAAGCCGGCGGCCTCAGGCAAGCAGGGCAACGTGCTGCCGCTGTGGGGGAATGAGAAGACCATGAACCTGAACCCCATGATCCTCACCAACATCCTCTCGTCGCCCTACTTCAAGGTGCAGCTCTATGAGCTCAAGACTTACCATGAAGTGGTGGACGAGATCTACTTCAAGGTGAGCCTGCGGGCCGCGCCCTGGGCGCCGCGGACTCCTCGGGGCTGTGCTGGCGCCTGTCCCGAGCCTGCCTGTGGCTGGGGTTTTGGAAGGGGGAAGGCTTTGATTGCGGCCTGCGGATTCTCTGTCTTGCCTTCCTGCCCCTTATCTTGCGGCAAGCGATGGGAGCACATGTCTTTTTTTTATTGCTTAATTGGGCGGAATCCGAGGTGCTGCTTTCTCTTTCTTACAAAAGAAGTGTGTTTCGCGTCGGATTTGGAATTGCAGAGTTGTAAGTTAGTTTTGAAGCGGGCAGCGCGAGCCAGGGCAGCGGGGATGAAATGGCCGTCTAAGGACTGCGCTCGCAGTTGGAGAGAGTGGGGAGGGGACCCGAGCTGCATGCGGCTTCTAGAGACGAGCACTCCCCGCAGCCTAGGCGTTGCCGACACGCCGTGTAACTGCGCAAAAGGTATGGTGGTGGCTGTAGGTGGTTTCAACAGGAGTTTGCATGTGGCCTCCTTCCTCAGTTAGAGGTCAGGATCCCCCCCCCCTCCACACCCAGTCAAAAACTAGTTCATTTTAGTACTTCTCTTGGCGTTAGGTAGGACGTGTTGGGGAGATAACCGAACTGTATCAGTGCACCCATGTCTCAGTTCTTGTTTTGTTAGCAGGATTGAATCAGTTTTGCAGCGAGGCTTCCATCAAGCCAGTCTCCCAGGTAGAGGTATGCATAATTAATGGTCATCAACACAGCCACGTTCTTTGTTCTGATAATGAGAGCAAAACGTAGATAACTCAGGCTGCTGTCTTCAGTCAGCTGTACTTTGGTGGGTATTGAGATATTTTTCTCAGGTGAATTGATTCCATTTGATAGTGTTACTGTGTCAGCGGGTTTCAATATACTTTGAAATATATTAAAAAAAAAAGATAGACTTTTTGTCTCATTTAACCAGGGCAAGTCAAGTTACTTAGGGCATTATAATTGTTAAAAATTACTCCCTGGAAGTATTTTGAGATTTTTGTCATTGTTTGCACTTACTTATGAAGGCAGTGCTACTATTTTTCCTCTTAATGACAGCACTTCTTTGCTTGCGCTCTGTCATTTGGAGTGTACTACTTATTGCTCCTAATACTTAGAGTAACAGAAATTGTTGACAAAGCTTCTCTTCAGTTAATTTACCACTTGCTGCATGTGAGGTTGACATAATCCATTCTGACTATCAGAATGGAAAGCAGCAAAGTTTATTTTTGCAAGCGATGGCAAGAGCTGAAAAATTTAGAAAATAAATGTATTTTCAGAAAACTTGAGAGCTTACTGTATTTTGTGTGGACCCTTTCAGATGTAGTAATAAATATTTTATGTGATTAGTCTTCTTAGTATTGGCAGAACTCAGCTGCCGTAGGTCAAATAGTTCATTTGTTTGTCTCAGTGTTTCATTCTACAAGTGGCTTAATCTTGAATCGGGGAAGAATTTTGACAAACCATTAAATATCTGCCTATTAATCCATTGTAAATAAAGTTTCTGTACTGAACTTGACAGTTATTCTGACTCAAACCTGCATGCTAAATAAAGAGAAAACTCAGCCCCTTACTTACTCATGAGTAATAGATGTGAAAGGGGCAATAACCTGATGGTTAAGGTACTTCATCGATATTCAGAAGGTTTGAATTCTGTTCAGTTCCTGAAAAATTGCTGGCTTTTTTTTTTTTTTAATGAGTGCAGTATCCACCATAGCAGGTGTATTTTTGAGTGTATTTGTCTTTGGGAACCAAAACAAGTGGCTCATTTAAGAATGCTGGGTGCTGAATTCCCAGGAAAGATGATCTTAAGTTACACAGGCAGCTAGTGACAGGGACCATCTTTGAAGATACGGATTCTGTCTAGATACTTGAATTAATTAAGTTGTAGATCTGGACTCCTGTTTGAGTTCTGTATCTGCCAAGTGGATGACTTCCTCTTTCTTTATCCCTGATCTTGGCACCATGTGAATATCCTCAACTTCATTTAATCAGTATACTTCCAACAAGTTAAGCATATGCAGCAGTCTTTGTAGGATCAAAACTTGAAATACTTTTTTTTTTTTTTTTGGAAATTATTATTGTTTTCAGGGCTTTGGGGTTTTTTATTGATACCTGTCAAAACCAGCATGTTTTTATTGATTGTGGCCAATAAATGTAACTAATTAAAAAAATGGAAGACTACCATTGTGATAGTGTCATACTCGATCCTTTGACTAAAAAATACTTTTCATTTCCTATGAGAGGCAAAACCGTAAATAATCAGAAGGATAAATAATAATATGTCTTATTTACGTATTATTTGTGAATGTCTCCTATAATGCTAATAATACAGGAATTCATAGTGGATTTTGAATTCTATGGTATTGGCATTTCTCATGTTTCCTATTTGGATAAGACAGCAACTGTAAAAAACAAAAAACAAACAAACAAAAACCAAACAAAAAAAAAACCCAGAAAACCCCCAAAACCAACAGTTCGTCAGCTTTAGCCATTAGTATATCTCTGATTTCATGTGATTGTGTACATAAGTAATTTTGCTTCATGTGTTGTTAAACAATTTTAATTTGTGAACGACAGTACAACTTAGCCACAAACTCTTATTCCCAGTCCAGTGTAACATCATTGTATCTTTTTTGTCTTGCTTTTACTTTTTTTTTTAAGCGGACATGTTCAGGAAATACAGTTGTTTATTGAGCTAGACATTACTTCTCTGAATTCACAATTTCAACTGTAGCTTAGGCAGTTTATTGTTTATTCCTCTTATTGTCAAATTTAAGGAATAGTGCTGGTTAACTATGTTTGTGCACTCATCTCTAAATGCATCTCAAAAGATTTGAATTAGGCAAGCTTTACTCATTAGTACTTGGAAACCATTTTATCTAAGAACATTGCTGCAGTCTATAAGAAAAAACTATATTAAAATACTGTGCTTCATAGACATCTTTCTTTTGTCCTAATTGTAGGTGATACTCAAATATCTAGCTAAGCTCACTGCATAAATGAGATTTATGAATATGAGACTGTAGGTTTTGACTTCTGTAACTGTCATCAGCAGGTATCACTAAACTTTGTTAAGAGACAGTTTAAATAAAGGTAATTGTTAAGTTACCATAGAAAATAGTAATGATGGAGTTTAGTCATAAAGTATTTGAAAGTACATGGAGTATAGAATATGCATGGATGCTTGCTTTGGTGGTGTGGGGGTTTTTTTTGTGGAGTTGTTGGGGTTTTTGTTGTTAGGTTTTTTGTGTGGTTTTTTTTTTAAACTTCAGCCATGATTTTGGCTCCGATTTCCTAATGTGGGAATTAAAAAGGCCAAATGCTTTGCTTTAATGAGAAAGCAGACTTGATCTTGAATTTGGTAGGAGAAGACAAGCGATTTAACATTGATTTAGGATATCCATTGTTTAAATTAGGTTTGTGTAGGGCACTGAACGTTGTGGAGGTTGTAACTGTCATTTTCTTTCTTTCCTACCCTTTTAGGTTACACACGTTGAACCATGGGAAAAGGGGAGCAGAAAAACAGCAGGCCAGACAGGGATGTGTGGAGGGGTAAGTAGAAGTACGTGCCTTCTTCAATTTTTCTGTCTGGTAAAGAAATTTCCCAAGCATAGCTAAAACTTGCTTGTATATTGGCTAAGTCCCTAGATGTAAAAGTATTTATTACAAAGAGTTGATATATTCCCCTTGCTTCTAGACCTGTGGATGCAAGTAGTGTTACTTTTCCCACATAGCTCTGTTTGTTGATCTAGAGTTTATCCTGTGTTAGTTCTCATATTCTTTTGTAGATTCGGGATAATGTCTTTGTGCTTTCCTGCGTTGTCACCTAACTTTTTTTCTTTTGAAAGGTGCGTGGTGTTGGAACTGGAGGAATTGTGTCTACTGCCTTTTGTCTGCTCTACAAATTATTTACACTGAAACTCACTCGTAAGCAAGTGATGGGCCTTATAACTCATACAGACTCTCCATATATTAGAGCTCTTGGATTTATGTATATTAGGTAAGTATCAATATAATCAACTAATGACTAATTTACTATACAGAAAACTGTATTAACATTTTACTTTTTGTACTTAAAGGTACACACAACCACCTACAGATCTATGGGACTGGTTTGAATCCTTTCTTGATGATGAAGAGGTATGTCGGCGAGGGTAATAATTTGTTTTCTTTTGTTTCTTTTCATGTTACTACTTTAGGTTTAAACACTGTTGGATAACGTTTTCTGTAGTTTTAATGTTGCAATGTTATGTTCTTGTAATTTCATTAATCAGTTCAGGCAGCAGGTCTGAGCTGGGATCCGTGTCATTCTTCTTAGATTTCAAAGATTTAACAGAGTTTTTCATTGGTTAGGATGTTACTGTGCCAAATATTACAAAGCCATGTGAAACAGGTTTATTAAATCGGAATGCAGACGCCAGGCTGTGTGAGTGCGGCTTCTGTGTGGTTTTTAGAAAAAGAATTATTTTTAAGCAAGGTATAGTAAGTCCTGAGAGTGCTAAATTTGTATTTTGCTTTTATTACTGGGACAGGGGGAATTGGTGCTAACATAGAAGAGTGGGAAGTATATAGCAGGAACAAACATTCACCTTGAAAAATATTACCAAAAATCTCCATGGCTATTAATGTCCTGGAATAACTAAACCCAGGATTTCTTCAGAGGACAAACAGCCAGCCTAATTACTGCATAAGGTGGCATTGTTTCTAGTAGCCTTAATGTCTTTGGTAATGGGGCAAAAAAAAAAAAAGAAACATGAGTTGTGAACCGAAAAAAGTTCAGTGAAGAGGCTGCCTTATGCAATCAGATAGGAGAATACTTTTGGTACCATAGTCCTGATTTACTGTCTGGAAAAACTGAGTAGGAGCTGGTGGGTGAGGTTTCTTGGGCTATGAAGTTGAATATGAAGTACTACATACTGTTGCAATCTGTATTTAATGAGTAGGTCTTAAATTACATCCTAGATTTAAGAATGGAATAGGAAGGATCACTTGCCCTCTTCAGTGTGACAGTAGGCATCTGCTTCAAGAAATTTCAAATCCTGTAGTTGCAAATGATGTCCGAATACTTGTATTAAAAATAGTATTAATTATACTTGTATCTGACTGCAATGCAGTGTATTTATTTTAAACAGCTTCTTTCATGCTAAGTATCAAAAGCACAGTGCAAAGGAATCAGCTGTTACTTCAGGTAAACCTGTGTTATTGTACATTTGTAACAAAAATCAAAACAAATTTAAATCCTGATTGCATTGCTGTGATATCCTCCTTCTCCCCCAGGTGGTGCTAGTTAATATGAACTCCTCTCTGCAATGTTGCATTGTAACTTAGGAGGAGGATTGGGGTGGCTTCATTTTTCAGGGTCCCACAAACAACTTGATTCCCAGGACAGTAAAATGATCACAAGCGCAATTCATTGTGCAGATCTTAACTGGTTCATTATTCAAAGCACCTTTTTTAGTTAATACATTTCAGTTCTTGCAGATATTGGTTATCAGCATCTATTTGTTTATTGTTGTTTAAAATCTCCCGATATATTTTTGGAAGTAGTGTTTCTTTCCCGGTTGCTTTCAGTAGCTTTGTGTTATGTAGCAAAAAGTGCTTGGGGCTGCTTGTCTTAAGTTTCTTATCAGTCCTGGTCAAGCTCAATAGGATGAAGCAAATTTATATATATATGGAATGATTTAAACCTACAGGATTTTTTTTTTCCTCCAGTTCTTAAATATATGGAAGCAGTTCATCTTTTGTCATGCTGCTGTGAAAGACTTCCCAGGATACAGAGTTACTTTTCAAAATGCTTCTTATGTTTATTTTGTTTAACTGTACGTACTCTCCAGGTGCTACGTTTAACTCCTTTTTTTCTTCTTTAGATCTCTGCAGCGATTATATTTGGAAAAACTGTATATCTGAACACTTAAATGTGTGTGAGTGCAAGCAGTTTTACATTTAGATTTTCTCTTCCTGTTTAGATAACAAATCTCACTTTCCTTGTGTGCTTGCACTATAGGTTTGGGACTGACAATAGCTGACTAACATGTCCTGAGCTGTGAGAGGGCATAGCAAGAAGGCCTTCATGCGGTAATGACCCTTTTCAGAGACAATGGTCATCATGGATTATGCGTTTCCAATTATTTGTTCATTTATTTATTTTTTTACATATTTCTAAATTAGAAACCTCACTGCTTCATGGCAGTTGGTTTGCTATTGCTTCCAATTCTGTTAGGATGCCATTTTGTACTAGAGGTTTTTCTGTGATCAGTTTTAGATAGGTAATGATGTAGTTCTTAAATGATTTAGGCCACAGGGTTGGGTATGATGGTGCGCAGTTGTACATCCACAAAATGGAGTATTAAATGTAGTTTGAGAGGACTTCTCAACTTTGTGGCATTTAAATAAAGTACAAGATCATACCATACAACCAGACTGTGTAAGGGGATTTCACGTTAATCTCTTCATCGACAGTCCCTTACCATCCAGATGGCTGCAGGATTAGTATGTGCCTGCATGCATATATATTAAGTCCCATTCCCTATCTAACATACTGCCAAATCCAAAGGGTGCAGAGTTTGCATTTTTCTAAGGAAATGTATTAGAATAAGAGACAAGTAAACTTTCATAATCATGAGACTTCAGGAGGGCAGTAATGTAGCAACATTTTTTTTTTTTGAAAATCAGTAAAGAATATTTTTGACCATCAGGATATTTTTTGCTTGTATTTTGTAGGACCTGGATGTGAAGGCAGGTGGGGGTTGTGTTATGACCATCGGGGAGATGCTTCGTTCCTTCCTCACTAAGCTTGAATGGTTTTCCACGTTGTTTCCAAGAATTCCTGTGCCAGTCCAGAAGGCCATTGACCAGCAAATTAAAAGCAGACCTAGAAAAATAAAGAAAGATGGCAAGGAGGGAATGGAAGAAATAGACCGGCATGCAGAACGTAGACGTTCAAGGTCATATACACGTTATTTTGAAAATGAACGTTAAAAGTTCAAAAATGAACCACTTACTACCATAAACATGTTGTCTTTTCGCTGAGATAGGTTTTAAGGCAAAAGGCAAAACAGTTCATGGATGCTAATGGATTAAAATAATAAGATGATACTTGGTATTTAAGATTAAATACAGACTGTGTACATAAAGTATAAATTGGAAAGTAAAGAAGGTCCCTTAACTTTAAAAGGTTGTGTTTCATATTGAGTATCTTTTATTTTAAAAGGTCTCCAAGGCGATCCATCAGTCCCAGGAGGTCTCCCAGAAGATCCAGAAGCAGAAGTCATCATCGGGAAGGCCATGGATCATCTAGTTTCGATAGAGAACTAGAAAGAGAAAGAGAACGGCAGAGATTAGAACGTGAAGCTAAGGAGAGAGAAAAAGAACGGCGGAGATCTCGAAGCACTGATCGCACACTAGAACGGAGGCGAAGCAGAAGCAGGGACAGATACAGAAGCCGTAGTCGAAGTCGTGACAGGAAAGCAGAGAGAAGAGACAGGGATAGAGAGCGAGAGAAAGAAAATGAACGGAGCCGGAAAAAAGAGAGAGATTATGATAAGGAAAGAGGTGGTGAGAGGGAAAAAGATCGATCTAGAGAAAGATCAAAAGAAAGGAAAAGCAAGGGTGATGTAGAAGAGAGAAGACACAAGGATGACAAGGATGACAAGAAACACCGGGATGACAAGAGGGATTCCAAAAAAGAGAGAAAACATAGTAGAAGTCGAAGCCGGGAAAGAAAGCATAGGAGTAGGAGCCGAAGTAAGAATACAGGTAAGCGGAGCAGAAGTAGGAGCAAAGAGAAACCAAGTAAACATAAAAATGAAAGTAAAGAGAAGTCAAATAAACGAAGTAGAAGCAGAAGCAGAGGAAGAACAGATAGTGTTGAGAAGTCCAGAAAACGAGACCAGAGTCCCAGCAAAGAAAAACCCAGAAAGCGTAGCAGAAGCAAAGAACGTTCCCACAAACATGATCACAGTGATAGTAAGGACCATTCGGACAAACATGATCGTCGAAGGAGCCAAAGTACAGAACGAGAGAGCCAAGAAAAGCAACATAAAAACAAAGATGAGACTGTGTGAACTCTTTCAGAAGTGGATCACATTGAATCCTATAAATGTTTGATTAAATCCCGCTTATTTTTTCTTAAAGTTGAGATTGTGCAGTAGTTGATGAGCACTCTTCTCCAACCTCCCTCTAGGCTGCAGATTGTCATTTCCTATTTTGGGTAGGGAAGTGCCTTTGTAAACCCATTCAATGCATTGACGGTTTCGAACCATTTGTTTAGTTTAATTCGTAATGCAGAGATTGTTCTTGCATTTTTATTGTTCAGATGTTTCTGAAATGTACAGTCTGTACATATGTCCTGAAAATGTTTTAATTCCTTTGGCATGGTTGCCATGTTGGTTAAATTTGTATGAGGCAATAAACTGCCACTAATTCTACTTTCATTTTGTAGACGTGGAATTATGGTTTGTATCCTGAAGTTAGCATGGCTGTGCTTTACATAATAGTATGGCTTTTAGGGATGGATCTTGAATGTGTATTATAGCTGAGATATTTATGTGCATACAATGTACATTGAGGGCTGCAGATTTAGAACTAACGTTTATGTCCACTGTACCTGCTGTTTTTTCAGAAGCTTAAAATGTATTATGTTGTTGATCACCACTGGTGTTAAATTGAGAGTGGACTTTCAAGGAGATAGTGGTTTTGATGCAAAGATGTAGGTTATGTTGAGGCTTGTTTAGTAATTCTTTAGAAAGGCTACCTCAAGCGGACACTGTAAAGGTTGGCGGATGAGTACCGTAGCCATCTATGCATTTTATTTGTTTGGAAAAAAAAAAATCCATGTAAGCGTCCATTTTTTTTTTTTTAAACACAATTTATCCATTTGTGGTCTCTTAATGTTTTTAATCAGCAGCTGCACTGTCATTTATGATAATACTGGGCTAATAAAGGCATTTAAGATGGGAAGAGGGAGGTAGGAGGAAGAAAATTATTACAAAGGATTTCAGTTCAAGCTTCCAAAGCATTTTTATAAGTGTAAACATTTAAAATAAGAATTACCTGATAGCGTCCTTTTTTAAGTCATATTTTCTACAAATAGTAAGGATTGCAGTTTGTGCTGAACATTTCATCTGGCAGATTTTTTTTTTAAACAGGTTGTTAGAAGCAAAAACCAAAATGCATTATAGAAAAAAATCATATCATTAAAGTCCAAGTCTATTTGATAGATTATTCTGATGACTTGTATACTAAGTGAGGAGAACCATCTGGAATAAACTCGCAATTAATTCCTTTGTATTGGGTGTCAGCTTTTCCCTGCATGTTCATTGCCAGTTGAAGAGTGTTTGGGTTCCTCTACGTTTCATTTTCAGACTAAGTGACACTTTGTACGAATAAGGGATTTTATGTAATAAGTACCTTATAAGGAAGATGTAGCCAACAAACAAATGCAGTAGACCAAAACCAGGAAGAATGTTAAGTGCAATTCATACATGATAATGAAGTGACCTGAAGGTAGAAATAAATGGGTATTTGTGCCTTTTTTGCTTCTGTGTGATGCAGGTCATCTAGGCATGATACTTAAATACCAGGATTTTTTTAAACCTCCAGGATAAAACACAGTGCTTGAATTTCTATCAGTACACTTAATTCCATAGTATTCAAAGAAGCAAAAATAACAAACTCAATTTTTTCTTCCTCCCTGCTCTTACTTTCTGAATTGTTAGTCTTTCCTTTGTACAGGGATCCTTAGTATTTGAAATCTTTTAATACTGAGGTTGTTCAGATATTGTCTACTTATATTTTTATCTGATTTTAAATCAGACCTTGAAACAAAGCTTAAGCTTCAACAGGTTAATTCCATTTCCGTGTAAAACTAAAATACTGAGCTGTCATTTAGTATGGGAGGAGAAAAACTATTGGCCATTTAAGAAATACCCTGGCTAGTAGATTATTAGAACTGCCTTTGCAGTCTGCCAGGGGATTGCATGGATTCTGTCAAAACATGAGGACAACTTCAATTTATCTTATTTGCCACTAGAAGGCTTCTTTTGGCCCCGTTTGTTTTTAACCTTCAGGGTATGAGTTTCTGAACCATGTATATTCTTGCACAGAGAGGCTGCAAGGCCAGTGGTCGTCAGGGAAAGTGGATTATGATTTCCAGTTGTTCCTTTAGGGCTCTTCCTCCTCTGCCATTGTTGGGAAATACAGTGAAAGAATGGTTTATTTGCAGGCAAAGTCCAGGTATTTGAAAAACAATCTTTGACCTGAAAGCGGAGAGAGCCACCCTATTACAATGAAGATAGTGAACATCTGTGCAAAGACTGGCCTGTGCCAGTATCTCTTACAAGAGCAGTAATTTGAGGGCTTTTATTTTTCAATAATAGTCCTTTCTGACTTTTGGATTTAAGTTGATTCATATTATGTACTTGAGCTAGCAGTGTAATGGATAGCACAATACTCATGACTGATCAAGACACATGAAAACAATTTAAACCGAGACACCCGTCTTAAGTTATCATTGGGATTCGGTATCTTGCAGCTCTTGGGTTTGGATCCAGGGAGTCTTTTAATTCCTTTTTGTCTTTCTGATGCCATTTTATTTCACGTGACCTTCCTTGAAACTGGAAGGAACAGGTCCACAGAACTTCTACAAAGCAGCTCTGATCAGAAATGGTAAGATCAGTGGAATCTCCAGTGCTGACAGGTCTGAGGCAGTTGCTAGCAGTACAGCTGCAGTGGGCATTTGGCTGGGAGTCATCAGAAGAAAATTTCTGCCAATTTTAGTTGAAGGTATGGTGAGAGTTCTCCCAGGAGGTGTGGTTGCAGAGCTTCTGTCTGACAGAGCCTGTGCAGTTATTTCTCAGTTCTCGGGATAAAAGCGCAACAAACCAAGCACTGTGAACTTGAAGTCCACAGGATGCCACATGTCCATAGCTATCTAGCTGGGATAGTCATTCCTCTTGAAGCCTAATCTGCCTTTGAAATTTACTGTGGCTCCAACAAGAAGTACTTATCTGGACTAATAATACTAATTTGAGAAATACATTTCTACTTTGTTTTACTCGGTTTTTTTTGAAGATACTACTCAATTAGTTGAGCAATATCACAGATCTTAAGAAGTCGCAAACTGGCATTCCTTTATTTTGAGGCAGGGTCAAGGCTTTGGCCAAGAGATTCACATCTACCTACTGCCACATAACTATGCAGGTAAGTAACACAAAAGGACTTTTATGTATCTGACTTTCAAAGATAATAGTAGTATTTTGGTCATCTGTATTGAAAAATGTGACTTGAATGGCAGGGCAATGTATCTGATCACGTTGTGAGGTACTTAGTACACCATACGTACCCATGTTTTTTATACTTTTCATTTATATGTTGATGAAGAAAGATGAATGAGCAGTATTTACAGCTGAATATTACTATACTGACTCAAAGACAGGATCTCTTAAGGGGAACCTGAAAGAAATCGATGACTTCTGGCTTTGGTAGATGTTTGAGCCCTTTCTGCACAGCTGTGAAGCGTACATAACTTTACGTATAAGAGACATCCACCACCTATTAAGCAGGGTAAACCTGCATTTAAATGCCACTCAAAGTTTTGCAATGTAGTTGTCATTGTATCTTTTTTTTTTTTTTTTCCTCTTCTCCAACAATAGTTGGATGTGGGAGAACACGTCTTAAATCTCAGCAATTTTGGGTCACATCTGAAACCAACTGAAGGATAGATTTTTGCCAGTTTCTTTACTGGACTGAAAACAGCCTATCTAATTTTTGAGCTATTACTTCTGTGTCAAATACAACAATGTGTACAAATTTTTTTTTTGCAAGTGTTCATCTTTGTGTAATTGCAACTAATACATCTTTACAGTTATTCCTTCAATTGAAATTTTTTATTAAGTAAGCATTAATGAACACCTCTATCATGAAATAACCAAGGTGTTTTTAATCACCTAATTTGTCAGAATAAGTGATTTCACAGAGACTGTTCTGAAAGCATTCATTTTACTTAGCATACCAATATGCCACCTACCTCTGGGTCTTCAACAGGAATTTTCTTGATTCTCAAGTTTTTCTTTAAGAGGTTTGTAGGGTTGGGTTGGTTTTGGGTGGTTTTTGGTTTGTTGTGGGGTTTTTTTGGTTTTGGGCGGTTTTTTGTTGTTGTTGTTTTGGGGTTTATTTGGGTTTTTTGGGTTGCTTGCTTTTTTTCTTCATGAAGACCAGAGCTCCATACTAGTAAAAAGTATAGAAACTACATCTATGAAAACACTACATCTAATTGTCTTTCCCTGTGATCTTAAAACAAGTCAGTGTGACCATAAAAAAAGCATTTGCCTCCATCTGGAGAGAACCTGAAACTAATCCTGACTGAAGTTTTTTAAACATCTTGGTGAGCGCCAGGGATGTTTCATGTATCAGCAGTGTTGTTTATTATTAGACAATGTCTAATGCCTGAGTAACAACGCCTGCAAGATACACACAGCCACAGTAGGAGGTGTGGATCTGGCTCAGTTTGGTTGTGTTCCTTTTCCTCCCCGTTTTGGTAAATTGTGTACATCTTCTAACTACTTTTTTGGAGCTGAATCAATGTAGTTTTTCTTGGAATCTTGACTCCTCTTCAGCCCTTTTCTTTTTTAACAGACATGCAAATAGTATGTTCTATTACATTTCTCATTTTCAATCATGAAAATTAGAGGAGCTGATGACAATAGTACTACAGCATTGTCAATGTTGTAGTGTGCAATTTTGAGAAGTCAATGTCTGTATGCCAAGAAGAATGGAGAAAAAAATACACCAACAGTTTATAACTGCTTAAAATACATTAGAGTTACTGTTAGAGCGTGGAAATATCAAAATTGTTTATAAGAAAAAAGAAAGCTGTGGCTTGAATTTGATTCCAAGAGAAACTGATTGCTTTAGCCCTCTGAAAATCCAGTTAATAGCCATCTGGTTAAACACTTTGGCTTTGGTGACAGCGTTTGACAATGGTGACTGCAAAGAAAAAATATTTAAATAAAACCCTCAGGAAGAAAGTTGTGAACAATACTTATTTTGACATTCTTACTTTTTTTTTCTTCAAATTAAATGAGAAATAAAACCAACTTTTTATTAAGTAATGCAGGGCAGTTTTAAATAATGTTTCCTAAAGAAAGACTTGTTTGACAATGAATCACGTTCTAAGAAGCGACACGTAATTCTTGGGCCGTCTACAATCAATGTATTGAAGAGTGAGATTCCCATGAGATTATTTTGTGGAAGTGATCAGAAGCAGTGACTGAGATACCCAGTACAACTGTGTCCTGTGAAGAAAGGACTTTCAGAATGCATGGTGTCCATTTTTATAAGCTGAAAATAGTGTTGACTTTGGTAACCTTTATACGTAAGCTTCTGAAGACTGTTTTTGTAAGATATCTTTGAATAATTGTTTTTATTTGTATGTAGAACCCTTGAACTTGAACTTTGCTTTCTGTGTTGGCTGAAAAAGTAACCACTGTGTAGTATGAGAAAAGGTTCTGCCTTTTCCAAAAAATGGGAAATTAAAATTTTAGTAATAACTGTCAGCTCTTCATTAGCCACAAAGCAAAACAAGGCAGTTGATGTGAAGAGGACACTATGTTTACCCTCATGAGTCACCTCTCAAAATTGTAAAGGAATAAACTCTTTTTGAAATTTAAATTAAAACGAAATAGCCTTAAAATACTTGATTTAGCCTTAAGCTACTTTTAATTGAGTACACCTAAATGGCTGGGTTTTTTTTAAGGAGTTAAATTTCACTCTTTTAATTTTTATTTCAGCCTTTACTATTTCATTGATACATTAGGTCTAGAACACACCTACTGATTAATAACTGTCTTGGAAGAGCTTTTAAAACTGATAGCTTTACAGAGAAAATTACAGTTCAGGATTACAGAAATCTCTATCAGTGTTCATCTGCATTTTAAAAATTATCAGTTGGGGCTCAAATTTGATGTCCTGGATTATATGTTCAGCTTCCCTCCTCCCAGTCCTCAAGCAGCTGTGACTGTTGCAGTTAAGCACAGATGTCATCTTTCTAGCTTCAGGGAAAGAAAGAATAAGAAGAGCATTTAGGTAGAATGGTGTTATCAACAACCTTAACATCCAGGATAGCTGTAGGAGAAGAGCAGGAAAGAGGAGATGATCAGCCTTGGGGGAAAAAAAAGTCAGCCGTGACTTCTTGCCATCCTTTTGAGACAAGGATTGTAAATAGTCCAGAACACCAGTACTTTTGTTGGAGAATGAGCAATTTTAGCTAGCAGGGAGAGAAAGAAAATGAGTGTTGAAGAGTATCTCAATTTGTTTTGATTTAGAGGGCTTTTCTGGGCAACTATAGGACAGTATTAGAAAAAAATTAAGTGAAAGAGGGTTTTATTGCACATGGAGGAGAAATCAGTATTGATAGTAGGAGCAGACAACATGAGGTTTCTGAGGTAAATATGATGGATTTTAACAAACCAGTTATACTTAGGATACACAGGACTGGTGAAGCTTATCCCTCCAATCCCAAAGATTTAAGCAGGAGGAAAAGTTGGATTAATACATCCTAATCTGAATTACAACTCTTATAACTTACCTCCTTATCTGAACCAGAATTTTCATCTAGATATGTTGTTCTGCATTGCTCTTTCCTCTATAAATCACTATAACAGAATTCAGAAATTAAGACCATTTCAGTTATGGAAAAGCAACTGCCTTGAGAAATGTTTGTTTCAGTGGCTGCTTTTGAAGTTGTTTCTAGCAGTTTACATAGGCAAATAAAGCACAAGACTATCCTGTCAAAACCCCAAAAGAAATAAGCATAGATTGAGGTAAGTCATGCTTTTTAAACTCTTTTTAAATAAAAATCAGAAGTGTGACCTAGTTTAACTTGTAATGGGATATGGCAAGGCTATAAAAGATAAGCCTGCCTTTTATTATGTGCTATCAGATAAACAGTAAATGTTGTGACAGTGTAGAATGCATGATGGTATACAGGCCACAATACAGGCAAGATTTTTTTTGTTTGTTTTTTTAAATTATACTTTATAAGATGGGGGGATGAGACAAACCTGCATAACATTAATGCAGGCCTTGACTATCAAGTATTATTTGCAATTATTTGCAAATATTATTTACATCTTATTTGCAGTTACATAATGCTAACATGTTTTACAAACATCATGGATTTGGAATGAATGTACTGTGTGCTCTTACCCATTCCAACAGAGCTTCCAGAACAGGTTACTGAAATGACATGAAACAGTAGTATAGATGTTAGGGGTCAGGTTGTAAGCCAGAAAACATTAGTAGTCTGTAGAATGTAGTCCATGCTATACAACTGTGCAATCCCATCAGATAGCAGTAGTTTTATAATGGATTAAATTTATGCCCTGGGAAAGGAATCCCAAGGGAATTACTACCCCTTTAAACAATTTTTACTTAAAAAATATGCTTAGGAGTGGTTCATAGTTCTTGATTTCTTTATTAAAAAACAGTAATTTTATAAAACAAATTAGAAAACAAAACAATTAAAAATCTTCATTTATTTGCTTCTGTATTCTAACTACTACTAACCTCCCAGCTGAAAACTAACTTCTCTGTATTCACCAGGTTATGGGTGATCCAGTTAAGAGGCACCTGTGTAGATAAGTATGTCTCATCCCAAAATGCTCCTATGACATTCCCATCACATATATTGCAAGATAGCACCCATAAAGTTTACTCTGGAGTCAACACTAGAATAGCAAAGTTCTATTCCATGCCACCTTTCCTCACATTAACTTTGGATTACATTTTAACCATCTAGCATGCATGGACAAAAATACATCATTCAAAGAAATTTGTTTTACCTGAATATATTTTTTTAGGACAAAATGAGAGCTTTGGCCCCTTATCAGTAATCGGAGATACTGCCACTGTGTAGACATCCCCACAAGGTATCTCAGTGATATCGCAATAACTTAGACCTGAGCTAGGGGTACAGGTGAAATTGCCTTTTGAGCCATGTAAATCAGTATTGTAGTTTATCTTTTCATCAGAAGCTCGCCAGTACACCCTGATACCATTATTGCCAAGTCTATATAGCTTCACCCCAGAAGGGCAGCAAGCACCTAATAAAATAAGAAACATTAATAAGCAAATTTTGTGAACCCACAAAACATTATAAATTCCTAAAGTGCATTTTAAACCAGATGATACAATTACTATCACACTAGATACCAGCATTTCAATGAGAAATTATTATTTCACAGAAAGCTAAAATAATTCCTGAAATTAACTAGGGAAGAAAATGTTCTACCCAACTCACATCATGGAGCTGGAATTACGCCATTGTTTTACACGTTGGAATATTGTTGCTCTCTCCTGACTATGGAGGCACCAGGGCTACTCTAGAGTGCCCAGAATCCTTTTGTGGTCTCTAAAATTTAATTATGCTATAGCATAAAATAAATTAAAAAATTGGTTCTGGAGCAATGTTATGAGAACTTCTTTATGTCGCCACCTGATGGCCGTTATAAGAACAGGGTTTAGATGATACCTGAAAAAAATCCAAAGTGCATTTATTTAAGACAGGGAACTGCAAGTGTATTAACTATGTATTAAATTTCAGCTGCGCTATTTGTATGAGAGGAACACTATACAAAGTAAGTTGTATATTGAGTCTTTTTTCTTCCCAATTGCATTTACAATTTACATACTGGAAGAATATCCTTGATATGTGCAACTGGTTGTCAAACCCGTTTCACTGATTGCTTTCAGAGATACTGTATAGTTGGTGCCACATGTGATGCATCCCAGGAGACAGTAGTTTTGAAGAGTGTGACACTTTGCCTGTGCTTTTGGAGACTCCAGTGTTGTTACATATGTCTGTGCACCCATCCCAACAGACCAGCTGATATTCGTTACGGACTGTGTCACTTGAGTTAGTATCAGGTCATTAGGGCAACAAGGAGCTTAAAAAAAAGAACAAAAAAATAGAGAAGTCAATTCTGTTCTGTACTTGGAAAATGGAAGGTATTTTGGGGGGTTGCAACTAGAATAGTACATGATCAAGAGCAAAGGAATGAAGATGTGCATACTTTTCAGGCAAATGTTAGCATGCTGAAAAATACTTGACTATTCTGGCAAGCTTCTAATCAACAGAATGTCAATATAAGATCAATTTGTCTATAACAGTGAGTTATAACCCCAGAATTATTATAAGATGATTGTTCACCAAGATACTAAAAATTACTAAAATTTGTCATCAGAATATCAGGGTACATCTGTAGTTTAATTAAGCAGGGTCCATCTCTACCCCTCAAGTCACATAGCTCAGTCCAGCTCTGTCTGAAGTCTCTTCTTCTACAATGTAAAATGACTGCAGCCAAACTGCCTGTTAAAAATAGATCCTGGTGTACACTAACCTCTGAACTGGGGGATTGTCTGGGTCAGTGGCACAGGACAAAACTCTGCTACCAAATTAATAGCAGGAATGGTGGGTAGGAAGTGCATTAATCTGTTCTTCATACTATTTGTTGCCATGGATATCACCACATTGCCTCTCCCGGTAATATTAAAAGTCAAAATGCTGACAAGGAAGTTATGCATTACATTAGTGGATTATGTTGTTACTTTAGTTAGCTATTCCAGATCATTTGTTGCACTAAGGCTTCTCAGTATGAGGCAAGCGCCAAGTGATCCTTCCTTCTCACATACAAAGATGCATACTAAGCAGAGGACATCAGCATGCAGCAATAGGTAGTATAATATGCAAACACTGTAATTTAAAAAAAAAAGCCAAAAACATATAAAGAGATATAGCACTATTTTAATATTATGCTGCTAAATATTTTCCACTATATACAATTCCCACATACCTGTCTCTAAAGGGACACTGTAGCTTGGTAAGCTCTGTCCTGCTGGTGATTTTGCTATAGCACTAACAGAGAAAGCGGATCCACAGGGAAGATTAATTAGGGTACAGGAATTCCCAGAGCTTGTGCAATGCCAAAGCCCAGCCTCTCCTCTGGCAGTGACAATATACGTAGCTTCTTCGTTGTTAGATTGCCAGTGCACACTGATTACAGAAAGAGCCTCCTTTGAGATATTTTTAATTTCAGGACTGCAGGGAGCTGAAATATTTCATATTAACAGTATTTAAAAAGATTTTTTATGCATACTATATGTTACATGTGAAAATTAAATTCCACTTAGAATTGACAAACTACTTTGGAAAAGTACATGATCCTTAAATGTTTATTCCTGGTGAGAATTTAGAACTTGTGACAGAACTGACAACATAAGGATTTTGCATACAAAATTAATTGTAAATTAAATTGCATACAAGATTAATTGTAAATCTGATTTTCAAAAACTTGGAGCTATCAGAAGCTGTCCATCCAAATCTGGTTTTAGGTCCCTGCTTACGGTATATTTTTAAAGACTTCTAATTTTTTACTTTTTTTAAAATTTTTTATCAGTTACAGTAACTTAGCACTCCAGTAATGCTTTCCATCCATGAAACACTGCAGTGTCTAACTATTTATTTCCTCCGCTAAAGGACAATAAGAACGGTCATAATACCTGTCGCCACGTACTTAGACGCACACGACGTGTTGCTGCCCCTGGCCTCACTGAAAGAATAAACGGTGATGTTGTACTGGGTGTTGCAGTGGAGAGCCGACAAGGTGCAGGCCGCGGCGGTGTCGTTGCAGAGCACCACGCCGCTCCCGCCGACCGCTCTGGTTTCGTACATTTCAGCACCGCGGACAGGAGCCCAGGTGACCCGCAGGGTGTCGCTCGACACGACGGCCGCCCTGAAGTCGCTGGGGCAACAGGGTGCTGGGAACAGACAAGGCGGAAAGGGGAACTTGAACGCGAACCGAAAACTGGCACGGAACCGATGAGCCTTGTTTCCTTTATCTATGCGCTTCATGTCTTAAATCTCTGAAGGTGACTGATACTGTGCAAGCAGTCCCATCAATCCCAGACCTACTTAATTAATTAATTAATTCAGTACCCCTCCTCCCAAATCAATAGACGGTATGCTAATGTATAGGTAAGACACAGGAATTACTTATAGCCTTGATTTAAAATTTCAAAGCATCTAGAAGTTAAATAACTCTAACAACGTTCTTCACAATTTCCCATTGAACTCACTTTTTTCATTTTCCAAATATGAAAACTCTCTATGAGGAAGTTTAAGGCTCTGGTACGCCCTTCCTAAGGCAACAGAAAAAAACCACAGGACTAGAATTCAAATGTTACGCCAGGATGGTGTGTTATTAGAATCATAGAATGGTTAGAGTTGGAAGGGACCTTAAAGATCATCTAGTTCCAACCCCACATGCCATGGGCAGGGACACCTACCACTAGACCATGTTGCTCAAAGCCCCATCCAGCCTGGCCTTGAACACCTCCAGGGATGGGGCCTCCACAACTTCTCTGGGCAACCTGTTCCAGGGTCTCACCACCCTCACAGTAAAGAATTTCTTCATAATACCTAATCTGAATCTACCCTCTTTCAGTTTAAAACTGTTATTCCTTGTCCTATTGCTATACTCCCTGATAAAAGAGTCCCTCCCCATCTTTCCTGTAGGCCTCCTTTAGGTACTGGAAGGCCACTATAAGGTCTTCCCAGAGCCTCCTCTTCTGCAGGCTGAACAATCCCAGCTCTCTCAGCCTGTCTTCATAGGAGAGGAGCTCCAGCCCTCTTACCATCTTCGTGGCCCTCCTCTGGACCTTCTCCAACAGGTCTGTGTCCTTCTTATGCTGGGGGCTCCAGACCTGGATACAGTACTCCAGATGGAATATATTCATATGTCCTTACCTGATGTTTGTGAATCATTAAACTATTCTCAAGTGTGTAAGCATGTTGTCACACTTGACTACGCAAGTTAAATTCAACTGCAATGTGAAGTGGTTCTTTTTCTCTGCCAATCTTTGTGTGGTTTGGCCAAAAATTGAATAAAAATAGAATTTTAAGCCATTATCTTCCAATAAAAATATCCAATCAGCTCTACCATAAACATAGCTAAAGGATCCAAAATGAATTTGCAAGAATATGTTGCTACTTACCAGTAGTGTAATTGAATACATCACCTAAAGGACTCTGTCCTGCCTTGTTATATGCAAAGACACTAATGAAATAAGTGAAGCCACAGTCCGATTGGAAATGGCATTGAGTATGCGATGTGTTGCAGTGCACTTCCAAGCCATCATCACTCTTCACAAAAACCACATAATAATGGCCAAAATTGACACTAGACCATGATACCAACAAGTGGCCAGGTTCATCCTCTTCAATTGATATATTTACCGGTGCACAAGGAACTGGAAAAAAAAAAAATTTAAAAAAGAAAAAAAAAAAAAAGAATTGTAATCAGAATATTTTTATTGAAGTTATACTTTGGGGGAATAAAGGAAAATCAGCAATATATAGAATTATTCTACTCAGCTTGAACAGTTGTTCTGTTTTGTTCAAGAAAACAGTAACTTATCTGCCTGTACAGAGGATGCTACTTACATTTAGATGAAAAGTGAGTATGATTTTTACAGAACAAGATAGATGCTACCTTCACATTTTACAGAAAAGAGATCTGCTTAAGGAGCCCCTGTGAACAAAAACAGTGGTATCAGGCAGTATTTCAAAAGGAACTGGCACAGCCTGTGCTGAAAATAGTAGTTTTGGATGACAATCAGAATACAGTTGGCATCCAAAACCCTTTATGTGAAAATGCTTTACATATTTGTATGAAACTCACTGGCTGTGTCTGAATAGAGCTGTCCTTTGCCCGGGTTTCATTTCTGGTGGCATCCCAAAGTGTCATGTTAAACTGCAAACTCCATGGCTTTTGCTTAAATAACATTTACTTTCTGTCTAGTTCAAAAAGTTTAGCTTCCTGCTATTAGAATGAATAGACATGATCTAGCTGAAGCAATGATGGCTGAGAAGATTACAGCCCACAGCTTAAAAGTTGTCTCTTTCTTAAGGCTCTCTCATCCCGTTAGATCCACCGCTGAGTTACTCACATGGATGATCTCCAACTCATATCAATGAGAAGTCAAAATGAGGCAGGTTACATCACATAATTAAGTCAAACATAAAAACAAAAATGGTTTAGGTTTTGCTTACCTGGGCAGTTAATCTAACAGGTCAGGAAGCAATAACCTCTGACATGACAGTGATGCTAAGTAGCTGAAACGAGCAACCTTTTGTCCTGACAAAGCTGCTACTTAAGAATGGTCTGTGACGGTATCTTAATTTAGTCTAGTGCTGCTACTTTAGCCGAATGTAGTTTTGTTGACCTCCTTTCTAACTAACAACTAGATTTAGCCTAGAACAGTTCTCAGCCTAGGGCCAGTCCTTAACGCTACTTCCTCACAGATTTCTCCCAATCTATTTGTGACAGACCTGACACAGTAGGACAAATCTGTTATTCCTTACATTAGTTTGACACTCAGAAAATTGACTTTAGAACAGGTACTTCTGGTAACAGGAAAATGCAGACTTACTGGTTCAGCCAACAATATATACACCACTGCAAGTTTTTCTCACAGAAATATGAAGAAAGTTTAGGCTATTATCCCTGAAACAGAAAGGTATATGGCACAGTTCATGCACGAAGCTCAGAAGCAGAAATAACTATTTGAGAACCATGGACCAATTTACACTTGAAATTAAAGAAATATATGTTAAAATGACATAAGCTATATAAGGATCAATGACACATACTAGTTTGTAAGCTTACTGCATCAGTAGGTTTACTGGATCCAGCATCATTGTATGCTGTGACAGAAACATAATATTCAGAGCCACACTGGAGCGATGGCATCATGCAGGAGGCAGAGGATGTGTTACACTTCAGTTTCAAGAGTCCACTGGAGGCAGTCACACTGTAAGTTAGAGCTCCTTCTGTTGGCATCCAAGAAACAATAGCTCTCAAAGCACCACTATTAAAAGCTACTTGAACATCCGCTGGTGCCTTAGGACCTACGGTATATCAGTTTTGAACACATAAATACAACTTAACATACGGCCTACAGACATGATCTTTTTCATAACTTGCAAACTAAATACAATTCTTGTGGCATAGAGCTTACACTCGTAAATATTGAAGTGACTATTTTTTAAAAAATAGTTCTGGTTGTGCACTGTCACAAAGCTTTCTGTCGAAACTCCTTGCCTTATTTGAATATTTGCTTCGCACAGTTAGAAAAACCCTCAAATCAGTCTAAGCTTGTGTAATCCTTACTGAGGCCTGTCCTAGGTACAACTTTAGTGCTAGTTAATGGTATCTTTGCCTCAGTAATATTCATTGAACATAGCCATGTCATCTGAGCTTTCATGGGCTTTGAGATGGGGTAAAAATTATATGATCTGAAAATCTACGCAATGTATCTTTGAAAAACATAACACAATCACACATACACATAAGTATGTCCTGGTTTTTTGTGGGTTTTTTTTTTTTTTTTTTGTAGTACTTACTTGGTTTCAGAAAAGAAAATTTCTTACTTGTTCTTTGGTTATATGTGAAATCATCTCCAGGGATCCCATTGACATTCCAGGCATATGCCTTGATAGTATAGAGAGTTCCTGGATCTAAATTTGTAAATATCAAGGAGGTATTGGTGGTGTTCTCCTTGAGCATTCTGCCCAAACCATCTGATCTCATGAGGGACACAGAGAATCCAGCTGCCATATACACAGCTGTCCAGCTCACTGCAATGGAGTCACAACTCGGAGAACTAACAGACAGAATTGGAGCAGCCAGGACTGCTGAGAAAGAACACCAAGTAAGCTTTTGTTTTTTCAGTAATACTGTTTGAAAGGGCCAAATGTGAAATGAATATACAGAAACAACAATCACCAAACTCTGAGAGACAAATTCAGCGACAACAAAACCAAAAAATAAATTAATGCAAGACTGACAGCACAAACATGGAAACTGATTTGCTGCATCCATTATGATATTACAGGTTTTGTAAAATGAATGTAACTCATACACAAAGTATGAAAGGTTGAGTGTGTAGAAGAATGAAAATCACCACGAAGATACTGCATTTCCTGTCCTCCAAGTTTTATGTTGTTTTATTATTTTATAGTTTCACTTGTTTCTTCATTTCTTCCATTCCTTCAAGTTGTCTTTTGTTAAAATAAAATTTGATTTTGTTAAAATAGAATACATATTTTCATACAAATTCTAGTAAAACTTCCTATTAAACACTTAACTTACAGTACTGTCATAAAGTAAAACATTAATTCAGACTCCCGTCCTGGTCATTAAGTCAGATAGCTGAATTCTAGTCCTCAGAAACTGAAAGGAGAATGTGATCAATACAATTTAAAATACAAGAATACAATAATTCAGTACTGGTACATGCCTGGGCTATACTGTTTGTTTTGTGTTCAAATCTAAAAAAAAAAAAAAAGATGTTTGCATGAATGCTTTATATTATAATAACATCACAGAACTTGAAATAAGAATTTAAAAGCACCTGTTTTTGCTTTTCTGAAAGGTGAAGGCTGGCTTTTTCCTCCTGAATTTATAGATCTGATAGTGATTCTGTACAAGGTGGCAGGTTTCAGTCCCATCACTGTGCCCGGAGAATTTGCAACTACGGTTTCAATGAAGGAATCTCCATCATGTGCAGTCAGCAGATAACTAGTAGCCCCAGGTACTGCTCTCCATTCCACTGTGATACTGTTGCTAAGTTTTGAATAAGCTTGGTCAATAACAGGTACGTCTGGAGCTAAAATGGACATAATGATAAACATACTGAAGTTGGGGAACTCAGCCCTGTGAAATGCTAAGTGCTCTGAATGTTTCATAAAGACAAAGTGTAGGACAAATGGCCTACACTTTCTATGAATGTTTAAAATTTAAGTTAAATCAAGTTTAAATGAGTATCAACAACATACACAGGGTGTTGAGATATTCTAGACCAACTTTCATCTTTCAATAAAATATTATAGTACCCTTGAAATCACTATTGAAAATTACCATTATTTAATCTAGGTTGCACTGAGAGGTCTCTTTTTTGTCTTGCTCTATAGCAAATGAAATATACTGGATGTTTTTAGAAAGCAATATACAAAGCAATATATACAAAGAAGAAGAGGATGTTTATACAAAGCAGCCTGTAATAGGATGCTGAATCTTAGGCATTTCTGTATCAGAGCAACATATAATAATTTAGTTTGGAAGGGACCATGGGAAGTCATCTTATCCAACCCCCTCCTCAGGGCAGCTATACTTAGATATACAATAACATGACACATCAAATATTGCAATTAAATGCTTTTCTATTATGCTATGCTGCGGGCCATTCAGAAAGAGCTCTTGTGTACTGCTCTTGTGTACTGCAGTCACAAAGGTAACTACAGAGGGTGTATTTCTTAACCACAAGTAATTTATGTTCAGTAATCAGGATTTTCAGACTAGAATCAGCGTATGAAAAGCAAGTCCATATATTGCAAGGCACCAAAAGACTCACTAGAAGAGAAAAAAAGATAAAATGAAGGTGTATGCCACCTAAAATTAAGAAAAGGAATGAAAAAGTATTTGGGACGAAAGTATGAGCCTTGAGGCAAACTTATTTATAGCAAGGCAGCTAATTTGGGATTTCAGAGACCCTAGCAAGTATTACACATGGTTATACAACTCCTGAGCATTATGTTTGCTCTCTTAGTCCCAAGCATTTTCTTATTCAGCTATAGTCAGACACCTTCTTTTGCCCCATTTGTAAAAATGGTAACATATATTCCATATGACCATGCCTATGGAACATTTGCAGCTGTCTTTCATGATCTTTGAGCAAGCTGTTGCACTATGATTTTTTTTTCCTTTTAAAATATTGTCTCTAGTAACAACTCATAAAAATGTCTGGGCAGGAAATCCTTATGCAAGTCTAAGGGAGTTGCTTGCCTAACAGTCAAGTAGAGAAAATATAGCACATGATTTATATCAGAAATAAATTACAAAACATTAATCATTAATATCTGTTCTCCCATAACTAAGCCAGCAATAGCAGCTTTTTTATACTTATCAGGATAAACACTACTGCGTTTTTATTTTCAATTTTTAGTGTAATAATTACTTTTATAAGAAACAAATTATACTAGAAAAAGAATGGCTATTTCTAAAAATTATCAGTCAAATTATTTTAAAACAGAATTTCAACAGAATATTTTTTCAATTACATTTCAATGATGAAATAAAAAAGCATTTCTATTTATGTAGATTCTTCTTTAATATCCATCAATGACTTATATGCTACAAGTCATTTTGTGAATGAAACAAAAATATCATTTATCAGTATCAGTACTGAAAAATGTATACAGCTTCACATCTGCATTTGTAATGAAAGGGTAGGTGATTTGGAAAGCTGCAGTCTGAGCAAGCTGTGCATGGCAAGCAGCGAGGAGAAGGAGCTAATCATGCTAATATTGAACTCAGTAGAAGAACCAGCAAAAGGCTTCAACAGGAGTGGCAGCTATCCCCTACCAGTACAACGAAACAACATAGATAAAATCCCAGTCCTACAGAGGTCAATGGAAATTATGCTTCACAAAGTTTCTCTTACTAACCTGTTGACTGCATAATTTGTGTTTCTGCAAGAATAATTCCATTCTTGTCAACGGCTTCTGCTTGTATAGCATAAATAGTATTGGGAATCAATGAAGTTAGAGTTCCTTTAAGTGTAACATCACTAAAATGAGCCAGTAATGAACGGCCTACAGTATTCACAGCTGTAGCTGTGACTCTGTAAGAAGAGGCTCCTGAAAACTTGGCCCATCTGAGATAAATGCTTCGTGATGTCACATCATATATAGACACAGAGAAACCTAAAAAAAGCAAAAAAATCACTATCAAAACATCATTTTAGTAATTCCTGAATTTAGTCAAGTCTTGACAAGAAGATTGTTCAGTGCCTTATCAAGCATCTGCATGACCTAATTTTCAGATGACAGGCATTCCACTGAATTTGGAGTGCTATTTCCCTTGTACAATCCATTAATTATTGTAACAACAACTGCTTGTTCTCATAATATCATGTTGTGATAATGGCTATTTTTCTTAAAACCCTCATATGCTATAGTGTAATTATTTTAAAAAATACTGAGTATAATCCATATGTGAATATACAACCAGTGTCAACAGTATTCCACACATGAATAGGATCAAATGCTTGTTTTGCAAATCCTGAAAAGAATATGCTACAGTAAGCGTCCAGATACTGCAACAACATGTCTGCAATGATTAAGCATTTAAGACTCTTGACAGCGCAGTATGTATGCAGGAACGTGTATCATCACTAGAGAATGATGAATTCTGAGAGCAATTCTGGTAATCTTGCATTCCTCATATTTTAAAACTAATCAGTATTCACATTTAAGGCAACAGAAGCCGTAGGCAGAAAATATGAGATTGAAGAAAATACAAAATGTTGTAAACCATTGGAAATATTTACGCTTAGATGGTGCTTCTTCTGGTGTGTTTTCTTTTTTTTTTTTTTTGGGTGGTGGTGGTTTTTTGTTTGGCTTTTATTTTATTAAAAGATACAACAATCAATTGGGTGCAAATACAGGACAGTCTGGATCCCATTTGTAGCACAGTTTGTAGGTAATGAACAGCACGATTTGTCCACCTGAGTGCTCTGCCTGGTTCACGCTAGTGTCAAGGCATAAGTAGTCTGTCAGAATCTTTGTGTGAGTGTCCAACAGAATTGGCACTCCTAAAAATGAGACTTAAAATTTATAAAGATATCAGCATAGATTTTTTTTAAAGCTAAATCAAACTTGAAAACAATTTTTCTTTATAAAGCTGCTAAAACTTACAGAATGTTTTATTAGAAATCACACATGTGTGTGTTCTCTTCAGACCCGTTCAAAAATAAGCAGGCAAAACCAAAATACCATTTTAAAGATTTACCTGTGTTAGCTGAAAAGATCTGAAAAGGAAGATGGAAAAAAATTAGAAATACAAAGTGAAATATTTTATTTGGAAAATTAAAAAACTAATACTGTTAGTAAAAACAACTTAAAATACTACATTTTGCAACACATTTTACTGATGTATTTGCTCAGATTTGTTTAGCACAGAAAGTTCATGCAACCAATGAGATTTAGTACAGGTATGCAGATTGTATTACTTCTTCATTTTCCTCTCTCAATCTGCCTATTGATCCAGTTTTCAGTTGTTGAGAGACTTCAAAAGACCTTGTGTCCTAAGATACTATTTTATTTTTCAGTCACTTGTAAACACTGCAAAGTGTAATAGTAACAAAATATGAATGTAGGAGTGGGTGTCAGGTAGTCTCTACCCTAACTTTCAGTTTACTTTTACAAAGAGTGCCATATCATTCTTGAAAATAGTTTTAAAGCAAATGAGTTAGTTGCACTCACCGTTTCTAGGCAGTCGAAAAGCAGCCCGATAAACATTAATGTTTTACTTTTTGCACCGCACATCTTGTCAGAACTTGGTTCCAGCCTTCACAGGGGGGTGAGCTCAGGCTGATGCCTGCTGTGACCGGTAACGTTTCGCAGCAGTGCTGTCACTGTGGGTTTATTCCCTGGGAGGAGAGGAGGTGGAGGTCGCGTTAGGCCAGGCCCTCCTCCTCCCTGCTGGACTACAGCCTGCCAGCTCCTACCAAAGCTCTGCTGAAATGAGTCCGACAGCACCCAACTTTTAGGCAGGCCGGTGGGGTTTTTTCCCCCCTTCTGTTACAGGATGCAGCTTCTGTACCGCTTATGTGAGACTCATAAAATAACTAAGCCCATTGCAAATTCGAAATCAGCTTATTGCCATCTTTGTCCACTTAGAAGGATCTTTTTTTTTCTGTCAGGAATGCTGCCCTAGTCGTACTCCCCTTCAAATGGAACGCCGCCACACCGACTGGGAAACACTCTTCCTCATGATTCGCGTTGTGCAAAGAGAAGTTTTCCTCTCATTTCTTCGCATTCGTACCAGCTGCTGGTTCCCCTTCGACAACACGCCTTTATGCCTTCTAACTATAACTTCTGACACGCGATTTTAAGTGTCAAGAAATGGTATCTTCCTATGAACCGACAGTGCTTTCTTCGGTGGCTTACACGAAGGTAACAGGGAACCTGCGGGCCGTTTTTATGAGGGAGCCACAGCGGCGAGAGGAGTTTTACAGCCCGAGGGCACCCGGGACGACGGCAGGTTTCGGAGAGCCCCCCCAGCTGCTCCCCACACGCACAAGGAGCCCTCCTCGGAGCTCGGGAGGCGGCTCCCGCCGTCCCGGGCTCACCTTCAAACGAGCAACCGGACGCTCCTTACTCAGGGGACGAGCCCTGGTCACCGGGCGCTTCCCCAGCGGGGATTTCAGACCCCATCATGGCAGAGAAAGGGGCCCCGGCCCCTGGCACAGCTCCTGAGGGGCTGGCACAGCTGGCGGGAACCCGCCCCCCTCCCCGCCCCAGGAGCGGGCAGCGCACTCCGCTGCCACCGCCCCGCTCCGCCCGCCGCCTGTGAAGAGGGCGCGGCGGGGCCGGGCCCGGCAGCGGAAGGGAGCGGCGCGGCTTGCAAGCAAGATGGCGCCGGCGGTGCGGGGGCTGAAGAGCTTGGTGTGGCAGAGTGAGTGCGGGGTTTCGCTCCGCGCCCCCTTCCCACCGCCCCCGGGGCTGGCAGCGGTCTGGGGCCGCTCGGTGGGCGGCGGCGCGGGTCCGGGAGCGTTCGCCGCTACCTCCTCGTAGCCCGGCGTGTTGGGGTCGGGGGTCCCCTGGCTGGAGGCGCCTTAGGAGCCGCTCTGCGTGTCGGAGCTGAGGCGGGCGGCCGGGCTTGCCGCGGGCGGCGGAAGAGCCGGGCTGGGCCCGGGCGGCTCTGTGGGGAGCCGGGTGTGCGGCAGAGGCTGGAGATGGTTGCTCTTCCTCGGCTGTCTCAGCTCGTCGGGGTGGTGGCCGCCCCGGCTTGTGGCGGTGCCGCGGGTGCCTACAGTAATAGGACCTGGATGGAAACGTTTTTGCCTTATTCCGAAATAAGGGTGAACTATACAGGATCTAGCCAGCCATGCCAGCTCTTGAAGAGGTTAAACTGAAGTCAGCTCTTCAAGGACTTCCCTGTTGCTTCCGAAATGGCAGTTTTGGAGAGTGCTCCCGGCCTCAGAAGGGGCTCTCTGGTTGTCTGGCACGAAGTGGCACTGCCTGCTTTATGTTGGGCTTCACGGTTTTCAGAAGAAAAAGCCAAAGGTGTCCCCAGGTGCTTCCATAAATGAACTGCAGGTTTTTATGGCCATGTTCAGGAACAGGTTCTGCCAGTGTTTGGTACACAAAATGAAGTTGTAACTACTCCATGTCTTAGTGGAGTAGAAGGGCGTATAGTATTTCAGGTACTGTGAGACCTACGGGGAAAGGCATTAGTAGCCACCTCACACTGCATTTAATTGTACTGAGGTTGTGACTCCATGAGCAATTCAGCTAGCCCAGTGACTGTCAGTGAAGTGGGAAGGTCCTTCTGCTGCCTTGTCTGCGTTTTCCTCCTCTGCTCCCGCCTGCAAGCTCCAGTCTGCTTGTGTCGCTGGAAGAGAAAATAGAAAAAAGGGAAGAAAGAGGAAAGCAAACTGTTCCTGTGGTGTTCAGTCCTCGGATTGCTGACATCTGTACCCTGCTCACATGAGTTAGATACCTTTGTTTTCTCAAGTTATAAACACTTGACCTGTAGAAATCCCTACTTTTGCTTCTTTACTTGTCCTGTCTTGCTCTTCTAAGTCATTTGTGCCTTTGACAGTAAAGCGATTGATTTGTCCTGAGGTGTTTTGTAGAAGACTTGGACCTTACAGAATCACAGGATGGTAGGCATTGGAAGGGACCTCTGGAGATAATGTACTCCAACCCCTCTAGGTGAACTCTAGATTCACCTAGAGCAAGTTTCACAGGATTGTGTCCAGGTGGGTTTTGAATATCTCCAGAGAAGGAGACTCCACCACCTCTCTGGGCAGCCTGTTCCAGTGCTCTGTCACACTCAAAGCAAAGAAGTTTTTCCTTATGTTCACATGGAACTTCCTGTGTTCCAGTTTGTGCCCGTTGCCCCTTGTCCTGTCGCTGGGCACCACTGAAAAGAGTCTGGCCCTATCCTCTTGACACCTGCCCTTTAGATACTTTCAAGCATTGATGAGATCCGCTCTCAGTCTCCTCCATGCTAAACAGACCCAGGTCTCTCAGCCTTTCCTCATAACAGAGATGCTCCAGTCCCTTGATCATCTNCAGGTCATTGATGAATATGTTGAACAAGACTTGGACCCAGTACTGACTCCTGGGGAACACCCCAGCTACAGGCCTCCAACTAAACTCTGTCCCCCTGTTCACAACTTTCTGAGCTCTGCCATTCAGCCAGTTCTCAATCTACCTCACTGTCCGCTCATCTAACCCACACTTCCTGAGTTTATCTGTGAGGATGTTTGTTATGGGAGACAGTGTCAAAAGCCTTGCTGAAGTGGAGGTAGATAACATCCGCTGCTCTCCCTCATCTATCCAGCTGGTCATGCCATCATAGAAGGCTATCAGTTTGGTCAAGCATGGTAGCCTTGAAAGGAGGCAACCTGATCAAAGCGCTAGTGTGTCATCAGGGTGCATAAGGACCTTTGAAAACGGCGTTGCCAGTGTAGACAAGACCATGAGGAAGAAAGATTAGAGTGATGGTGAAACAGTGTGAATAATAAAATGTTAATATTGCAAACTTTGTAAAAAGGAAGCTTCTTCTGAAAAGAATGCTTTGTTAGATAACGAGTTACTCTTATCTTTCCAAGACTACAACAACAATGAAAATTGATGAAGTAAGTTTTACACACTGTCTGGCGCTTTGTTTATGGATAATTCAAGGCCATGAACTGCTGCTTTCTAATGTTTCAGCAAACTGGGTTTTTTTTAAGGCTGCTTTGTCTGAAAATAATGTGTCAGTGGTGCTGATGCTTCATGTAGCAGCTTGTTGTCAGTGTGTATCTTATTCCTGTTCTGTGAACAGGCAAAGAAGTTGTACCTGTATTGTGTGCACAGAGTGTTGAACTTGTGCTCTGGTATGCTGCTGTTAAAAACCCTTCTGTCCATTGTGATAGCCCTTTCTATAAGGTGCGATTTTAGGCTAAATCTATGCAGAAATGTGTGAAAAGGTTACTTCATCAAAGTTTGTCAGTTAACTATGGGGATGGGGGAAGCTACCTGTGTTTAGGAGGCAGTGGTTCCTGTGGATAAAATTATAAAATTAACTATATACTGCATCGGTGTGTGTATCTGTAAATAAGGTTATTTCCACAGGGAATTCTGTCTTTAATTTTTGTTTTGACTTTAAAATGTGTTCTAGACTTGTATAATAAGATTCTACCCTAGCCATAGATATCTATATTAATTTTAAAAAATTATTTAGCAATTCTGCAACTTTATTTTCCAGAACACTTGCTTACAGTGAAAGCTGTTTTAGTCCTTTCTTCAGGAAGTGTGTTACAAGTGGGTCATTAACTTTGCTAAGGTGTGGTTTGCCTTTTTTTTTTTGTTTGTTTTTTTCACACAGGGATTTAGCAGTCTGCTGTTCCGTCAGGGTTGTGTGTAGTTCTTATCTGGATTGGGAAGTAAAAGTAGAAGGAAAAAATGCCTTAAATTAATTGAATGTGTTCAGAGAAGACAAAATTAGATAAGGTACTTAGGATGCATGGTTGGTATGAAATTTGTGAGAAGGAAATGAAAGCTTAGACAAAAATGGAACACTGTTCATACCAGGGTTTAGGATTGTTTTTGATGCATTCAGAATGCTTACTGGAGACAAATGAGATGATTTTTGAGAGCCTGTAAACCAGTGTAGGTCAGTTATTTGGGTAAAGCAGCTGTAGGTTGAGGACAAAACAAATAGGAGTTGGAGTGTTGCAGAGGCAGGTACACTGTATCTGGTACAATGATAGCTTGGAATAAAATTTTTTTTCATGATGGGAGAAAGCTGATTTCTCTTTTTAATTACAGAAGTTAAGTTCAAGACAACTGGAGTATGCATTTGTATATTCTTGTTTATTGTATAGGCAAGTAAGGTATTGTAGAAAAAAATATATTTGAGATTTTGGACAAGGCTCTCAGGTGCTCAGTTTATGAAAAAGAACTGTGTAATGCTAAGGACTAATTCTGTGGTAAGAGTGTTCTCAGAAAATATGAAGGTTAATTAAATTTTCAGGAGGCTAAAGATTTGTTCTTACACCTTGTGTACAGACCTAGAAAAATCTATGTAACAAATACACAGTATAAAAGTGACAGGAAAAAATGTGCCTGTGTTACATCCTGGATTCAGGTATTACCAATAAATACATCTTGGTAGCAGCCTAAGGAGTGATAAGCATTCTGCAATTTTATGTAGAGTATGTCCAAAGAAGTCACAGGATCCTCTACACCAGGCTAAGCAGACCTAGAACTTGTTAAAAACTGTGGACTGTGTATAACAGGAAGGATGTCGAGTTGGAAGCAACCCAGAGGGCGAGTTTAAGCAATGATGGTGGATTTCAGGAGTTGTATAAGCAGCAAAGGATTCAGGAGAACTGAGCTTGAGTTTTCTTGTTTAGCAGCCTAAACAAAATGCACGAATTGCATCCCTCTTGAAACACATGCTTTTTACTTAAATAGCTTTTAGACCAGTGTTTTTGTCCATTTATTAGATGAAGTGGAGTGTAAGGTTCTTAAATTACTATGAAGAATGTCAATGCTGCAAAAAGTAACTTGAGCACACCGGAAAGCCAAAGCATAAAGTACTCAACTTTCAAAAGAAACTTCTTGTGTTAGTGTGAAAGAGTCTGTGTATTACAACTTTGTAAAATATAACTATGAGAAGCTTGAAGTGTGACAACTTGGGGGGTGTTGCATGCTATGCAGTGTTAGAGTTGTGAAACATGAAGGCTGGATGAGCAGGTAGGCTGCTCAGATGAAGCAACTGCTGAATTCTGAGGCACTGGAAGTTGGGCGTAGAGATGAAGTACCTTGCGATAGGGTCATGCCAAAGGGACTTGGACATAAGTGAATATATTAATATTTACAAATGTTGAAGAAATAGGTGTACTTTTTGTTGTATGTGCACCTACTATTCTGAAACTTCTTACAGTTCTTTCACTTGGCAGTAATCACAAAATGTGTACTGAATTTGCTCATTTGTATTTGAGGCTTCTGTTTCTATTACTTTCATTTTTTCATTTGGGGAAAAAGGTCCAGCTATTTTAAGAGTGGTAGTCATCAGCTTAATCTGAAATTCTGTTCTCTGGGAAAAGAGAACAGAATAATCAGACTTCTTTAATCCTGTGTTTATAAACACCAGGTTTTAAACAGTTTCCAAAATCTTCTGCCTTTTAGTTAATACATACCACTGCTGTGATATCAAATCTGCATTAGCCGGATGACACCATTCCTGAAAGTTGCAGCTCGTAGTTCTGGTGATCTTTAAAACTCATGGGTCATAACTATATGCTGACTCTTATTGCTGAATCCTGTACAAGCTTTTTAATTGATGTTTTTCCCAAAGTTGTCATAGCAGGGAAAGATAATGGATGCCTTATTTAAGATACCAGTTCTTTCGGGAATTGAAAGTTATTTTTTTAGGCTTATTCTGGAATTCTATAGAAAGAACAAGGACATCTGAAGTTAGCATATATTTTAAAATAGGTCTGTTTGTGAATATGTTGGTCCAGCTGCCTTATCTTAGAGTAGCTTAAATTTTTTGCACATGCACAATCCATTTAGTGGAAGAGTTCACTAAAAAAATAGAAACAAAGTAAAATATTTACAGGCCTGTGATCATTCAGACTGATTTTTATGGAGCTGTTTAATATCGGCAAAAATTAAAAATTTAGCTACATTTGTCTGAAACAGGCAGGGACAGTTTGTGGTCAAGAATTCTGTAGAGGTATTTATCAGTGGGTTGGGGTTTTTTGTTACTCCCTTTTTTCAGGTCTCTAAACATATGAGTCTAAATGGGTGAATTATTTTTTTTTAGTAACAATTTGATTCCTCTAACTGGTAAATTGTATATCTCTGTTTCTTCTTACAGAGCTAAAATCATCAGTATTTGATGATTGCAGGAAAGAGGAAGAATGGAAGGTATAGTTTTGTTATAATTTTTGTAAGAATGTTAGAATGACTTGAACAAGTAATCTGTATCACAGAGTACACAAAAAATAAGTATCATTTAATGGCTGTCACTTTCACTTAAAATTATTTTCTATCAAAGTAATGGATTTTTACTTCTGTTAACAGATCTCTGTATAATATGTAATGAAAAATATAAAGGCTAGCATCCTAAGAACAAATGGTTAGTTGTTTCAATTATTTTTCAAGTTTTGGAAAAAAAATAAAAATTAGAAACTGTTTCTGTTTATCTTCACTTTTCTTTTGAAAGACTTAGCAGTATAATTTTTGAAATTAATGAAGTATAATGCATGTGGAGCAGGATTCAGCAGTACAATACCTGATAGAGCTGCTTAAGCTGTAAAACAGTTTTAGAATAAGTACAGATATATTTAAGCAGACCATGGGGTAAATTAGGCAGGAATTCAAAAGTCTTGTGTCAAAGTGAAAGTTTTTAGATACTTCCTAGTAGGAGTACTGGGGACGAGCTACTTATTTAAGATGGAGCTCGTCTTTTGAAATTGTATATGTAGGGAGCTGCCTTCTGATGCCATTTGAGATTAATTTCCCACTGCAAAGTTACTATATGCAGGTGCTGAAAAGATACAGGGTAATAAAATAGATTTCAGCTTCAAATTTCCATGGTAAGTTGTTAAGGAAATAACATGGGATTACTATAGCAGATTAGTTTATCTAAATACCTGTGGGCTTTTTTTTTATATATTTAGATAATTCTTTTAGATGATTACACTACTAAATTACTGTCACTGTGCTGCAAAATGACGGATCTACTGGCAGAGGGTATCACAGGTAAGCATAACTCTTTTTAATATACAGAGGCCGATATCCTGATAACAAAAAGGGAAAGAATAAAATTGACAGTACCCTTGCAAGAAATTGTCTGAATTTGGTTGATGAAAACAAGTAGCTATGGGATATTAGACTAGCAGACTTTCTGGCGGGTACAGTAATTACCCAATTGTGATTTGTTTTTTTTCTTTTTTAATGAAAAATCAAATGTTTCTCTGCGTAGAAGCTAAAACCCTTTTTATTTTAATCTTTTAGCTAAAGATTGCTGTAACTTTTTTTGGTGCTTGTTGTTTTTTTGCTTGGTTTTTTGTTTATTATTTTTGTTTGGTCTGCTTGGGGTTGGTTGGTTGTTTTGTGTGGTGTTTTTGAGGGGTGGGTGTTTGTTTGCCAGTGTCCAAGATGGGATAAATGAGAAAGTTATCTGTCACAGAGACATTTTAAGGATATTATTTGTCAGTTGAAGTTAAGGGAAAATAAGCTCAGTAAAGAATCAAGTGAATGTTAGTAAAACATACAAGAATAGGCAAATTGCTCTCTGCATTTTTTCCCTAATGTGTTCTGTAAATCGGTAATATCTCCTGCTTTGAATTAATTTATGCTTTTGAACAGTAGAGTTAGGATACATGGGCAGAGAAACTTAAGTACTGAAGACAAAATTAGAACAGGAGACAACAGTAGACAAACTGATGAGAGGTGTTTGCGAGCAAGTGGGTGTGATAGAGGCAAGAATTTAAATTTCAGTTCTATGTTGTGCAGATATATTTGAGCCTCTTCTCAAAATGACAGCTTTCCATAATTAAAAAAAAACAAAACCAAACAAACAACAAAAAACCTGCAAAACAACATAACAAAAACTTGAAACTAAATTACGTCGGTGATTACTTTAACTAGAACAAACCCATAAGCAACATTAACAGTAACTAGATTGTCACTTTTCCAAACAATTTGGGAATAGTCTCTAGTGGAGTGGAATTTCTCATCTGCTGGAATGTCTCTCCTGTTCCTTGATGCTGGCCACTGTCAAAAGTGAATAATATATGGGTTGTGATAGATCTCAGTTATGTAGTATGCCTGTTTAGATAAGACTTTGTTTTTTTTGTGTATTCTAAAAAAATATTTTCTCTCAGGTAAACCTTGTGGGCTTTTTTCCCTACAACTTTAAAAAAAATTTTTTTCCTATCATGAAACACTTTTCAAAGTTGCTTTTTATGGTTGACCTTTCTGTAATGTTTATTAGTGTATTTTCCTGCCTGTTTTTGAAATTGAAATGAATACACAAAATGTAAATTATCTAGTTCTTAATTAGCTTTAGGTTTAGATTTTTAGAAACACTTTTGTAAGAGAGCAGTATTTAGACTTAGTTATTTTTCTACAAGTAGCAAGACTTTTCTTATTCCAGCTATTCAGTATAACTGTGATTCTTGTGGAAGTATAATAGCAAAGCTGTATACACCTCGCTTCTGGAGTGTATTTTTAATCATAATAAATACTGCTTATCTTTTGTGAGAAGCTTTCGGTGAGCATGTATCCTGTTCATCAATAAGAAACCTTTTATTTTTAGTGAGTACACTACTGAAAAGAACCTGTCTTTCCACATCCAGATGTCTGACATGACTTACCTTCTTTGTTCCGCCCCCTCAAAATTACTGAGCAACATGAATCTCTCTGCATTCTCAAGCTGGTGTACTGCAAGACTATATAGTAATGACTTTATTAAACAGAGAAAACCAAGAGTTGAGTGAAGCTGATTTGCTGAAAATGTCTGATTTGTGCCTGCAATTACATTGAAACAGAATGAGTGCACAGGAAATAGGCAAACAAAGGACAGAAGAGGCTGTAGTCCAAAATGATGCCCTGCATAGTTTCATTCTCCCTCTCCTTCAACATACTGGAAAAAGAACAAGCATACCGAGGCAGTTCTCTGGCACGATATTTCATACTGGCTCCCACAGTCAGAGCATGTCTGTATTACCATACCTTTCTGTGTAAGTGCAAAACTCTGCTTGTATAGAATAGCCAGGAAAAATTTAGTCCTACAAATTTAATTGACACCAGACTGAGGGTTGAAGAAGTCATGTGGCAACTTGCTGTATTTAAAATCATAAATAAATAAAAAAATCAAGGCTCCCTTGATCTTTTATCACCTCTATACTAAAATATGTACAGTGCTTTCTTTAAAGATGCATAAAGCTCTTAATTATAAAAATGTAATATTTCTTACTTTATAGTGGTGGAGAATGTATATAAAAACCGTGAGCCTGTCCCACACATGAAAGCAATATATTTCATAACTCCCACCAAAAAGGTTAGTATTTTAAAGAAAGCATAGCAAGATCTTTCAGACTGAAAAAGCAATCTTATTTTAAAATATTTATTTACTGTGTACAACTATGCAGTACTTAGCTTTTGCGTTTTGTGTGATACTTCATTTTCCATAATGAAAAGGCAATGCAGTGTCACCATAGAGTATGTTGCAAATGTGTACCTTTTGCTCAATGGAGGCACTGTTTCATTGCTTAGCTATTAGTAACCTCACTGAAAGAGATGTTGTATCAAATAACGATGCAATACATTGAACAATAGAATTCAAAGTAATGGCTGTAATAAGAGATTACAGCTACTTCCTAAAAATTCTTGAGAGAATAAATCTCAGTACTGTTATAGGTGGAAAATGATGCAAACATCCTGCTTTGTTTGCTTCTTAAAGTGATCTTGGTGCGTGACTGACCTTCTGTAATTATTTGTTATTGTTGGTCTGGAATTAAAGTGTTTTGTCTTATATGTTGATTTGCAGTATTCCTAATTGGGACTGGGTAATTGACAGGGCAGGAGGAGAGGAGGGAGAAGCTTTGTCTGGTATGTAAGGAAGGCAAAAATGCTGTAATGACTTTTTTTTTCCTTATTTTTCCTACCCCCGTAAGTCTGTAGATGGACTTATTGATGACTTCATCACTAAATCATCTAGCAGATACAAAGCAGCATATGTGTATTTCACTGACTGTAAGTAAGCTTTTGTGTTGTGGTTTGATAACTTCATATATAAATAAGTAGGCTTCTCAACTTTCTTTCCTATAGTTTAGTACAGGTAAATTTTGGGTCCTGTTTCTTGGGAGATTTGAGACTCAAGTAATTACACATATTTGGGTTGCCAGAATATGGTCACTGCTGTGTGGCAATAGTAATTTCTTTCACAATTGCCAAACAATGTTGATAGTTCCTCACCTCAGCTTTTAATTTAGGTAATCTAGTTTGATTTTTGAAGTATTCCAGTATTCTCCTATGTTGGAGAGTGTGGAGGAAGACAATTAAAGTAAAACTCTGTATAAAACTATATAAACAAAATATAAAAAACTATATAAACAAAATAGTACTCAAAAATATAAAAATGCATGAAAATTTGATGCAAGAACAATGTTTTGTAATTGGTAATTTTAGGTAGTTCCTTCAGACTTGAGTCAGCTTTTTTTCCCATCACCTGAAAGTAGATGCCTACTTAGCCCTTGCATGCACAATATAAATTGCAAAGCAGAGACAATTAGTGCAAATGGGGTTAGCGTGACTGCATGTTCCTCTGCAGTCAGTGCATATGACTAAAATGTCATGTAAATAAGGGAAAACAAAAAACCCAAACAGGCTGCTGAAGGCAGAAACTGAGTTGTGGCTGTCTCCATGGGTGGTGCGTATCTGCTACAGTATATTCTCAAAGCAGTTATCAAATTACTATCAAAAACTCCTGGTTTCTTGTTTCATTTTATGCTGATGCAGCGATTCTTATTCTGCAAAAATACTCCTATCTTGCTGTATGTTCCTTTGTTGCAAGTGTGCAAGCTTTCAGTTTGAATACTTGCCAAAACTTTTCATGTTGAGAGGAGTTAGAGAAATACCTCTGTCACTTCCAAGTCTGTGTAGTATTTGTGTCATCCAAATATTCCTTAAATTCAGTTTCTAGACTGGGATCCAATGTAGCCTGTAAGTGTAGTGGAACACATTTGAGATCCATAATTAAATTCCGTATTTCTCTGTGTTTTGCTGTTTGATATGTACACATCATTTCTCCCTTTAATCTTTTTGTAGCTTGGGAAGTGTTTTTTTTCTCTCCTATACGAGAAGAAATTGCAGAAACTTTTGCTTTGATAAAATCAATATCCTTCACTGCTGCAGACTGCTAATGAGTGTTCTACAACTTTGTTTGCCAAAAGCTGGTAAAAAAAGACCGGTGATGCTTCCCGAAAAAGATTTCAAACAAAATATTGATTATACATTCTCTTTCACTTTAAGAAAATTTGGCAACTTTTTTGTATGTTACTGTTAATTGGTTCTTAATTTACAATTGTCTATCCTGAATACTGTAAGCTTATAAGTGAGTTAACAGCTGGAATACACATAAAAGATTTATACTTAAATCTTTTTTTTTTCCCTAGTTTGTCCTGACAACCTCTTCAATAAAATTAAGTCTTCCTGTGCTAAATCAATAAGGAGATGCAAGGAGATCAACATTTCCTTCTTCCCATATGAGTCTCAGGTAAGTTTCTTTCTTTATTTCAACAGCAGAAAATAGTCTGGAGGACTATGTCCAAGTGTTGTTGACCTGCTGGAAAACAATTAAATAGAATGTAGCTTTTTTTTTAGTGACAAACTGTATGTGAGACCTGTTGCCGTTTTGGCATACTTCCAGTGCTTGCCTATATTTTTCAGATGAAAACAAATGCTCTTGTACTCAAAGGTTTACTGTTTGCACTTGACCTCTTTGCAAGACTTAGAGTAAGTTGCAGTAGAGAGGTTAGAGAAGGAATCTATTCCTTAAGAAAAAGAAAGTATTCTGGCTTGCCTTTAGTAAGTAGTAAAGTTTGTTACTGCTTATACTGAGGTGTTATTTGGACAGACTAGATAGGTTGGTGCATAGGAATAGGAGTACTTAGTGAAAGTCAGAAAAGGAGAGCAAACAGATGAAGAGAACTGAAGGGGAGGGTAACAAAATGAAAGCCTCACAAAAAAGAGAAACAAAACCCATAATAACTTGGTAAACCTCTTATTAAGAGGAAAATGTAGAATTTCATGTTTTCTCAATTAAAAATTTGAGACCACCAGTGGAAACAAATGAGTGGTTTCCATGTGAAACCACACAGTGGGTATTGTGTTGAGAAATAATTTGTTGCTCATGCGCTTCATCAGATACAGAAGCTGAAATGCGCTCTGATACTCACTAATACAGTGAAGGCCCCAAATCCTGTCCACTATTGGGAGTTAACCATGAATGTTTCCCACAAATCTCACCAGTATTTTCCAAACCTCATGAATGTATCAAGGGTTAGAACTTTTATGTATACTAAGTGGCACGTGAATATAGGAGTTGCTGCTACCTGTGTCTTACTGTGATGCAGTTTCCTAGTTTGAAGATTCAATCCTCCTTATAATAAAAGGTTTTTTTATTATTTAGATTGAGAAACCATCAGAGAATAATTAGCGTGGTGGTTGGTTGGTTTGGTTTTCAGTGGTGTTGATGTTCCCAAGCTTTGTTTCAAACTGGTTTTGGGAGTTCTGCTAAAGCTGCTCTTAAGTAAATGTTTTTTAGCTTCCTCTGCCAAATAAGGCATATGAAAATTTTGCTGTCCTGGTTCTCTGGAGGACTTACCATGAAAGCAGAAATTGGGACTACTTTTCTAACGTTGAAAATAAGCAGCACTTAGTCTCTTCTTGTTTTCAGTTTTAGTTTTGTGTTCTCAGTATTTTGGGTTGTGAGAACGTTTTGAATCCTTAGCAAAGGAACAGAGAATGTTAACTGATTTTTCCTAATTCAAAATACCTGGGCCTGCTTTCTGTGGTGATAAGAGTAAATAATCAAACTGAGCTCTGGGCAAAGTCCAAGTGATTATCTACTCAAATGAAACGAATATCTTTATCTGTATAGACGTTCTTCTTTGGCTGTGTAGTTACAGAGTCCATTTGAAGCCGCAGAAAATCCATTTACTGACAATGGGATTGTTTCCATTCCATTTACTAAACTGTTGAAAAAGTTTTTCTTCCGTGTAGTACTAAACATCTTTTATCAAGGTTTAATACATTTAAAGAATTGGAGGTAGAGTCTTCATATAATAAACAGATACAATACGTAAAATTCTTTTTTAAACAAGTTTAACTTGATACCTTCTATGATCATTCTGGTACTGCATTGCATGGCTCTGCACGAGACACTGGATGGTATTTAGTTCTGCCTGTCTCAGGTCCTTCCATCTGTACAGACAATAAGCAGTTTGAAAAATATAGTAATTTACATAGTGGAGGAGACTAATAGAGGAAAAAAATGTGAGAAGAAGAAGCAGATGAGCTCAACAGGACAGAGAAGGAGGACTGAAGTGTGGGTTTGTTTTTTTTTTAAAGTATATTATGTATGACTCTTTACTACAGCGTGTAGTTTTAAAGTGTTAGCAATTCTTTTACCAGGTATTTTAGAAATATACAATTTAAGCCATTATGTTTTTTGTTGGTTGTGCTTTATATAGGTATTTACTCTCAATGTCCCGGATGCATTCTACCGCTGCTACAGTCCAACTCTGGAAAAGACAAAAGATAAAGATGCTGTAATGCAAGTAATGGCTGAACAAATTGTTACCTTATGTGCCACGCTAGATGAGAATCCAGGGGTACGATATAAAAGGTGGGGCAAAAATAGTGTTATATAGTGTAGTTGCTTTCACTTCTAGGACTTCCCACATTGTTTGGTAATAGCTTGAGGCTGCAGTGTAGTTTCTTTTGTTGTGGATTGTTTTTAGTCCACAAATCTGAAATACGGAATGATAGGAATTTGTGAAGTGTAGGCTGAGCGGGGAATTATATCTCTGTGTATTCATATAACAGTACTTAGTATATCCTGTTTTGTTTTGAATTGCTTGTTTCATGTTTGGTCAGTAGGATGACACTCTAATGTGTTGGTAGTTCTGCAGCTCCGCTTGACATCAAGGAATTCATAAATTGCTGAGGCTGATAAGATCAGGATTTCTTTGTAGTAGAGATACTGAGGAGAATACCCCTTGAGCTTTGATAGAGAGTAGAGAGTAGTATCTTTGAAGTCAAAGTAGGCATCTGAAATTGCGCTCAAGAATTGCATTCTGTGGCGTAATGTGAAGTGGTGCCTTATTCTTTGTAAAGGTAACAAAGGAATAATTGCTTGACTGTTTCTTCTTCTCTCTTTCTCTTTTTCTTTTTTCTTTCTTGTTCCCCACCTCTGAGTGAGAATTTTAGGTGCTGGGCCGTATGCCAGCTAATGTCAGTCTTTTGCCTAAGCTGTTTCTACTGTATAAAATACCTGAAGCATTCAAAGAGTGAAATTGTAAGAGTGAAAATATATTGGAACTACTTCGAATGGAGTTTAGAAACTGCTCATGAAACCAGAGGATTGATCTAGGGAGTTCTTTCTGTTTTGAAGGTAGCACTTTAGTGTTTTGATGAAGAAATTTAAGTTATTTTTGCACGTTTCCTTTTTTTCCCAGTGGACCATCTGATAAAGCCAGCAAACTTGCACAGCTTGTTGAAAAAAATCTTGAAAACTACTACAAAACTGATGAAAAAAGTCAAATAAAGGTAGAAAGTGCATTAAAATGTTTGCTTTCTTTTTTGTAAGTCTGGGGAAAAAAATAATCTTTGGAATATGTTTTGACAATAGGTTCTACAAAACCAGATTTTATTTATTAATAAAGGCAACTAGTTGCCATTTAGTTGTTTCTGTGTATGAAAGCAACTTAAGGGTAGTAACTGATACAGTAAATCTGTATGTAAGCAAATATAATTTGTGTGATCAAACTAATTGTATGTGAAAAAATTGGTCCTATGGTAAAGTAGGGGATGATACAAACCTGAAGGAAAGTGGATAACTTTTGTTTTAACATCACATTCCCCTGTGTGTAGAAGGGATTTCACTGCAGAATTGAAATGTCTCCCATTAAGGAGTTTATTATCCACAAAGATATAGCATTTCACATAAATAATGTTTTTTACTTGTTACTGCAGATTAGGGCAGCTGCTTAAATGCAGAAGTATGGGGTAAACCATTCTGACTTGGTGACATTGCATTCTGCTACAGAAATAAATGTACCTGATGCTGCTGCTACTCTGCTAAACTCCAAAGTGAAATTTCCAGTTGAACGTTTGGAGATGATTTGTTTTCTGTATTACAGCACAGCATAGATAATCTACTCTGAAATACAAACAATACACTTATTTGTGAGAAGTCAGTGCGAGGCCTTTTTTTTGTGTGTGTGGTGGTGGTGTGGTTTTTTTTTCCTTCACGTTTTTTGTTTGTTGGGTGAAGTTAGTGAATGCATTGCAATAGGCTAAGAGCATTGCCTTTAAATTAGTATTTAAAACTGATGTGTTTTGGTTATCATTTAAACATTTGTTTCTATTTATGTTGATAAACATTCAGACTATACCTTTTAGTTTTTTTCAGGTATTTTCCCAACAATGTCTGCAGTGCTGTAACTTACTGTAAACAGATTTAATATGCATTAACTTTGTACTGTATGTCTTAACTTTGTGTTTATTTGATGGCTTTCTAGGCTAAAACCCACTCCCAACTAATAATAATTGATCGTGGCTTTGACCCAGTATCAACTGTGCTTCATGAGCTCACGTTCCAGGCAATGGCATATGATCTACTACCAATAGAAAATGATACTTACAAGCAAGTACTTTTTAAAATAATCTAAATGCTTTATTCTTGATTATAAAATCAGTGGAATTATTTAGCTGAATTACACTATAGCAATATTAGCTGCTTATGTTACATAAGGGTTGTTTCACTTATTATTAGTCTTGCCTCTTGGATTCTTAACTTCCTCGTTTAGTTGAGATTAGGTAGGATCTAATTAGCATTTTTGCTAAGTTTTGAGTCTAACAAATGGCATTTTTTTAAAAACAAAGAACTTTTTACTAGACTTGAAGCAAAACCTTGGTAGTGCACGTTCAGATTCTCTACCTTTTCTTTCATATTCTCAACCTTCTTGGCCTAACAAAGCAGACAAGACCAGTAATCAAATACCGAGTAAAAGCTTAGTTATTTATCAGGAACACTGACTTTTATAGCTCCAGTCATTTAATTTGTGTAGTTGTTAAAATTTGCGTGTTTCTGTCCTAAATGCACACCTAGGTAAGCCACGTTCAGTTTATAAGCATTATTTTACCACTGTTTGGAATAGCGTGACATTGTTTTGCATAAGGTACGTACTTTACTGGCAGATCGTTCTGACACCAAAGATTTTGGTAAGACTTTCCTTTCTGATGACCCACTACAGCAAATGAAACCTAATGGCCTCAGTGTTTAGTTAAGCAAACAGGAATTTATCTTCTCTGTCAGAAACACTGAGTGAATGTTTTCACAGAAAATGCAGAATTCTATAAAAATGTAGCAGAGTGTGTTTTCTATGTAGTCATGATCTGACTTTCATAATTAATCTTGTAATTTTTTTATATTTTTCTGCTTTCTGGCTGTATACACTGCGTGAGTTTCTGTAAACGTATAAATGTTCAGTACTATGATTGTTGTCTTGCTTTATAAGTTTCTCTCTGTAGAAAAGCTGGTCTGTAATACTGTGAAGCATGTTTCTTGTGTATGTGAAGTAATTTGTCCTACTTAATCTATTTTGTGGTGAATGGGACTTCATTTTCCTTCAGAGTTACAAAATGTCTTATAGTAGATATAGAAAGCTGCACTTTGCAATCTCAATGTGTATTTCTTTGCACACAATTTGCATTTGAAGCCAAAGGGAAGTTGACGTTGGAAGCTGAAGATAAATTGAGGTGCATATAAATGTATGATTGAAACTCTGTTTGCTGTTGGTTTAAAAGAATGTCCAGAAGCTTTTGCCCCAAAGAATAATTCTAAAATTCATCTGCTTCTTCTATGTTCAAAGATGTAATCTGTAAAATCCTTATGTAAATTATATTGTGTTGGGCAATAGCTTGGTTTATAAGTGAAAACGTGTACGTTACTGCAATTACCGTGTATGTTGATTAAACCATAACAATTAATACTCTAACAAGTTATGAGAATAGGGGGTGCAACAAACCAAAGAACTGTCTGAATTTTCTCTTGGAAGATACAAAACAGAAGGACCTGCTGGGAAGGAACGGGAGGCAATTCTGGAGGAAGATGATGAGCTCTGGGTGAAGATTCGCCACAAGCATATTGCAGATGTGATAGAGTATGTGAATAAATAACAAAAACTAGTTAAAAATGCGGGTTGAAAAAGAGAGGTAATGTATTTGAGCTGTTAAGAAATTAGAAATAAAGGCAGTAGCGAAGATGGTTTGCAATATAGACTGCATCTTGTTAAACAGTCGATGCCAGGAAGAAAACATACTTTCAAAAATACAGTATGTGTGGAGGTATGCAATTTTACCAATATTAATTACAGTTCTTGAAGAAAGTGGAAATAAATTATTTTCTGGGAAGTATCTTCAAATCTTTTAAATCTGAAGGGATTATTTTGCACTAACATGTTATTGCATCAAATGACATTATGCAGATATCATAAACAGGATGTTAACTTCACTACCCTTTGTCAAAAAACAGTTTTCTGAAGGAGACCTATATTTGAAACTTTTACTTTCATTCAGAAATTGTTGTTGCGTAGTTCTTTTAAGATTTTAAGTAAAGATCTTAGAAGATTGAGGAACTATGGTGCTGTTGTATTTGATTACTTTTCTTTTTTTTTTTTTTAGAGAAATACCAAAACTTTTGAAAGAAGTTTCATCAAAAAGAAAAGCAACAGAAGGAAAAGTAAGTTGTTTAATGTATTGTTTTTCCTGGTAATTTAATTATTTTCAGCTGATCAGATCTATGTAATTTATAGACCTATTACAGAAACTGAGGCTTATCTTAATGGCAGGCTTTTTTTGGGGGGTGAAGCAAGGCTGCAACAGGAAGGGAAATATGGGTGTCAGATACTGGGGGTGGGAAAGTTTTCAACTTGTGTCATTTCTTCACAGTTATCGATATCTGCTTTGGCCCAGTTAATGAAAAAGATGCCGCACTATCGTAAAGAGATTAGTAGGGTAAGGAGTCTTTTGTAACTACAACTTTACAATAAATCATTTTGTACACTATAACTTTTTGTGTTTTTGAAGTTTAGTTTTATTCTGTCCTTTTCCTGTGAAGTGTGCTATATAACTTTTCTGAAAATTAATATGTTCAGTTACTGTAAAATTTTGAGAATAAAACTTGTTTTCAGGTGTTTCATTTTGGTATGTAAAAAAAAAAAAAAAAACCACAAAACCAAAACACCCAAACAAAAAAACACAAAACGCAACCAAACACTTAAATGAGTTGTGTGCTTTGAAGATAGCATAGCAGTTTACTGTTTTAAAAGGCATTATGGGTCTCAGTCCCTAAGTGAAGGTTTACCCACAGAAAAAGCATGATAGTACTGAAGGGTAGTTGAAGGATTAACTTTTGTAACCAGTAAAAATGACTGCTTGATGTGTTTTAAAACAAACAAACAAAAAAAGGCAAGTTATAGCAGCTTGTGATAATTTTTTTTTTTTTGCCTTCTAGCAAGTTGTCCACCTTGACTTAGCAGAAGATTGCATGAGCAAGTTCAAATCTAATATAGAAAGGCTCTGTAAAACCGAACAGGTATGTTTAAAAAAACCCCCAAACTAAACAACAACTTACTGCAAACATGACTTTTTTGTTTGCAGGAATAGATGCCTGTTTTTAACTGACAAAAGCAGCGTGTCTTTTTTTTTTGCGATCACTTTTTGAGTTAGTAGTGTCAAAACTAAGTGAGATATACAAGGCTCTTACTCTGCTAATAAAGGAGGTGCTTTCAGAGTTTTGGGTTTTTGTCTTTGAATCTGGCTGATTTGTACAAGTATCATCTTTGTGTTTTCTTTTTTCAAAACTCCTGTGAAGTTGTTTTACTGTGTTCTGCAGAAGGAAGCCCTTTTAAAATGTCTTGGAAAAGCACCTGTTAGGGTGAAGCATTACATTGTACTACCAATCTCAAGTTAAAAACTATAATGTATATTGATATGAATTCTAGATATCAAACAGTTTTAAATGTTTGAGTATTACGTAGTGTTATTTTATGCTGTAACTATTGAAATAATTATGTCAAAGACTTTCTGTACTGAGTTAAAATTGATGAGCTTTATTGTTTCCCAAAACCTACAGTTTCATAAAAATGCTTTTCAGAACACACAAAACAATGCTTTTTTTAAACAACTACTCACTAAAATAATTTTTTTTTAATTTAAATTCAGGACTTGGCTCTTGGAACTGATGCAGAAGGTCAAAAAGTGAAAGACTCGATGAGAGTCCTCCTTCCAGTTCTCCTCAACAAAAGTCATGAGAGCTATGACAAAATTAGAGCTATTCTCCTGTATATCTTTAGCACAAATGGTATGATAAGTTACCCTATTTTTTTTGAGTATTATGAACGTCAACTCAAGTTTTGTGATAGTCCAGTATTTATAGTTAATGTAAGCATCTGCATTGGGGTTGATGGCCAGGTTTGAAAGAAATACTGTCCATTCTCTGTAGCTTTTCTCAAATTAGTAGCAAAGATACTATTGATAAGGAGTTAAGAGATGCAATACAAGTGCAGATCCATACAGTGTGTTAGCATCATTCCTGTGCTTGGATGTGTGCAACAGTTAAAATTTTCTCCTTTTCAAATGGTATTGAAGCTGTTAAAGGGGGAGTTCCATGTCCATTGCATCCTGAAAATAAAGTCTATGAGCAAGAATTTGTAGTAGAGGAGGAAACTGACAGAATGTGGGGCTGAGGAATCTATAAAAATATTGATTTTGGTCTCAAAAATGGACCATTAAACAAAATGTTATCTAAAATGTAGTATTATGTTAAACTTAGAGTAGACTGGCCAAATAAAAAAATAATCCTGGACTAAATAACAGCACAGAACGTGGGAGACAAAATTGGTCGTACCCACAGTCACATGTTAATTAAGTTGTATGTTTTCCTTATATCGAAGGAACTACCCAGGAGAACTTGGACAAGCTGATCCAGAATGTACAAATAGAAAGTGATAGTGATATGATAAGAAATTGGAAATACCTTGATGTTCCTGTTATCTCTTCGGTAAGAATGTATTTATTTATTTTGTTATTTCCTACCACCTGAGCACTTGTCTACAGCTCTTTCAGCAACTCTTAGCAGTATTACCCAGGTCTTTTTTTTTGGGGGGGAAACTGGCAATTACTAGGAATTCCTGTTTTTATGATGTGTCTAAATGGTAAATCCTTTTAAACAGTTAACATGAGTAATTTTCAAAGTAAGATACCTATAATCCCTCAAATCATCAGATGGTGACTTAAGCTGGTTGCTTTTGGAAAGTGCCAACTTACTCAGTTCCTTGTCTCTGAAATTAGTATTTCTAGTGTATCCTGAATTCTACAGGTATTAATTGTTGTTCTTTGGTGGTGGTGTTGTTATTATGTCTTTAAAATTCGCCTACCCCCAGCTAGTAACTGGGAATAAGTTTCAAAAATCCAAATACACTGTATAATACAACCATGTTTGAAAATCTTTTCAGTCTGCTGCTCAGCAGCATAAACACCCAAGAAGGGACCGTTCTTCAGAAGAAACTTTTCAACTTTCTAGGTGGACGCCTGTTATCAAAGATATTATGGAGGTAAACTTGACCAATTCATGGGTGCAGTGCAGAAATTTACTCAAGCGAGCAGTTATAGCCAATCTTTTGAAATTCCATGGGATCTTGAGTTACTTTAGTTAAACAGATCACTTCTATTCTGTCTGTAATATAGAATATTACACTGCTGTGTGTTAGCAACACTCCTTATTGGAGGTCATTTTAAAGGTGAAGCAGATGAAAGCAAAAAGTCTTCTTGAACAGCTTGTCCTGTGATTGGCAGTGTTTAGTGTAATTTAAAGATCTGGAATTTCCCCCCCCCCCC
>VYXH01006609.1:91241-112901 GCA_013397275.1 Burhinus bistriatus
CCCCCTCCAGTGGGTCTTTAAACTGCAATTGAAATCTGAACTGTAGATTGGTATAGGCTGGCAAATGTTACTTGCCAGAAGTGCCGTTGCTTTGTTTTAAACCTCTTCAGTTAGTGACTGATGTCAGACAGAACAGTGAGTTCACTGGACCTTTCGTCTGACCCAGTGATGTCATTCATAGATTGTTGGTGCCTTTCACACATTCATCTGTGTCTTCAGGGCACCTTAACTGCTCTCATATACTCTTACAGAGAAATTAAATGTTAGAGTAGTTATGGATGAAAAGCTACTAGTGAAGTCTGAACAGTTAAATCAATACTCTGTATAAAGAAAGCATATGTAAACCCAATTCCTTGTGATATACAAAAGCCTTACAATAACTTTTAGTGTTATGTGGTCTAGCATTTTATTACACATGCATGTTGCTCATGAGATGCTGCTTGCGATTGGTTGTTCTAAGAAATTGCATGTGATGGCATTAAATTCCAGTTAGACGTCCTTACTGGAAGTTGAAACTTGATGGGTTTTAGGTCTACATGGCTATTTAAAGTGGGTCTGTGTTTTGCTCTTCAGGATGCTATAGAAAACAAACTAGATTCAAAAGAATGGCCCTATTGTTCTCAGTGTCCTCCTACTTGGAACGGTTCCGGAGCAGTAAGGTAAACTGTTTAATTTCTTGAAACGTAGTCTACCCATTTCTCAGTGTGTTTGTCATGTACGTTCTAAAGCGTTACAAAAGCACGCTTGCGAAGCAGTGACATAACTTATATGAGGTAATGTTAATGTGTAAAACCTGTGTTTTTATTTAATCTAAAACATGCTGAACTTGGTTGTTAGCTTAATAACTTTTTTATAGCTTTTTATTTGGAGTATCTCCCTTTTGCTTCAAACTTAGAAATAACATTTCCATATTCCCAGAATAAGAAGTTTAAACCATTGAGCTTAGTGTGAAGCAGTTTCAGGGATGGATTAGCAGTATACTGTGACTTAGGTGAAAAGAATGTTTTCATTTCTTCTGGAAGTTGTTTCTGCTGTGGTAGTGGTGGTGTCATTCTTGAAGTTAATGACTTTGGTAAGTTAAATTCAACTTCTGTAGGCGCTCTCATTAGGGAATATGGCAATATTTGACCCCTGTTGTCAGGGGATGGTTTAGAGAAGTCCAGAAAAGTTGGAGGTCTTGGAATGAGTTCTCTGGTAATGAACGTGAAATGATGTGTTCCATGTACTTGCGCATTTACTATGTAGCACTGAGAGGTGATTTTTGGAAGTGTTTTTTTAGCTCACTAACTTGTACTGTCCCTTCTTTCCCTCTTTTTAATCCCACTAGCTTTTGAACCTCATGACCAATACCTGCCAATTTGACATCCTTATCACTTTTGGTAGTGTTATTTCAATGGTGAGGCAGCTGAATAGAGATAAGAGTGTTTCTATCATAGGAATGCTCATTGCGCTAATCAGATGCTGGAATTCATAGGGAGGGAAACATTATACATATCCTAAATGTGGAGGATATATTTGAATTGGAATTTGTGCCTTACTTAAATAAAAGACAAATGGTACAGATACACAGCCTTAGGAAAATAGTTTTGTTACTTCCACTGCTAACCAAACTGTTGGTGTGTCCTTAACGTTCTTGGATATGCACTATGATGATCAATGCAGGGAAACACTAGGGCAAGTGCCTGTACATTGTAACTGTATCTCTGTCTTACAGGCTGGTGAAATTTGGGAATCTTTTAGGCACCCTAGCAAAGAGATCAGGACTGCAGATGATTTAAACTGAATCTGCAATTACTGTATGTGTGTTAAAAAGTACATTTTAAGAGCATTCTTTTTTTTGTTCCTAGCTATCTGAATCTTATTTGACAACAGCCAAATATTTTTTTTTTTTTTTAGAGATTCTGTTCACGTTTGGAGACTGAAAAACTAAGACTCTAGCTTTTTCAAATGACAAATGCCACTGGCATTGCTAGCATACAGAACTAAGCTGCTCAGTAGAAGTCCTTTGTGTGTGAGCTGTGTGTGTAACAAGGTTTTTGGCTTTGTATTTATTTTCCCCCTTGTGATAACTGAATAGTTTCTGAGTAATGTGCTAACTTGTTTTTGTTTAAAATTCTTTTAATTATCAATTTGTCTAAATCCTTTTGCTGAAATTATAATCAGACTGTGAACTGCATGACAATTGTTACTGCTCAAGTGTATAATTTTTACCAAAATTAATCAGTAAAGCTATATAAATGTCATCTTACGAAATTTCTTACAGTGCACGCCAGAAACCTAAAGCTAGTTATAAAGATGAGCGAAAGAGTAGTGCAAGACTGATTATATTTGTGATTGGAGGAATTACATATTCTGAGATGCGCAGTGCTTATGAAGTTTCTCAAGCCTACAAGTCCTGTGAAGTTGTTATTGGTAAGCTTGTTTTGGGAAAAGGGTGGTATGTAGGGGTTTACTACACGAGTTTCTGGAAAAATGTAAGGATCTCTTTTCTTATATTCCCTAAGTTGATTCAGGAAACTAATACTATAACCAATGTATTTTTTAAAACTATGCATTTAGAAGTATCTTTTCAGTTTATCTAGATTAACAAAATGTTAAGGACAATAAATACAGAAGAATCATAACGAATTACATCAGAGAAATATATTACTAAAGTAGCCTGACATACAGCAAAAAGGATCTAAGCAGATGTATATTTCTTTACATTAGTTTCCTCACATCTACTCATGCTTTACCTGCAGCTACACTTAATACTGTCATTGCTTTTGGAAGTAGTAGGAAAGCTGGCAGACTAGTGCAGTATTAATCACTTTGGGAGGAAGGGAAGATACGTATTTTTTTTCTTAAAAAAAAAAAGCCAAAAAACCACAACAAAACTCAAAACCTAACAAAACAAACGCACGCAAAAAAACTCTTTCAGTGTAGCTCAGTTGACTTTGCAACAACTTCTAGTTCTTGTCATGGTTTCTTCAGAGACTTTACAGAAACCGCACCATGATTTATAGCTTTTCCCCTGAAAACTGGAGTAGTCTCCCTAATCTTCTTAAGATTCTGCAATAAGTGCATGAATTACCAGCTGGGGTAGTAATCTCTCAGTTAATACTTCAGAGGCAGCAAATGCTTGTTCCATCAGCTGCTGTGCTTCAAATAATAATTTCCTGTAGTGCTGTTTAAATTTAGAGGCTAAAACATTTGCATATACAACACATCAAAACAGCGCTCCTAGATACAGAACCTTACCAGAGACCTGATTCCATCTGCAGTGGCAGCTGCTGTCCGGGTGCAGGGTCATCTAAAGCATTCTAAATTGCTTGAGATGCCTATGTCTAGCAATTAAATTTAGCCTTGAGTTTCAAAAAGGATTAAATCTATCTACTGTAATTTTAAATTAATACTCTTCCCTAAAGCAATGACAGCCTTGATTCTAAGATTCTAAGAGTCTTGTTACCTCAAAATAGTAGGACATATCGTAGGTGTGTTTGTGTATGTCATTGGTTTTTTGGTTTATTTTTTTGTTTGTTGGTTTAGTTGGTGGTGGTTGAGGTAGGCTTAACGCTGGTCCTAGTTTTGAGTTGCAATGGCAAGACTAGGACAACAGGAATGTAGTTTAACAAGACTGTTTCTTCATCTGAGACTTGTTTACAAAATTGTGTTTAGTGTAGGTCACTCTTTTACTGTAATATCTGGCACTAATGAGTGTCCCATCTTCCCTTTTGTTTAGAGGTGATTCTGGTAGTTCTGTTTGTAATCCTGATTTCTGAGGGAAGGTGATAACTTCCAAATTTCCATGCTGCTTACTGCAAGATGAAAACTCTTCTGTATTCCTGATTCTGAACTTCAGGAATATTAGCCCATTCAGATTGACACTACTAAAACTCAAGGTTCAAGACAGCCCTAATCTTAAACAGTTAAGAGTTCCCTTTATAACTGTAGGGTCACCCTTCACAGCAGAAGTTATAATTGCTCTCTGTGAGAAAAAGAGAGGTAGTTGTGCAGTCTTGAAGAATAATAAGGATTTTCTTTGCTGCTTCAGACTTGGAATTTGTTGCAAATTTTTCAAGGAAATGTTAGTCAGTAAAAGCCAATTTTCTGTAACTGATATTTCTGTGGAAAACTACTGTTTGTGGTACTCTTTAATCCAGGTGGTTTCTTGATTCTAGGATAAAGCCTGTCATTAACCTACCCTTTCAGAGAATGGGCAGATTCCTTGTAGGCTGGGACAGTTGCATTGAGTGAAAGTGGCCCAGGTTCAAGCCTATGTTTCAAACCAGGCAGAGCAGGGACTTGAAACTTGTACCCGAAGTAAGAGTCCTAATCTGGATGTCGCAGTGTGTGGAAGAGGGACACAGGCTACCTAATGGTGACACTTATATTTATGTGATAACATATGAAAGCACTTAGAACTGTTGCAATTTTCAGTTTTCCAGGTACAGTAAAAAACACTGTCATGTGACCTTTTTTTTTTTTAGCGGGAATATCAGAATTTCAGACTGATACAGTTAATACTTATGTTCTTTTGTCAGGTTCTACTCATATTTTGACACCTAAAAGACTACTGGATGAAGTAAAGAGCCTTAGTAAACCGAAGGATGTGGTGTGCATTAAGGATGAATAGAAATGGTGATGTTTATGATGCATTAGGAAAAGACAAATAGTGTGTATGTTCTTAGGGAACTGACTTTTCTAAATACTGTACCAGAACACTACATGGTTCTGACTACTGGAATGTCATTTTATAATTTAAATTTGCTGCTTCTTTGGGGGAGTATAAGGCAGAGAGAGTTAAAAATCAACACGTGTGTTTCTTAAGTTGTATTTCGTATAGATAGTGTTACACTGTAAGTGCTTTTTCAAAAGGGCATGTTCATTCCTAACAAATCATGCTAAAAGTTATCATGATTGTATATAAACTGGAATTGTTCTTGAGAACTGTGAAACCTTCCTTTAATAGAGTTTATTTCTAAAAATGACTGAATTCAGAAGGGCCTAGGTTCTTAGGTAGAGGCTTCAGAAGAAAATTTGTAAATATAAGTTCATGGTAAAAATATTTCACACAAGTGCAATGTCTCAAACTGTAATATTTTCTGTAAAATAACTCACTGAAAATTCTTTAAATATATGTAATTGTGAAAAATCAAAAGTTTTTTAGATGGTGGTGGGTAAAGTAGAAAGTTAATCACAGAACTACTAATTTCAATAAATAACTGGAGAAATGCTGTCAGCTGTGCACTGAAGTACACTTTATATTTAAGTATATACAGGGATTATTACTAAAGCTTTTCAAAAAAACTTAATTTCTCACAAACTTCCTTATGATTGTGTTTGCATAGTCTGTCTGTTTTATAAGCTGAATTGCCTGTGATATAGAAGTTCCAAAATTTTAAGCATAAATTCTCTTTTAAGGGGGAGTGGGGGCAGGGGAAGAGGAGAGGAAAAGAAGGGAAGCAGTTGAATCTTTCAAACGGCTTGTTAAAAAACAAAAGCAAACCAAATACCAAAACCTGATGCATTCAAGAGAATTTACTGTTTTCTTCTACTTTATTACACACGAAGAAATACATAAATTTGTGTTGAAGGGGATCAAATAAATTCAAAATTGTATGTATTCTGTAATACTGGTAATGTTTAGATTTGTCTTAGAAAATTAAAGTGTAAACTTACTAACCTTTTAAAGGGATGTTGCATTGATGTACCTTGAAATGTTAGTTTGTTGTATGTAGAATCTGAGGAAGTGTCATAATGAAAAGAATAGATTAGTCATGGCTTTTTATTTCCGTATTTCCCAGTTGTAAAGGTATTCATTTTTTGCTTTGCAGAAAGGTGGTTTTGTTTCTTTTCCCTTAATTTTGCCCTTAGGTTAACTAGTACGTTAAGAGAACATCTTTGCTAGATAAGTTCATTCAAAGTTAATTAGAAGTTGGAAAAAGGTCCAGTTCCCCTCCAACATCAGAGAGGAATGAAATGGGAGATCATTATGTAACAATGCTAAAATGTTGCAGGACACGGGGCATGATGAAGATAAGTGGCTGTAGCTTTCAAATGCACCTACATGAGTTAGGCATCTAATGTATACTGACTTTATTTTCAACAGGAATACAAGAACAACAGCTTTTTAATTTAACTGGTTCATCAAATGTCATGTGCATCAAAACTTAAAAAAAATTAATAGAAATATCTATAATGTTTTTCTGAATTCTAGTTTCTAACTATAAATATCACAATAAAAATCCAGACTAAAGGTACGTATTTAAGAAATGCGGTGTTAAACATTTTCTTACCAAAGCTGCACGCTTTGAAATCAGTATTAAACATTTATGCTTAAATTACATATAGTCCTTACACTTTGGCAAGAAGAACCCAAGATTGGTGTAAAAGCTATATGTAGTTGCAATTTTTTTTCCTATCCCTAAAGCTTAAAAGCAAGAAATACAGGACAAAACAACTGATATCAAAGAATCCTACTTAAGGACTGAAATAATTGTTTTCATTAGTACATAAAATCCACTGTGATGTTTATTTGTTGTATAGAGTTGAAGAAATATCAGCTTAAAATGGTGGATTAGTTTTGCATGTTCAGCAGTTAGACTTTCTCCAGGTGTCTGCTTTAGGCTTAAGTACTATCGCCAGCTCAAAATTTGATAGCTGATAAATACAAGACTAAGACTTTTGAGTTTTGGAATCCATTACCCACTTTTTCCAGAAGGCAAAGCCAAACCTTATCGTAAAGGTAGATTAATAGAGGTGCTTTCAGATAAGAAATCTGACAGCAATATGTAGCCCAAACCAGTTCCTGGTTTCTTACAGGAGCTTGTGAAGGGGNTTTTCCCAAGGATCTTCTTGGCTACTTTTTTTTTTCCTAGATCAAGAATTGTTTTATCAAGATCAAGAATGGTAAAGAGTTGTATCAAGATAAACATCTCCCCCCAAAAACCTAATATTTTAGAGTACATGTACAAGGTATACTATAATTTTGAAAGTTCCTGTTTTCATATTATGCATCTTAAAATAGATACGTATCCTGTACATGTGGGCCCAGATTCACCTAAGCGCAGATGTTGGTCTGATTACCTTAAATAATAAAGATAGATATTTCCAAGTGCAATTTATTTCTTAAGTTGAATCTGGCTGAGACTCAGAGATGACTAAGAGGAAAATCAAAGGTATGGAACAATTGCCATGTCAATAAAGGCTAGAATAAGATCCTTGATCAAGGGGGGAAAAAGGTTGTGGAGGAGTATGTGATGGAAGCCTCAAAAAAATCATGTTGGTTTGCAGACTAAAGAGACAGACATGTCACTTTCCTATTCAGTGCGCGAAGTTAATACATGCAACTTGCAGTGGTCACATTCAAAACAAAAAGACCTTTAGCATCTGAGACATCGTCCAGTAATGACATGCTTTAAATTGTTACATGTGAGGGACAACGACCTTGATATACATGACAGAATAATCTTTATAGGGCTATTAAATATGAAGATATTACTGCTGATTTGGAAGGATGCTGAGCTTTCAGTTTGTCAGAGAATGTTCTGAGGAAATGTCACTACAGGCTTGTCTTAAATATATTCTTCCTTAGGCATTTGCTGTTAGGCCCAGGACAGCAAGTTCAGACAGTGACCCAGGATAAACAAAAGGTTTAGGAATTTTTGTGGTGCAGAAAGATTTCTATGGAAGAGATCGATCTTTTTATTGGACTTAGGAATCCTGCAGTAGTTACTGCAAAGTGGTAACAGGGACATGCCAAACATTAATCTAGCACAGAGGAGTGAGCCTTTCACTATCCTGTGCTGTTGTCTTAAGCTAAATGAAGTAAAAACATGAATAATAAGCAGGGGCAAATTGAGTTATAAGGATATGCAGTAAGAGCCTAAGGGAGAAGAAGTTAATGGTGTTGGCTGTGAAGTGTGGAGGAAGCCCTGAAAAAAGGCATTAACCCAGGCTAGTAAATCAATGGTACACAGCAGCAAATTTAGCTGTCACTGCTTGTGTGAACAGCCTGGATGATATCTGTGTCCCTCAGCTGACGAAAGCACTCAGGTTTGCCTGAAAATGACCGTCCTCTTTAAGCAATGCACTGTCACTCCTAACTTGGAGTGATTTCCATCAGTCCCTATATACGTCGGAATTGCTTCAGTGAATAGCATCCCTGATAACACAAGGCTGTAAGCTGTCTGGTTGCTTTTAATCTCTGCAGTTAAATGGGTTTCATAAGGAAAATAGTAGTTGACTTTTCTCAGCCCACTGTATTTCTACAGTATTTTAAAATTTTGTAACCTACTTACCATCAGCTAAAACTCTCAAAGCCAGATAGATCTGATAAGGTAAGGACACCACATTGAAGAAAGACAGTTTAATTGTTAGGAATGTATAGTCAACAAGTGCTATTACTCAGTTACTGAGACATGCAAGGAAGCATCTTAAAAACAACTCAATGTAGGGCACTCTAGAAACAAAATAATTACATGTGTTAACTATGACTTGGTAAGTTATCATGATGCTTATAGATGTCTCGGGTGCAGAGGCTGTTTCCTTTTGTTGATGTGCTTGAGCAGCTGCTGTTAAGGTGTGGGAAGAAAATCTATGTAGTAATAACTGAGATTTATTCTCTTATATTTGGGGGTGGGGAGAAATAAAAAGTCAAAAAGTTAACCTTGCTTGTTTAAGCTGATTTTTATTAAGCTATCTTAAGTGAATACTTAGAGAAGGTAGCTGTACACAGTAACAGGCGTGAGCCAACATACTAAAGACTTTCAGTAGAATTAGTAATTTGTTTCTGATAGTTACAGAACAGCTGGCAGAGTCAGCTAGCTGACTTTTCTGATCTTTGTATTTATCATTTTATATTTGCAGAAATAGTGACACTGCAGTATCCACCAGCAAAACAATATAGCCTTTGAAACTGGGTAATTAAAGCTGTTTTCTTTTAACTTTAGCTAGATCTTGCAGAACTGCTTGTACCATTCGTTCTGTAGTTTTCTTCAAACTGTTTGCTGTCTGTATGGCATGATCCAGAGTAGAACTTAAAATCTGTTGGGAATAATATAATATAGCCTTGTTAATACTGAAGGCAAATGTATACCTAGGTATAGAATAGAAAGTGATGTTTAATTAAATTTTTATGTAGCATTTTCACTCAGAATACATGTTGAGAAGTAAAAATTCTGATTTGTGATATACTGCTCCAGGATTTAAGTTGGAAGTATGTTATTTATTTCTCTCTTTAGTTGTGTAATCCTTTGAACTGAGGGGTACTTACACCTTTCTAAAGTAGCAGCCCCAGTGTGGTGCATGTTTGTTGTATTGAGAAGGTTTTCTTTTAGTTTTGAAAGTGGTTTGCATGGTGAGGGTGACATTCTTTGTTTCGGTATATGAAATGTAATTCCAGAGGTAAGATCCAGAGCTCCTTTTCTGTCCCTTTCACCGTTTATGCAGGGACTAAGTTGCATAAAAAGTCTTTAACATACTCATGTGAAGTATCAGACTAATATTATAAGCTAAAATACTTGTTTTTTTAACTTCTTCCTGTCTTGTCCTCAAGTGGACTAGACATGCTTAGATTGTAATAATCAACATGCTAAGAATGGGGATGTTCAACAGTGCCATGATGTGGGGATGTACTCTTCCCAAGGTAGTTGTGTGGCTTTTAATTTTTTACTCTGAAGTCTTACATTTGCATTGGAATCATTGGCATTTCTGTTTCTCATGCTGATTGCAGATTTGCTTCGGGCAGACTTCTTGCTGGGTAAGTATTGATGTGAAAGGGTAATTTTATCATAGGTGCTTGAATAGCAGGTTTTGACAGCCTCAAAGTTTTGCCTAAACATAAGATATATAGAATAAAATACAAACAATTTTACTAAGTAAAAAAATTTCCAAGCTATGAGTTAAATATATACAGCTCGATAGCATACGCAGTTGCAAGTTAATTTTACAGTCAATAGAATTTTTCATTTAATTGTAAAACACAGTCCATCATAATTTGTGTTACATCTGTATTGCGGTAAGACAGAAAACATTCCAGGATGCAGAGTCAGGAAATCTTCCATAACAGCATCGTGTTCTTGGTGCTGTAACCTTCTGTTACAGAGTGGTCTATACCCTTGATTCTCAAGTGCAGCTGCTGTACTTCCAGGCAATTACTGCTATTGAGTAATGCTGTCAAAAACTATGGTAACAAAAGTTGTCTGAGTTTCGGTCTAGTCTGTGCTATAGTTAAGAATCCATTTTACTTCTCAGACTCCCAGTGGAATTTAATGTTAACAACAGTTAAAAGTAGGAATGTTACTTATAAAGAAACAGTTGATAGCAAACAGAATTATTCTTAAATAATACAGACCTGCTTTTGAATCTGTGACTCTTAATAAAGTGAGACTTTTAAAAAATTTTTTTGTTACTAAATGTGTTAGTTAAAGAATTCAGCTGTTGACTTTTCATTAAATTACAAAGATTGAAGAACTACTCCAAGCATTATTTACACTTGCTTTTAGGGTAAGTAATTTAATTTCATTCTTGAGTAAAATTCTAATATACAGTATGCACCACAAAAGAGAAAACATTCCTCCTGCTTATGATACTGGTGAGGTTTTTTTCCACACTGAATCTTCAACAATGGCATTTTCTGTTGTACTACATACAGTTACTGCTACAGCTTACCTTTCAGAAAGCCTGTTTGCAAGTTCACGTGGCTGCTTATTTTTTTGAGCCTTTTGAATGGAGATTCTTTTCTGTGAATAAGCTGGAGTTGTTGAGGCCATGTTTAAAACAAAAGCCAAAAATTAAATTTTTCTATATATTTAAAATTTTTCTCTATTTAGCACAAATAAAAAAAATCAAGTAACTATCACTGCTGAATAAAACTTGAATGTGTTTAAGATTTTTTACAAATGAGGACAGATTAACCTTTTTGAGATTGCTGTTGAATTTAGTTCTGTGACAAAAGGTATGCAGATTTATATTCCTTTTCATACAGTGAAAGACTGCAGGGGGAAGTGTAAAATAATCAGACTCTCATAATCCTAATAATTACATGAATATTACTTCGATTTATAGTTTTACAGTATGTATATAGAGAAGTAGCTAATTTATACTTTCTGCCCACTGTTGAAAATTTCTGTTTTTCTGCATGAATTTCTTCCTACAGTAGATAGAGAGGAATCTGAGACAAGTGATTTTAAAAGCTAGATATTCAACTTTTTTTTTTTTAAATTAGGCTTTCCTTGACTTTGCTGTATGTCACGGAATTTGAGTGTACAGCTGGAATTTTCTTTAGTACTTGTTTATGCTACATTAGGTAACAGCTAGGACTGTAAAAGTTGGCACAGTAATGCCCAATTTTAATATTCTTCCATGTGGCCCTGCAAAACGAGATATTCCTGTCATAAATGAAATATGGAAGGGACTCCTCTCATAAAGAACCAGAGAAGGTTAAAGCTCTCATGCATGGGGATTAAACTTGGCTAGGTGTGTTAAAGTTGGATTTGCTGATCTTGCTCTAAAAGATCTGTACACATCCACTGTTCAGCTGCTGTGCTACTGATTGCTTATGCTAAAATAAATTTGGCCTGATATATGTGCAGTGTGGCTTTCTGTCCCTTAAAACCTAGCCTGTGATGAGTAATTATTTCAGTAACACATCATACTTACAGGTTGAACCAGAACTTTTATTTCTTTGCAGGGCACAAGACTTAACAGACTCTTTGTAGTTCCTGAGTTTAAATTGATCTCTGCGTCCTCTAGGACATCTGCACCTAAGTCCTGAAAACAAAGATACGTTGTTTAGAAAAACAGACCCTGTAAACATGAATATTTTTTGTGTAATTTTTAACATTTTTATCATACCTTTTCTCTCTCCATGTAATCTTGTATCGAATGTTTTGTAACTTTCAGTCCTACAGTTCACAAGTTCCTCACTTTGTGAATCGTAAGAATCATAGGCTGAGATGTCTTCTGAATCGCTGCCTAAAATCACAAAAATACATTAAAAATGTCTGAAATACTAGAAGTTTTGGCCTGTGTACCTAGGTAATTATTTGGCTTTCAGCACCACAATTTCTGAGCCCTTTTGCTGTCATTAACACTACTGCAATTTGAAGAAGTACTTTTTCTTCCATTTTACAGGTGGGGATTGAACTTTAAAGATTGGCTTTCAGCCCTGACTGTAAGCCTCAAATGTGGATTTTTTTTTTTATTTTATTTTTTTGGTGATGGTGGTTGTTTTCAGTCCTAGAACTGCTTTTTTAAAAAAATTAAGATCTCCATCTCCCTGTCCTTAGGTTCTTGTTTTGAAGGTTAAAATTCCTACAAGTTGAAGTGTTACCAAAAAAAATGCAGCCTAAGAGGAACGTGACAAGAGAATTTGGGAGGATCTAGTACAGCACTGCTTTAGCTATTGCACAAACCCGTACTACCAATAATGTCCTCAGTGTATTATATTAAAGTGAAAGGGTATCGCAGAGAAGCCAAGGACAAAAGGTAGATGAAAGGTAAGAATAACCTACATGTTCAGACTTAAAACTGAATCTAGAACAGCTCATGCTATTCTTTTAGTTGTTGGGTACTAAGGGCTTCAAAGTATTCTGCAGCTGAAAGATAAAATTGGTATGCCCAAGGAGATATAAATGTGGACAGATACTTAGTGAACCTCCAAGAGCTGGAGTCTTGGATGACTTGACAGCTGACTTAACTAGCTCACAGTAGCCTGTGTGGGCTCTACTTTGGATTTGGTAAATTATATTATTAGGAGCTGGACTAAGGAAGGAGAGTATTTCCAGTCTGTGTCAACCCTGAATGGATCAAGGATTTAGGAAAACTTTTTTCCTTTGTTTTCATGCAGAATAAGAAAGTTGAATCCAAAAATTAAAAGTGGAAGTACTGATACGAGATGTTTCAGTCACCAAGTTTGGAATCTCCTTCTAGGACATCAAATAGATGCACATGATAAGGAGAAAAAGCAAAATCAAAGCATTGTGTGCACACCACTGTTAGGCTTTTGAAAAATGTTAGTAGTAGTAATATTTGGAAACTTATCTGAAAAGGTGAATTAGAATTATAGAGTAATTCAGGTTGGATAGAGCTTCTGGAGATCATCTGGCCCAATCCCCTCTCAAAGAGGGACGAACTTAGATGAAGTTGGTTAGGACCCTGTCCACTTGAGATCTGAATATCTCTGAGGATGGAGATACCACAGCCTCTCTAAGGAAAACTGTTTCAATATTTGACTAGACACAGAGTTAAAACTCTCTTGCTCATATCTAACTGGAAATTCTGTTGCCGCTTTTCTGTTGCTTCTTGGTTTGTCACCGAGACTCCCAAAGTGAATTTGACGTGATGTCCTCCTTCGTCTCCTTTTTATTCTTACTGTCTTATGCTAAGCAGTAACATCTGTTAAAACTACAAACAATTTTCATGCTGCTGAGATGTGACAGGAATGTACTTCTTAACAGGATTCAATGGTAAGGATAAGCATAGTTCTGACCTTCGTATGCCATCGCTACTTACTCAAGTTGGTATCTGATAAATCAGTTGGTTTTCTCTGAATGAAGAGTGAATATGTTCCATTTTTCCCTTCCTGGATGTTTGTATTTCTTTGAGCATGAAAACAGAATGATATCTTAATTGTACCTTAATACCTTTATGACAAGCCTTATGAACATATTATATTAATGTTTGAGCACTTCTTAGTTGAGGAGAAAACAGATTTACTCATAGAAAGAACTCTACCTGTATCAATTATCTGAAAAGGTCGTAAGTAGAAGCTTAAATGAAAAATTAACCAAATGCAAAATAGTAACCCTATTAGTTAAAGAACACGTTCTGACAAAAGGACCGTGACTTATCAGAGCTGTTAAACATGCTTAAAAGTAGGGGTCTTGATAATCACATCTTTAAATAGCGAAGTAGTATGAAATCCTATGTATTTATATATGTGTTCACATATGTTGCATCAAAATATTGTCAATAGTAAGGATAATATGGTTTCTTAGCAACTTTGAGCTATTAAGGTTTTAATTTTACTGCCTTTAGATAATTAGAGTATCACTTGAGATGTACCTTCTGACAGAAAAAGAACAAAGTTCCTTGTTTGCCTTATTTGATGTACGTATTTTCAGCTTAAGGCATACAGTATCATCAGATTCATTTGGAAAGTTTTCCACCCATTCATGAAAATAATGATCAGAAGATTAAGCTAACTTTCCTTAAATGACAGAGGAAAAAAAAAATATGGAAGCTAGGTGAGTTTTACTAGGTAAATATTAACGTCATCTCTGTAAAATAATCTGAGTGTGCTACACTGCAAGTATTATACAATCTAGCTTTGAGTAGAGATTTAATTTGCCAAAATTTCAAACTCCAAAATAATCCATGTGGAATTATTTTATCCCACTGACATTTCTGTAAATGAAACTTTACAGATTGACCCTTACACTTGAAATACATGCAGATGTATCAATATGCTCTCCTTGCAGACCTACCAGATTATTAATGACAATGATAATTTCAAATATTTTTAATTGCTGAACACTTTGCTGTCATCCCACTTTGGGATGCTGACATGCATCGCTGAATAGAGAACAAAGACAAAGCCTCTTCTGTAAACACACTATTAAAACAACTCTGTTATTTAAGCACCATAAACCTTATATGTGTCCCCTTAGATGGGCTACTTTGTAATATGAATATAATCTTCTCTTTAATAAAACTGATAGGAGTTTTGACATTTCTCCAGTGGTCTAGTATATCACATACCTTATGCGATTAACTGGTTATAAACTTGAAAACAGATCATCCTCTTACTGAATAATGTCTTTAATACATATAAAACGTTTCATGCAGAGTCCAGTATAGAGACATATCAGTATATATGCATGTATCTGCTCACTTAGCTGTAGAAAACCATGTCTATGACTAGGCAAAATGTGTAATACACTTACCCTTTCATACTTTCTTCATCAGCATTAAATTTTTGACTTAATGTACCCTGACAATGGGATGCAAGACCTTCAGCAGCATATTCTTCCTCAGGTGAAAGGAATCTCTGTCACACCCAGAAAGCAAAACAAATTTATGCATGATTGTTTATATTACTGTGTATATATCAAACAGGATACAGTGGCATAATTTGTACATCACTTCCATATTGCTTTTAGTTGCCATCAGCTCTGAAATTTTATTTTATCTATTTACAATTCTAACTGTAGATCAGACCGGACAAAATATGAGCACTTTTTTGTCTGTGAAGTTGGAATTCAAGACAGGTTTTGATCTTGCTTTGAGAAGGATTAGCATATATTAATTGATTTCTCTCAATGCCTTAAAATTAAATATTTTTGTAGGCAAGCAATTGCTTGTGCGTTTTGGCTTTCTGAACAAATAATAAAGGCAGGCTAGTAAACAGTTACATCTTTCATGAGAGAAGCAAACTTTATCATGACTTTCAAAAATGTTTGAGAGTCTTTCCTTAAATTTCTCGTTTGGAAACCAATTCAACAATGTTATGATATGCTGTAGTATCTCAAAAGATGAGCCATCATGCTGTGCAAAGACTGAAGAGAAAAATGTGTGATCTCAGACCTGAATAAGATAATTTAAGCTTTTAAAAAAAAAAAAGAAAAAAAGAGTATGGAAACAGATCTCATACCATTACGTTGGAAGAATGCTTGTTTGCTAGCAGACCTCCCTTTCCCAGAGGCTCTGTTTCTCTTCTGGAAGTTGATTCAGCTCTCTTTTGTAACCTTCATTGGTTAAGGGGAAACCATTTATTTTATTTTTCTCATATCACTGAGATGATTAACACCTATGAAATACTCCCCAGGAGGGCAGGAATGGTATCTAGAATGGTTTCACAAAGTTTTGATGGCTAATTATGTAAATGTCTGCATCCCTCCTTTTCTTGTTTAATTAAAAATACCACACAAATATTGACAAATAATTTTTTACTGGCACTGTACTTTGACTACTCATTCACATCCTGAATTTGTGTGGTTGCACTGAATTTTATACAGAGGCATGATTTAACTCCTAATGAAACAGATAGTAGATTTTTGGCTTCAGGAAATACTTTGAGGTCCATAAGACCCGGAAAGGTAAGAATACCAGGCTGGAAGGAATTCTTGGGTATGTAGTTACAGAATTCTGTAAAAGTTTTTTATTCTGGAAATATTCCTGTTGCTTTCAGAGATTCCAGACACCCCAATTTTCTATATTCAGCAAATAATTTCAGGTAATTTTTAATAAAAACTTGAATTGGTGTTTCAAAGTTTTCACTTACATGTGAAGACAAAGATTGCACTTGTCACCTTCTGAAGAAAATTGATTTGTGTGTGGGATTACATCAGTTGTCTGACTTTTTTCTTCCTCGTTGTTCTTGTGAAGAAATGCAGTTTCAATACCTCTTTCTGGAGAATCAGCGATGCTTGAAACTACCGAGCTCTGTACAAAGTAACCATAGCATAGACACTTGTAGTATGTGGTCATTGCATTGCAAGTGCATGACTTCTACCAGACAGCATTTTCTGAGTGTCTCTAACTTGGGATTCAGAGAAAAATGTTTTCTAAGACATGGGCTGTGAAAGCATTTGGTGATACTTGTCTGTAGATTTGTAGAAGGCCCTAAGATTTTTTTTTATGCATTTATGATCCAGGACAAAATATTACAATACTTAGCAGTAAACTCAATTTTCTATAGCACAATAATGTTTGGTCTTCTAGTAATTCTGCATTTTAAGAACCTTGGACAAACCAAGTAATATTTCTTTCAACTAAATGATAGTGATTAATTCCCAAAAATGAAGACAGCTTTGTAAAAGTTAAAGTAGCTGCTCATATTTTCTTACTCTGAAATAAATGCTTTTGAAGCTAGGACTAAGAATATTCAGTGTAGTTGTGCTTAGTTTTCTGTTATAACTAATGAAATATTATGAAGCTAATATTTTGTAGAAAAAAACCTAAAACATTTTGTTTGAAGTAACACGCCATCTAAAAGTGTCATGCTCTTATTAGAAAAGAACATACAATAGTACAAGCACACTGAGGTTCTTGAGACTAGTATCAATAAGAAAGAATGATGTAGTCTTTAAATAATAAAACTGAGTTACCTCACAAAGAGAATATGATGAATGGGCAGAATCATAGGAAGTAAGCAAAGAAGACAAGTTGCATTTGCTGTCATCAGTTTGTTCTTCGATGTCTTCAAGCAGCATGCCAAGTCTAAATATTTCCCCTTCCACCTTTCTAAACCCAATTACAATACACAGTTAGTGAAACCTGTATAAACTGATATTTTATTTCTTATTATGATAACCATATTGGGCACTGCAGTACACTTCCCATAGGAAAAAATAAATTAATGGACTTCAAGGAGTCCCTTTGAAGAATTTTAATTAATCAGTTAGATATCCTAATTATAGCTGTGATATGTAAAGCCCAAGATGAATTTTGGCCAAATCACTTCTAGCTTAAGACATGTAACATTAAGATAATGTTTTCACTTCAGAAAACATCTAATGGATAAATGAAGTAATGGTTGTAAGACACTCAAAATATGGAAAATATACTGATGCACTACTTAGCACTTATCTTCTAACCTTTCAGGATCAAACTCTCCAATGTCAATAGGCTTGTCCTTGTAGTTCAGCAGCTGTAAATTACGGTGCTTTTCTCTAGCTGTTAAGTAATTCTTTTCCAAGGCATCAAGGTATCCTTTCAGTTGATTTAACACCTTCACCAATAAGAAATAACTGAATAGCAAATGTCATTATCATTTAGTAAGCCATAGTGATAGCTACTTATGCTATGTAAGCCAGATGCTATTTGCAGTGATATTGGCAAGAATTTTGCTACTGCTCTGAATTGGAACAGGACTGCATCTTATAGGTCCACCTAGTATTCTGTGCTGCTCTCCTATGTACAAGTAAAATGTTAAACCATGACATCTGAACTGATACCCTACATGTCAAAATTCATAACTTACATGGCAACTTAAGGCCTTTCACTAATAGTTTTGAGTTGTAATTCTTAATACAGATTTAAGAATTCAGCCATCTACTTAACACCTTCATTTTTGCCTCTTAAACTCATAATTTCAGTCTGAGATTGAGAAAAAGAGTATTTTTAAGTGTCTGAGGAAAACATAGAGCATCTTGCCAGAAAATTGTGCGTCTACAGCCATTTAAAGTGCACTTCAGATAACCAAAAATTAACACAAATTAATTTACCAGGTAGTTGTCTTGTAAAAGGAATGTCTCTTGGGTCATACGCTTAGAGAATTCTTCCACCTTCAAGACAAAATACTAGACTTTTATTTGGTATTTTAAAAATTAATATGCCAAATGAATACAGAACTTGAGCATCATTACAAAGTATATATTGAAACAGAGCTCTTTACTTTCTTTATGAGTTGATCTGTCTGATCCTTTAGTATTTGAGACATCTTTTCTCCTAGTGTTAGTTCTGGCAGTAAATTAGAAGGATTTAGACAGTGTGCTTCTACTGTACAAGCTGCTGGTAACGCTGATGCTGTTGTTCCACACCGTAATCCTACATAATACAAAATAAGATCAATCAATTGGAATTTCCTCTCAAAAGTGCTATCAAATTACATATGTAATTTGCATAGTTACTGTAATTTTATTTACTTGCTTTAGAAAAAACACATGTAGATTGTGTAGGGATAGGAGCATGTAATGTGAAGACTTCAGAGGATGTCCCAGTGTCTGCTGAATAAATGGCAATGCTGGCACTTGGAAGATCTGAATGAGGAAGTATCTGTTAAAATGAGAACTTTAGTTATAGAAACAATGCATAGAACACTTGTGGAAATAAACAAAATTCAGAAATAACTCAAAATACAGAGGACAAGTTATTAATATTAATTTTCTGTGTTTATAGTTTGATATACGGATAGTGTCCCATTGTATAAATACTTAAATACTTCAGCTGTATGTTGTGAAAATCTAAAGAGGATTCTTATAAATAGGAAGTACAATATGAAGGTGACAAAATAGTTTTGGGGACGATAAAGGAGAATGAATTAAAAAAAAAAATTGAGATATTTACGTTAAGATTCAATCTCAGATGGTCAATATGATTCTGGGTGTCAACAAGCTGTGTCTGCATCTCACTTGCAGCCAGAAAATAACAGGGAAAACTACCAAAACTTGTTACATCTCAAACAATTTACTAAGATATAAATCTAGGAATGGACTTAAGCATCTGTATAGCTCTCTAAGAGAACTCCATGGCATGGCATGAAATTGAAAAGTGATGATCTAATTACTAATAAACTTTAGAAGAAATTTACCATAACAAGAGAAATTGTCAAAAAAATCCTTCAAAAAGAATTGACTTGCCAATAAATACCAGTATAGATAGTTGAAGAGTGTTAAGATTTAAAAAAAAGACAAAGATGTCTTTAATATAAACACACAGTATGAAAACATATTTGTAAGAAGACCTTTCAATGTAGTACTTCTGGTGAATTTGAACATTTACATATAATACTAGAAATAACAATTTATAGTGAATTTCCTAATAATTTGTTAGGATGCTTTATAATCGCAAATTATACTCCAGAACATCATTAAATATTTGGAATGAAAGTTCCATGTAAATTCAGTCCCACAAAACATTATTTGTGAGAGCAGTTCTTGATTAAAGTAATATCCTCGCTGATACTTACAGACTGCCTGCATGAACTAGTCATGTTAGATTTTACTGCACACACAGAGTATCTTCTTATGGTAAACAGCACTCTACCAAATATTAAGAATTTCTTAAAGCATCTTAATTACCTCTAGCTGTTGCAACAGTTCTGGAATGCTCATTTCTTCTTGATTCTCTACTTCAGCAGAATTGAAATGGTTCTTATTTTCTAGAATGTTGTTCACAATTACTGATTTACTTAAAACAGGAGAGGATTTTGTTCTTTCAGTTGTAGGAACTGAGTTAATATCATCACTTCTTTCTGGTACTTTAACTTCTGAAGCAACTTTGGAGAAGTCAGAAGGGCAATAGTGAGCTTGACCTTGACCATATTTGAGCTTGTGAAGTAAAACTGTTTTCTTAAATGGGTTGGTCTCTTCTTCCATGTTTTGAAAGATGTGTGTATCTTCGTTCTCATTAATCAATTGTGAATTTTCTTGTCTGCACCCACACTTACCAGTAGACGAAGGAGGTTTCTTTGAAACGCATCTACTTTCATTTAGTGAATTTTGATTATCACCAGCGTTTACTTCCTTGTGCTTTTCTAAGGGATAGTTTTCAAAGTTAGTTGCCCATTGTTCATGTGCTAAAGGGCCTTTGACATTTTCTGAGGGCTCAGGTGTTTCCACAGTGTCATTGATACTTTCAGTAAAGGATGTGTCTGGTAGTGTCTCGCATTCAATTAACTGGCATGTGCTTATTAACTCTCCCTTAGAAAAATGACGCAAAAGGACATTTGACATTTTTGAGTTAGTTAGAGGTTCTTTGCCATCTGGTTCACTAAAACCACCAATGGGTAATTCCTTCTTAAAGAAAGCTTCACTTCCAGGCATTTCAACTGAAATTCCCATTGTTCCTATGGCACCTCTGTGGTGACTGGAGAATTCTTCAGGCCGTGGATGAGTTTCATAATTTGCTGTTGCTTTTGTGTTTTTGTTATCTTCAGAACAGGCTAATAAGTTTAAAATACCAGCAGTATCTTTTGTACAAGTACAGTCATTCAAATTATCTGAGTTATTGTAGGTTATTCCTACATCTCCATCATAAGGTAAGTCATCTTGTTCCTCATCAGTTGCATCTGTGATAGAGCTGAATTCATTTGAAAATGAACTGTTCATTTGGGTTTTCATCCAGGCTGACAGTTTGCACTTTTTCATACTCTCCATGTGCAGTATATGTAGAATATGAATGCCATTGCCTCTCCAATTTTGGATAGAGCTTCTCCTATTGCATGGATCAAAATCTGTAATGTATGAGTAATAATTATTTTATACTTAAATACATTTGAGAATAACATCTATGTCTGCCTTGTACCTACTGCAGGATTTTTAGGACCATCCCCCTGACATGGATGTTTTCATATTTACACTAGTTTAAGTCTGGATTAACTACTGGAGGAAATAAAGACACAAATGCCAAAAGCATCAGGGAACAGGAGAATTGAGCTTAGTGCCAGTAACTGTCCTTGCTTGCTAATCCCTCTGTAGTATTATAGAGGGGGAAAAAAACCTTAGTAACAGAGCCAACAGTGCTACTAGAATTCAACCTCGGTTTTAAAAAAAAAAAAGTAATAAAATACAATTCCTCACACTTTACCTCCCCACCACACAGTGTTTCTTCGGCCTCTGCACCACCGAAAAATCAGCCGACTCTTCAATTTATTTCTCACCCCGTTTCATCAGACCAAATGCAATGAATGAGTATGATACTGAAGTAACGTGCGGTCTCGGCAGCTTCACACAACGCGTTGTCTGTGCGCTCGGTGGGAGCAGAAAGAAGCGAACCTGCAGCACCCCTTTCCTCTAAGGGATGCTATCGCTGCGCGCCTGTGCTTCTTGCCTTCTCTGTGGGCAGTGAAGCTGTGCTGCAGAGCCCCAGCCGCTGCTTGTGTTAAAACTCCCCTTCCCACAGAACTATGGTTTTTTGGGATGGGCGGGCGCTGTGCTCCTCCTGGAACACGAG
>VYXH01006609.1:113315-139676 GCA_013397275.1 Burhinus bistriatus
GGCTCCTCCGGTCCCGGCTTCACAAGGCTGCAGCGGCCTTTATCGCAGGGCCGCTTCTGAGCGGCCTGATGCGACGGCGAATAAACCTACCTTTGGAAAGCCACTGTTTGTATCTGAAGTTATTTTGACCTTAAGTGGTGCTTCTCCTGGCAGTCGTCGACCTCACTTCTTTGGAAACAAAAGCAAGATATACTTACCCAACCCTCCTTTACTGACTGTGTATCATTGAGAGATCGCCCTTGTTTCTCTGAAGTGAGTTAGTAACAAAAAGGCATTACATCAGGTACCTTTAATCAGATGCGTTGTGCTTAACGAGATGGGTAAGGATGATAAATAGTAAAGAAAATTTTAAGGGGGTGAATGAAACAGGCTATTAATACAACAGGAACCAAGCATACTGTGAAGAGTGACGTATACAGGGAACAAGCTCTAAACTCTTCAAGAATTTGAGTTAGGCATTATGTTGCGGCATATCTAAACTTATACCACACCTACTCTTATTTATCCACTAGACTGTAGCTTTTGCTAGGCTAGTTCCTCCCCTTCTTCATTTGCTTATTCAGTTTTTGAATGGAGGAGCGTATTTAATCAAGAATTCTTCTTTGTCCCTTTATTGACCCACCTTGAAGTTGTGGCCTGCCTTCTGCGTTAGGTGCTTTTTCAGCCCAATGTGCTGTTCCTATTAGATCCTTGCCAGCAGGCTGTAGGGTGCGTGCATCCTGGGTTGCCATGGAGAGCTGCGCAACCATCTCAGAATTTAGAAGAACATGCTGAGTCCTGCATCTCAAAAGAATCAGTTAAGAAATTCCAGTCCCTCCTTAAATTTTGTCTGAAAACTTTATGCAGAATTTTGTTAGAGCTGAAAATACCAGCTAAAAGGTCATCCTCACAATGCAGTCCTCCTAAATTCTTTGCATATATATTTTTATTTTGTGTTTAAACTGATTTGTAGGCCTGTAGCAGTGTTCTTTCTTATTAGTTCCATTAATGGTTACCTAGACTTCTGAACTGTGGTTATGCATCCCTCTGGCGGGAAGGACTTTATACTTTCAGTTACTTCCGTATAAAGCTGAGACAAAACTTACCTGAAACTTAAGACAGCTTTATTGGACTAGAATAAACCTATGTGAGTCTTGTCTGTTGCTTTGTTTAAAATACTGTTATTTAAATGCTCTTGTAAGTCTTTCAAGCAGCTTAAAACTACTTTGGATTGTACATTCCTGCTAATCTTGCTGGAGAATTGCTTCAGAACTTGATGATTAGGTTAAAGTAATTTTTGAAAAGGTGTTGATAGGCATTTTACCATTTTGTTCTTGTGCTCTCATAGTCAGTTGGCTTAAATTCTTAAATTTTTTTTCTTTTCTTTTTTTTTTTTCTGAGGCATTAGGGATCACAATTCTTTCTCATCTTAGACTTTCTTTTGGTAGTCAGCAAGCCAGTTTCTTCTAGTATTAATGTTGAGTAAAAGCATTGCAAAAAGAAAGATAGAAAACGTGTTTCTTTTTGGCACATTGCAGAGGAGAACAACACAATTTTGAAAATGAGTCTTTACCTCTTACACCTTGTCAGGGTGAGGATTTATTCTTATTTTGCTAGAACTGTTTATGATGTCAATTCTCAGCCTTTTCTTGTCAACAAATGACAGCAGACCAATTTTCTAAACCACTGTTCTTCAGGTCCCCATGTGCAATATGATTTGGAGAGCAGCTTGGCTCCCTATTAGTTAGGAAGGAAAAGTTTTATTAAGAAAAGTATGTTTTTTTCTAAGAATAAATGCTATCTGTCCGTCATTTTAAGTATTGAATGTGCGAGGAGCTTTTCTTGCTTTACACAGTTTATCTGGATTCTCCTGTTTTGCTTAAAACAGGATCGTTTTTAGTTTCTCCTACTTTCCTGGTTTTTGAAATTTAATAGCAAAGATATTTTCTCTTTTTGTCGTTCAGTGTTTTTGTGGCAGTTTTGCGGTCAGTTTCACTTTCCGCAACGTAGTCATTCCTGCCCAGGTCTGGTAACTATGGTCTTGGTTTTAGTAGTCTTAATGAAATTGTTTGTATTTAAGAAGTAAGTATTGATCTTATGACTTTCTGAAAGATTAACCTGTTATTACTGCTACTGTTCCTGTGAATGAAAGAATAGAGGGCTACCAGGTGAAGAAACAAAACCCTTAACTTCTATTTAGGCATTAATAGCAAGTCAGCTATACAAATGATCATATTAAGAAAATAAAGTACTATTTTGTGGAAGACCATAACATTAGGAATATAAAATAGAGGAAAAGTAGAAGTGGAAAAAACTGATAAGAGATGGTCTGAAACTTACGTAGTATTGAACAGTTGATTAATGTCAAGCTGCCTCTTGGGACTCAAATTTGGCAGTGTTTGAAGAATATGGTTCTTGTTCATATAATAGAACTTTTGTGTAATATAAACCTTCTACTAATATGAAGGAAAAACTTCCAGCAGAGTTACAGGGAAAATAAACCGTACGTAATCTACCAAGAAGCTTCTCTAAATCTTTTTTATTTCTTCACCATTTTTGTTTACTACATTTTTTTTTCTGCCATCATCATGCTGATATAGTGTTATGAATTTTGTTCCTTTCATGCAGCACTTTGGAGCTTGTACCTTACCTAGCCATCATTGGTTTGTTAGAGGAGAGGATGCACTATTGTGACCAATAGTGTGATAATGTGTATATATAGTGGATAAATTTGTGGGCAATAGGGGCAAAATGAAGCCCAGTTCAGTATTTATCACACAGACTAAAAAAAATTGCATTGACTAGCTGCTGGATAGATTTGCACCTGCATCCCAAATGTTAGAAAAAATATGCAAAGCAGTTTACAACTTGGCACCTCAACAAATATTTTTTTTTTTCTTAAATCTATGTCAGTGATGTTCCATAAATAAAGTATACCTGTGTCTGTAGAAAGCAAATAATAAGAAAAGACATGTGTTCTCTCTCATTACAGTGTGTGTTCATCGTGCACTTCTACAGTTTTTACAGGTTGTAGCTCTATGTTCAGCTCATAATTGTTCTCATAATTGAGAAGACAGTTAATACTTGCTGTTAATACTTGGGAATTGAGGGGCACAGGTGGTGTACCAAGCAGTGCTTCTGGCAGTAAACTATCATGGATCATTTCAGTTGTGTAACACAGGTTCTATGAAAGCTACATCTGCTCCTTGCAGGATAAAAACTTGCCCTAGCTTCTTTATGCTGAATGCCTGCTTAATCTCTGAATGAGCATCACAATGTGAAATAGGAAATTTGACATAGCAGCTGTATTGCTTCACTTACATTGCTGTTGTGTTTTACTGTCTGTGATTCTAAGGATTTTTAATTTATTTTTTTTAATTTATGAAATCTTAAGATTCATTTTCTCCTCTCTCTGCAAGATGCTTGTGCAATCTGTCTGTCTTCTTTCTTTTACTTACCAGGATCTCTTTTTAAGAGATGTTATGCGCCAAGAAGGAGCTAAGTGGAACATTGTATTGGAGAGATTTGTGATCAACTTAGTCAACATTTTGTGCTGAACTTTTCCCATCTGGTGTTCTTTCACATCGTATAACATGCTCCATTTCCCAAACTGAAGGTACTTGAGTAAATGTCTTGTTGGCTGGGAGAGGCCTGAGATCTAGTGTATATTAATTTGCGTGATGAGATTGTCTCTAATTAGCAGAAGGGCCAATGTTCAAATTTGTGTTCAGAACTTGGTAACAAAACTCTTAGTGATTTGTGGTAATATGATTTAAAGTTATGCTAAGAATAAAAGGATAAGAAGTTGTTACTTTGTTGTGAACTGTCATTGAAGTCTATTGTGGCATTGAAGCACTTTAAAATTGCAAATCTCATCTTCAGTTGTGGGATGCTTGGAAAGAAGGCAGCGCAGTATTTGTTTTCGGTCTATGAATGACAATATGTAAAAACTCAGAACTCTGATAAAAATGAAGGAATCCTATAACATCAAATGTATCAAATATGTGAAAAATTATCAGCTATTCTGACTTTGCTCTTTTTTTAAGGCAAAGAGAGAATGTTATTCTACTGTATTCTTGTATCTGAAATCTTAATCTTGTTGCATTTAGTTTTCAGTTGCCTGATTAGTTTTATTATGGGGATATTAGTTATATTCTGCTGGCCCTTTATGTTCTCTTCCTTTCTTATTTTGTCATAGTGTGGGATTGCCTTGCTTTAGGACTTAAATAGATGGCTTACATAAACTATCTGCAGGAATATCCTTATAATAAAAATGCTTGTGGTTACTTGTGTTAGCTACACCCAGTTCTTTAGCTTGCACACTAGAGAGTAATTATGTACATTAAGTAGCAAGCTGATTTCCAGCTGAATACTGATTCTCTTACAAAAAGGATGTTCTTTTCTGGAAAGATGCTCAGTGATAGAGGCACTGAGAGGTCCACCTTCGCATCATTGAACACTGACTGATATTTAATACACTCAGGTATCAGTCTAATATGTGCATTTGTTGCTTCTTTGTAGTGGAAGTACGTGTGCTAGCTGTTTGGTTTTGTCCACAATCATTCTAAGACTGTAAGTCACTATATGGCCTGCATCATTGCCAGATGCCTTAAATATTTCTATTTACAAACCTGTGCTGTACCTTAACTATGCTTGATAGGGCACCTTTGCATTTACTGAAGTTAATAGAGTTGGCCTGGAACTATGACAAGTACTCTGAATATACTAGCAATGAGGATTAAGTTTCAGGCATCTCTTTCTGTTCTTAATTATTCAATTTTAAGGAATGTATTTACATTTCAGTCTGATTGATGGGGGAAAATAGGGTGTTTAGGGTGAGTAGAGGTAGCAGATTCTGGCCAGAAATGTGAATGTTCCTTAATTGAAAGTTTTACATTTTTCTTTAGTTTTTGGTATGATATACATTTCTCTTGTTGCATAGCATGTGTACAGTTTTTATCTACTGCTTCAGTGTTTTGTATGAAAGGAAAAGAAAATAACCCTTAAGAATGCAGACGAGCTTCTTTCTGACTCAGAGAAGGAAGATGCTTCTGGATTCAGTTATCATGGTTGTTTGGAATAGTTTTTTTATGACCTGGCAGAAATAACTTGTGTCATTAAGACTGCTTGTGTTTTAAGGTTGATAATTGTGAGTAATATGGAAAATAATGCTAGGCAATGCTTCCTTGTTAAAGGAGGCATTTGCACAACCCTTTAACAACAGAATGGAAAAATGAACAAAAATGATACACAGTTTAAAAGGCTTGCAATGTTGCGGACTTTTAGCATTGCTTAAAGCCCCAAATGCTCTATTAAACTAGTTACTCGACAAACAGAAAGGAAAAAACCTGCTCCTAATATACAGAATAAGTGGAAAGTATATACAGGGCACGTAGAAATGCTGCTAGACTTTTGTTTGCCGTTAACAGAATGTTGTATAAGCTAGGGCGTCTAGTCTGTTACGCCAAAAAGAGATATGAGTAAAGGGAGAATCAAGAGGTTTTAGTCTATGTGAAAGGGCACAGAGGAAACAAACCTTGTCTTACCTGTATTTAGAACCCACCATGCAGCAGGGTCAATTGGGTTTAGGTAACCAAAGAAATAAAGGAAACCACAAACAAACAACGTTTTTAGAAATAGAGTCATACATTAAATATCTCCACCATTACCATCTCCGTCATAGTGCAGGACCATATTAGCAATTAAATAATAAATGTTTTACTCTGGTCTGGAGCTGTGTTCCTCTAGCATTGAATTAAAGTCCATACCTGCATATTCAGCTGTGGATGCGATGAGACCCTTACTTCATTGTGAGCAAAATTTGTCTCAGAAATGCTTGCCACCTATTAGGTTGGTTTGTGGTGTTTGGTTGGTTTTGGTTGGGTTTTTTTGTTTGTTTGTTTGTTTGTTTTTAAGTAATCTCAAGATTTAGAAGGATCTCATTGCTAGGACCTTTTTAAAGCTTATTTAAAAAATATAAATAGAACTTCATATACTAGTATGATTTATAATTATGTATTTAATCTTGTGACTAGTTGTGGGGTTTTATGTGATATTTTCATTACTTTGTTTCATATAGTTACTAATATTTTCAATGAAATTCTTTTATAGTCCTACTTTAGACTACTTTGGACTGTTCTGGGTGTACTTGTGCTCCTTTGTCACTAGGGGGTTTCTCCTCCTGCAGTCATATTGATGAGTAAATTAATAAGTAAATTTAAATACTTGGACAAAAAGCCTTTTCTTCCATTTGGGTAAATACAGTACTAGAAAAAAATTGGGGGGAGAAGTGAAGAATAGAATCAGTTGGATCACTCAGGAGTTCATGATAGATTATGATAGTATTTGTGTGATTTTTCATTTAGCAATTATTTTTATTTTTTGAGGGGAGGTGTCGTGTCATAGCTCCTATTATTAGTATTTTTCTACTCTTTTGTAGCCTCTGTGCTTCTGTTGACTGTCTGAAAAGACTGCTGGTTATACTGAAGTAATTAAGTCTTGGGCATTACAGGTAACAGAGAAAGTCTGGAGGAAGGAGGACTTTCCCTTGGTTGAGGAGGATCAAGTTAGAGACCAGTTAAGTAAACTGGATGTCCACAAGTCCATGGGTCCTGATGGGATGCACCCTCGAGTGCTGAGGGAGCTGGCAGGAGTCATTGCTGGGCCGCTCTCCATCATCTTTGAAAGGTCCTGGAGAACAGGCAAGGTACCTGAAGACTGGAGGAAAGCCAGTGTGACTCCAGTCTTCAAAAAGGGCAAGAAGGAAGACCCGGGAAACTACAGGCCAGTAAGCCTCACCTCCATCCCTGGAAAGATGATGGAACAGCTTATTCTGGGTGTCATCTCAAAGCATCTGGAGGAAAAGAAGGTTATCATAAGTAGCCAACATAGATTCACCAAGGGGAAGTCATGTCTGACTAATCTGATAGCCTTTTACGATGGCATGACTGGACGGATAGATGAGGGGAGGGCAGTGGATGTTGTCTACCTTGACTTCAGCAAGGCTTTTGACACCGTCTCCCACAGCATCCTCATAGGCAAGCTTAGGAAGTGCGGGTTGGATGAAGGGACAGTGGAGGGAATTGAAAACTGGCTGGCAGATAGAGCTCAGAGGGTTGTGATTAATGGCACAGAGTCTAGTTGGAGGTCTGTGACAAGTGGTGTTCCCCAGGGGTCAGTCCTGGGTCCAGTCCTCTTCAACATATTCATCAATGACCTGGATGAAGGGATAGAGTGTACCCTCAGCAAGTTTGCAGATGACACAAAACTGGGAGGGGTGGCTGACACACCGGAAGGCAGTGCTGCCGTTCATCATGGCCTGGACAGGCTGGAGAGTTGGGCAGAGAGAAACCTAATGAAGTTCAACAAGGGCAAGTGTAAGGTACTGCACCTGGGGAGGAATAACCCCATGCACCAGTACAGGTTAGGGGCTGACCTTAGATAATGGAGTCAAGTTTCCATACCTCACTATAGTAATTCTGTTCTTTTGATTCATAAAAGGTAGTTAGCTATGCATTGTTCAGTTCTAGTAATAAAATGCCTGTCTAGCCTTATGCTGTCAGTTACAATTTTTTTGATTCTCTTTCTAGCAAGGAGCTGATGGTTTCATATATAAAAGATAGCTCTGTCCACATGGTTTGGGGAAAGGAGGAAACTTCATATTCCTTCTTCTGTGAGTGTGCTATAAGTGGAATTCCAGGCTTGTGGAGCAGTGGGTTGGTAGGATTTCTGTTTTACTGAAAGAACATCACGTGTGGCCCAAAGCTGATACAATACTCACCCCTTCCACCATTTTAGGATTGTCTGCAATATTCAGCAATGTGTCTTAGTTTCATATGGGCCCATATTTGTAAGTCAGCATGGTAAATATAATTGGGGTGGAGGAGGGACCATCTGGATCAAGAACATTAGATAGCAGTATTAATTTATTTGCAGCTTGTCTGATGAGTCTGATAGCATAGGATGAGTTAGGCTGGGTCTTTCACTTGCTCTGTAGTGATTACAAGCTCTGCAGAATCTGCTTTATCAGACTCACACCTAGGAGGAGTGTCTGAGGTGGTTGTTTATGAACCTCAGCTTTCCTGTTGTGTCCTTTCGGTGCAACCCATTAATGTCTGATGTGAGCCGCACTTGGATTGTATGCTGGAAAGAATGCTTGTATGCTGCTAAGCCAGTCCTTTAAAAGAAGCCCTGTGGTTTATTCTGGGGAATATCTGCTCCGTATATAAATCCACAAGGAGAAAAAGGCAGTATTTCAGAGCAAGTATTGACTCCATGTCATCACTGACCCTGAATAAAACCTCACGTTCAATTTGTCAGTGAAGGTGGTTTCTGTGTGCTATCAGCTAAGCAGCTGTTCATCTTCTGTCAAAAGTGATGCAGAGAGGAGTTTATAATTAAGCTTCCGAGAGTAACCACACGGATCGCAGTACAGTGTTTCCTGAATCTGCATGATCCGCTGTCGCGACTAGTCACTTGTGTTGCGCTCAAGGTTTGGAGAAAACAGCTTTTGCCCAACCTGGCACACAGTTATTTTAAAGTTCATTCACAGGGCAATATTGATTACTACAGCAATGCTAATGATGATGCTGTTCACTATGTAAATACAATATTAAACTTGATACAGAATTTCAAGAGGGTTTTTTTGGACTTATTTTAGGCTTATTTGTTAATTCAGGTGCATTTAAAAAAAAATCTTTGGACAGCATTGAAGACTAAAATCATGGTTTGTCTGGTTCTGAGTGTTCCTTGCTGTACTATTTGTGTGTATATGCTGTTTTGTATTTTGAAGGTCTGGAGCCAAGCTGATCTCTATATTTCGGTAATAGAATTGTTGGTCTCTTTTTGTTGTTGTTTAGTCTGTCTCTTTCTCCATAGGGTATGCAAAGCTTTGTTTTGTTTCTAGATAACCCACTTCAAGCTTCTTTTCCTTTTTTTTTTCACCCGTGCTATAGCCCCCTCCTGAAAGGAAATTCGTACTTAGTTCACCATTGGGGAAATTTGCCTTAAAGTTGAGACAACAAATCTCTGTAGCTAGTTTTTCTAAGGAAATACAGTTTATGGAATTGGTCTATCTCTGTCCGTACTTCCCTCCAGTAGCTTTTGGAGCTCTCAGTCAGTGATGACTTCATTTGGCAGATGCTCCTTTCCTATAGCTTTGTGAAAAATAGCAACTGGATTGAGAAGGCATTACTTGATTGTCTCCTTTAGGGAAAGGCAGAAAGAATTGAACTGTTAGATACTCTGTTTGCCAGCCCCCAAATGACCAGTCAGCCTATGTCAGCCAGTCAGCCATGTAACTGTAGATAAGCGAAGCAATACTTTTGATCGTCTGACAAACTCCAGAAAGGAAGGTATGGGTTGAGGGAAGGAGCCAATGAAGCTGCAGAAATCTAGTTTTAAGGAGATGCAGGGGAAATCATCATCTCCCTCTCTAAAATATTGTGGTTATTCGTTCTATATACTCCTAATAAATAATAGTATCGGCTTTCTGTTTCTTGCTGATTCATTTTCACTTATGTGGAAATATGGTATTCTATCAAACGTTAAAATGAAGGAATCTATTTTAGACATTCTGTGTAACTAAGACCTGCAAACTGATTAAAGTGATTGTCTACCATTGTGATAAAATTGATAGTATATAATCAAATCTTTTCTGAAATGGAGAATGCCTTAAACATGAAACACTTGTCTGGAAGGTGTAATAAGTAGGACAGTTAGCTTGCATAACAGGTGTTTGAGAAAGAAAGTATAGCTATTATTTTATTGCTGTCAGTGACTTGAAATACACTGATCAGAATTGAAGATGAGGGAGTCTTGGTTTCTTCTGTAATTTTTCTTAAGAGCGAGCCTCATTCAAGCCTTAGCATGTATATATCACTGATTCAGTTCAGTGATGTTAATGAAAGGTTGAGATGTGCTTTCTTTGAATATCAGCCATTAGGCCTTGGTTCCCTTTCTGAGAACACTGATAATAATTTTATGAAAAATACTGAAAAAGTGCAAGCGTGATGGGGTTTCACTTTTTAAAGCATTGTTGTGTAGGATTCCTTTCAGTATGTAACACTAGTATTTTACCATGATTTTTCTTTTATTTCATTGTAAGATTTGTAGAAATTAACTTAATAGATTTTATGCCATTTCAGAGCATCAAGTTAAAAGTAGTTTCATAGAATTTAGTGAGGAATTCAGTCTTAAAACCTCATGCTATACAAACCCCAAGCTTCTGTACCACTTCTCTATAAATCTGTGATTTAATAGAAAAGAATAAAAAGTAACTTTTTGGCAGTGATAAGTACATGTTTTTAGATAAAGCATTGAACTGAGGCAAAGTTAGCTTTTTACTAATGGTTTAATTGAAGATCCTTTAGCTGTTCATAGACAGGGTGGATGAACCCTAGCTATGGCTCACCATTTTCTCCTAATAAGAGTTGATAAAGTGCATGTTTTGTCTATTGTGGGGTGTAAACTGGCTGCCACATTTGATTGCCTTGCTTTATTTGATTTTGGGGGGTGAGGTGGGTGGGTGTTGGTTTTGGTATCATACTCCTTTGTAATTAGTAACACCAGTTTAATTTTCCACTTCTGAAGGAGGCCCGATCTTTTTTCTGTGTGCTTTTTTCCGCTACTTTGAAATTGCAAAAACCCTAGGACTTCCTGCATTTGATAGCTGGAATAGTAAAATTGTGCATTTTAAAACTGTGTATACAACTTCAGTTTTCTATTTATCCTTTCCTGAAAGGCAGCTCTTTAACATGGATATGGACTTTGCATTGTTTAAAGGTGTGGAAAGAATAAATTTAAAGCATCAGCTTTGCATTAATACAGATTTTTTTGCACCAAGTGTTTTTTTCATGCTGCATGAGCTTTTAATTAAAAATGCAAGTTTAGGAGAAAGCCTGTTTCATCGTTACATATGCCGATAGAGTAGACCTTATCCTGATTTCTGGAAATTCACTAGGCTTTTCTGCTGAAGTACTCTGTCCTCTGAGTGAATTTCATGTTGATCACCAGCTGGGGACAGGTTTGGTTATGCAGAGATACTCTGAATAGTTCAGGTGCATCAGTTGAAAGAGCAGGGCATAGTTTGCTATAGTGTAATCCTCCCAAGGCCAGGTTATGCCTGAGAGATACTGTCTGTGGAAGAGTTCATTGATTTCCACCTCCTGAATTCTGAATTCACCACTCTAATTAACATGCTTTAAGTTTGCTTACTGATTACACGTTTTTCGTGGCTGAAGGTGTAAGTGGACATCCTAATGAGTTACAGCTGAAGGAAGTGAGGTGTGAAGACCAGACCCAGTACTTTTTGTTGGGTCTGTGATCGTGATGTTTTGGTTAACTCAGGCCTGTCTGTATCACCCTCCCAAGACCAGGAATGTGCTGTATGGTCAGTAAGGAGGGAAGAAAGCAGGAGTAGTGGTTCGAGATGGTGGCATCGGTCAGCAGATGAGGTTAAGTATGAGGGCAGAAGCATAGCTCAGATAAAATGAAGTTATAAACAGCTGATGTGAAATGTACTTCTAAAAATAACTGATGTTTAAATAAACGCAGTCATTCTGATGTACTGGGTTTTTAAATTAAATTTGGCTTTTTATTTTTAAAATAAAGCTTCTTAAACCAAATTCAGTTAATTACAATTACAGTATAAATATACAAACAAATTACCTTTCATTATTTCATGATCTGTGGCAGTTGCCAAAGTACACATTTTTTAGTTTGTGGCATGTAGTAATTTGCATGAGTGTATCCATCTATGGAAGAGAACTTTCATGTCCCTTGTATTTGCTGAGCACCAGGAACGCTCAGGGATGATTGCTGTAGACTGGATGGCTTACAGCTCTCTGGTTGTATGAGTTATCTGATTTGAGGTTCGGACAAACTTCCGGGGAGTAAATACCTGTAACACAGTCTTCCCAGTATGTAGGTTGCGATGGTATTGTAAACTGCATGTGTCACACTTTGTAATTGCAAAAGTATACCCACACCCACTTGTTGATGCCAAATAATTCTAATGATGAGCATGGAAGGGCAAATTAGTTGTTTGGAAGAATGTGGATGATCTGTTTGAAGGGGTTCTGTCAGGTAAAGTATGATGGGAAGCATGAATCTTCACAACTGGTACTTGATAACAGCTAATGAGAGAAAAAGGCATGGCCTACATAGACAATTAAAAATAGAGAGGGTTGCATTTTCTTCTGGTGACAGCTTTAAATCTGAGCTCTGCTCTTGTCTTTTGACACCTCTGCAGTCTCTTGATGAAATATGCATTTGTGAATTACACAACTTTACTTGCAAAGGAAGGTAATACTAGTTCTGAGCAATAAATATGTCAACTCCTCTACTAAAAATATGCTTAAAAGTGGGTAAACTTTTGATTACAGAGTTTCTTTTCTGTTAATCTTTTCCCTGCCAGCCTAAGCATGTCTAAGTTCTAAGTGCTAGCTGCGGCAATCTCTTTGAAGCAGAGTTTGGAGCTCATATGACAATGGTGCAGCATTTTGGAATGTGAAGCCAGTGTAAAAAAAACCCAAAAAACAACACCCCAAACCCCCATCCCTCCCCCTTTTTCTTTTGGGAGCGGGCAGGGGAAGGGGGAATAGAGCGTTAACCTCTGCTGGCTTCTGAGCTCATAATGTTCAGAGTGGGATGATCTCCAGAATGGATGCTCTCCAGATGGGATTGTGTCAGCCAGTTCTGACTACTGTTGGACTTCGGCTGTCAGGGTTTCAGCAGTTCGTGATCTGTTTTATATTATGCCTTTAATTCTGTAGCTTTGATCCTTTTTGCTTGGAACTTCATGAAGCCAAAGAATACTAACAAGGGTAAATTACTCAAAGTTTCCAACAGAAAAGAGAGCATTGGTTTTTGTTAAACCTTCTTTGCTTTCTCGCTTTGCCTACAGGAATTGTCATATGTATGTAGAAGGCTTTGGCTCTGGCTTTAAGTTCTTGATTGACGCTTCCTGCTTGGTAGGAGTAGTGTTATGCTTTTACATCAGCTGCAAATAGTTATGAGTTATTAACTGACTATGAGACTTCAAGCCAAGCATCTTGTGTTCCCTTTGCAGAAACGCAGCTGAATGGAGCTTAAAGGGCCACAGATGAAAGAACTTGAACACGTTTCTGAAGGTTTAAGATGTGTCTGACAGTGACCTCCTTACTGTAGTAATAAAGAAGAGTTTTTCAACAGGAGCTTAGGATATCTTTACTCCAACTTATTAATATACTAACTGGAATGGTGTTCTGACAACAGTTCTCCGTAGTAAAGTACTTACCCTACTACAGAACAGTCTTATTTTCTCTACTGATAATGCAACTCAATGGAGGAAAGTAATGTTTTGATAAGCATGCGTGAAGATCGTTCCTTTCATGTGCGATACAGGTAAGACTGTATTAATTTTAGTATGGATGAATAAGTGCTGTTAATAATAGAAAATTAAACAAGTTGCAACAAATAGTTTGGTATCTCTGTTACTAGAGTTATTGAAATGGAAAGCTAAAATAACTTTTTTTGCTTTTCTTGATTTTTGAACTGTGCAAATTCACTTTTGTTATACAGTAGATTATATTAGTATAACTACATGATTGTATAGTACTGGAACTGTGTGCGGTTGCAGAATAGTACATGATTGTCTGTATTTCTTTGTATTCCTGATAGAATGATGTGAAGTATGATCCCTGCATGGTAATACCTGCTCTCTCTTCTTTTAGCTTTTGGGCTGCATATACAAATTGTTGAGTTTTGTCTGCTAAAGTTCTCTGTACTTGTCTCATTGTTGCTTCTATGAATGATGGATTTTTAGGTGCGCTGTCACCTAAAGCAGTGTTTTCCTTGCTTAAAATAAAGAGATATGATTGGTAGATAGAAACTGCTTTGATTCCTTGGACTGAAAAAGTATTGTTATTGCAAGTCAAGAAGATATGTGATTTCCCTTCTGAGAGCTTTTACCATTTTTCTTCTGGAATCCCCTTTACAGACCTGGGACAACACATTAGCGTTGCGCTCCCTCTAATGAACCTGAACAACAGAAGCATTGTGTAGTGCACGGTATTCAGATGGCTGGTGTTTGGAAGGATAAATCTTCAGCTCATTCAGTAGGAAGGGACACTGGAACACTGGAATGATTGTTTCAAAAACAAATAAAAATCATGATTCTTGTGTGCTCCCTCCACCCTCTACGCTGGTCATCCTTGCTTTGGAGGCCTTTTCCTTGCTGGCTAGCAGGAACAAAGCACTACCCTTATTTGTAGAACAGCACATGCTATGGCTTAAAATTAGTTCTGAAAATGTTCTGACAGTGTTAGATTGCAGTTAGATTAATCTTGTCTTCCATTTCATAGAAGGTACAGTGTTAGTTCCGGTTAGCAGTGCAGTCAGCAGGAGGAGCTTTTCCATGGTCACTAAGGAGAAAATTAGCAAATAAACTGTAATTTACTCTCTGTGCTCTTTATTCTGCTAAAATCTTTTTATGGTGGCTTTCACAGCAGGAATCCCTAAGTGTGTGAGCATGATACTTCTGTGCTGTTTCTTGAATGTATCTAACTCCCAACGTTGCTGAGACGTGTTTACCCATGCTGTTGCTGATGTTCTTGGGCCTCCCCAGACAACTACAGAAGATCCTTGCTCACTCTTTAATACGAGCAGGAGCTGTTCAGGGTACTATCATGGAAGTAAATGGATGAAGAAAGCGGCATGGCTAATTGTCTGGTTTAAATTGACAAGCCAAAAATAACTTCAAAAAAATCGGCAAGCACAGTCAGGGCAAAATGTCTTACTACTTTATGCTGTGTTCCAGTACAGGCTTGAATGATACTGATTAACAATAAAAATATCAATCGCCTTATTAAACCATTCTGTAAGAACTGTAATCTGACGAACATTTAAAAACCATCAAGGCATAATCCTTTTATTTTTTTTTTAATATTAAACTTTTCTAAAACTTAGAGAAACTGCAAATTAATTCAGTGTATTGAACTGGAATTTTATTATTATTTAATTTACTAGCTATAAATTTGAAAGATTTTATGTGATTGTAGTTTGAAATTTAATGCAGGAAAGAATACGTCTCTAGATTACTGGGGGTGGTGGTTTTATTTATCAGTTTTTAAAATTTTTTACCTACAGATATTGTCCTAGGCTTGTTTGGCTCTGACTGCTTTTTCCTTCCTTCTGGTATTCCAATAGAACTGACTTTAAAAAGAAGCTGGTGGCCGACTCCTAAGGCAAGGCTTTACTACGGGTCTGTTTCTTACTGTGCAAGCTGTTCTTTCTCCCCACTGTAGTTGACCAGTATCACTTTAGCAGTTATAAAATTGCTTACGCAGGTGGAAGGAAATTTTTTTTTATTCTTGCGTTGTTTAGTGACTGAAAATAAAATGCTGAAGTTAATAGTGGGACTAAGAAGTGATCTATAGAGTAAGTGTTTGTTGAACTCACTTGTCTTGGCCTGCTAAATTCATACAACAAAAACTTGTAACTGCTTTTATCTTGACTGGAGCAAAAGAACCCAAAATTCAGGTGTGTGGTTTCTTTGTGTGTGTGTGTTGTTTCTAAATTTGCCATCAAACTTAGTTTAACTGAACACAGTGTTGCCTTGGAGTGCTAAATGTGATGTGCTTCTGCGTTATGTATAGAAACCAAGAATAAGGGCAGGAGTCGGGAACAGTATGTGATCTTTATTGTAGGATGCTGTGGCATTAGTGATTTTATGCATCTGAATTAAAGAGATAGAATAGGGTTTGATTTTTTTTTTTGTGTCTAGGTGCATTATGGGTATTGAGATGTTTCATGGCAAATTTCATGGCAGGCCCGTTCCCCCTCAATGGCAAAAAATTGTCGGAGTGGGAATTGAACAGAGTAAAACTAAGTTAATTGTGTTTAAAGATTGTAGTAATCAATGAGTCTTCTTGCCTTCTTCTAGTGCCTTATTTCATACCAGTTTTCTGTTGTTTATTTTAAGATGGGAACAGCTGAAGGAAGGGAGACTTCAAAATGGGAGAAAAAGCCAGGCAGGCTAGGATGGAGGCATATGCATAGGGTTTATATTCTTGTAAGTATAAAGGTTCAAAAGAGAATATGAGGAAAGTCGGAGAAGAACAAGGGAAAAAGAAAAAGAAAGGGGAGAGGAGGTGAGAAAGGGAAAGGGAGCCAGGTGAGATGAAAAGCTTAGAGGGACAGATAAGGATGAGGTAGTTTTACAAATGAGAAATTATTCAGGAGATGCCAGCCTTTCTGAGAACAAGTCCAGGCAACTATAAACAGAGTAACAAGACGAAGCCCTGTATGAGTATTTCCACAGTGATATCTGGAAGAACATTATCCTGTTTAGCAGGAACAGAATTTCATTAGAAGTACACAGATGAATGGGCCTTGTTCTCTTCTCTCTGGGGATTCAATATATCTTTTGTTTAGCCATTGGGTGTTGAATAAATAAGTAATTCAATTCAGCCCTGGGAACAGAGAAAGTAATTTCATATTCTCCTTGTAACTATTTAATGACTTCCTAAAACATTGATGACCTAGCCCTGGCTAATCTGCCGAAAGGCTATTTAACCATTGGTAGTGACAGTTAAAACATTCCTAAGAGGTGATAGATTTTTGACTGGAGAACACCTATGTAATTTTTTTTTTTTTAAGAAAAAAGAAAAAACCCAGTTGTGTTAATTTTCATAACAGTTAAGTAATAAGGGGGGAAAAAAAACCCCAAACCCAAACCTCTTCAGAGCCCAGTTTTGGTACTTGATGGATAAGCCTAGCAAGCTTTTAAAATAACTGATTTCATAGTTCTCACATAACATGAATAAAGTATTAATATTGGGTACAGGCAACTGTGGAAATAAATATTTCATTTTCTGTTATTTTCATTTTTTACATCTTATTTAGACTTTGAAATTGTAGAAGGTCAGTAAGAATGGATCCAAATGGAATTACAGCTTTGCTGTACAGATTCTAGCAACCTGTTAACACAACCTTTCTAGAGTTGCACTCAAGAGTAGTGTTAAATTTTGGGGTTTTGTTTACTCAAACAATTACTAATTCTCATTTACTTCCTGTAATTCTGGTTGAATTGAAACACTCTGTAATAACAGCTGATTTTCATCAGCCTGGGTATAAGCCTTAGCTTCATAGTTCTTTATGTTCTGTATGAAAAAACCCAAATCTTATGTTTTTATAAGTTATATTAAGTCTGGGTTGCAAAGTCAATAGATTATGTTTCAAGTTCCTTGATGAAATAGTAACACTGCCTTGGCATTTGGCAGTCTTTGGCATAGTGTGAAATCAATTGAATGCAGTATATCAGGAAAATTACCAGTCCATAGCGTTCTCTGATATTGTCTTTGTACCTTTTTAAACTGTGCCTTTTGTTCGTTGATTAGGTGGCTGATGCATCACAGTTGCAAATCAAAACATGATGGTCTTTTTACTAGGATAAATTAACTTATAGAACTGGAGTCAAATACAGCATTTTGACTATTATGTCACATACACATTTTGCTGAAAGGTCTTTTTAGCCGTTCAAGCTAAAAATCTAAAGAAATGAATGCGATTGTGTAATGGTCTAAATCTTCGCACTAAGGAGCACCATATTTTCTACCCGTCACTTTAATTGGACATGTCAGTTAACATGAGGTGCCCGGAGAGAACCTCTTTGAATAGGATTAAGATTACCCAATGAAGTGTTTTAAGTCTTAAACCTTCAGTTGCTGATGGTGTAATCATTTCTGCCTTGTACTTAACTGTACTTAATCATTTCTGCCTTTTTCTGTCTTACATTCAACACATGCACAATGTCATACAAACCGGGTTGTGCGTTCGCGCAAATAGGAATGCTTTAACTTCTCTGAGAAGAGTTTCCAAACCCAAAAATACTGCATGTGTTATGGCTGTCCAACCTGAGAAGTGGGGCCTGGGAAGAACTTCATGCCTGAGTTATCATTTGCTGTCTGCATCTTTACCAACTACTAAGCATACAATATTTTTAATTGCAAAAGTTAAATATGTCTCTCATCTCGTTGTGCTTAAGTTGTGGAATGTCGAAGACCAGCAGGTATGGTACTATTTTGTGTCGGTAGCTTATTTTACTTATGATCCAAATTCTTCTGTTTCTTTTGAAAGTAATTGGATTTTTCAAATATATGTCCTTCTTGCTCAGATTTGAGTAGAATGTTGTATAACCTATTTTTTTCTGATTTAGAAAAATAAACAAACATAAACATTGCAGGTATGTTAAATACTTCATTGCTATGTCTTGTCAAAAGAGCTGTCTTCTGGTGTTGCCATTAAAATAACTTTTGGAAAAGCCAACATTTGATTGTTGCTATTACTGATCTGTGCATATGAAGGGAAACAGTTTTAGGAATAGGATTCTAAATGGTTTATTCTTACAACCAGGTGAATATCACATGATGACATAATGAGGATATCTTTAACTACACCAATATTCTGTCTTGGCATGCAAGCCTTTATACTTACTGTATAATCCATCTTAAAGAAAAAATCAAAACAATATACAAATTTATGAAGTTGATGTCCACTTTTTGGCAATATTAGCATGTGCTTTTTAAACACTTACAGAATGTCTCTTACTGAGTTTTCTTTTTGGAAAAAAAAAATCTTTTAAAAGTAGAACGATGGCATTTTTGTGAGCTTTTTAAAATGCTTGTATCTTGAAAAAGCTAGAGAACTGTATTGCTTCAAGATCAAGAACCTGAAGTCGTCTTCCTTCTCATCGTGCTCTCCCATACCTCCCTCGCATCTGGGAACTGGAAAATAGGAAATGTTTATATAGTCATTAAGAGTTACTGAAATGTTACCTTCTGTATACCTGAATTCTCAGTAGCAAAAATACCTATGAATGTTTTTTGGCAGCTGCAGTTCTCTAACAACTTCTTTGTTCAATTTTTGAAATGTAATCTTCTACAAATTCTGCTATAAATTCATTGATGTGTATCTTCTTTACTGCTTGCAGTGTTTTGTACCATATAATTACACAATTATTTGCTCATAATAATAAAAAATATTCCAGTGGGTTCTGGAATGATGGCATCTTAGTTAAGTAACTTGAATTGACATACATTTTGTCGTTAATTCAATCTAGATCTTTTTTCTTTACACTCTGAGAATTTTCATAGCAGTGCCACTATAGGAAATGATGAAGTGCCAAGGAGTATTGAATTACAAAGGAAACAACTTTGGGAAAAATAGTCATGGTCCTTGTTACACAGGAATATTTGAATTTTATTTTTTTTTTCCACAAGCCATTTTGCAGGTAACTATGGTATCAGCCTAAAAATAAAAGTGCTTACATTTGTCAAAATAAGTATTTGCCAATAATAGCTTGATTTCTAGGTCACTTTTCTGGAATTATCTAGATGGTGAAAACTCTGCATTTTTGAATCCTACCAGTGCTATATATGGACAAAGCAGTGTTTGGATTTCCTCCCTGAGACTTAAAAAGACAGAAGGAAAGAAGAAAAAGTTGATACTATTTGTTCTAATGTTATGTTTGCTCATCACTGTTGAAGTTCCGATTTCCATTTCAGTGTTAGTGTCTGTAACATTATAGTACCAAACTCATTGCTTGTACTGTGGTGCTAACTCCCTGTCCTAAGCAAATAGAGACACTCGGAGTAAAATAGCCTCTTCAGAACTCAGGTTGTTGGACAAAGCACTACATTTAGAGTGACCATTTTTCTTTTTACTTAAATTGTGCAGGATGGAGGCTTCCTGCCTAGAGCTGGCTTTGGAAGGTGAGCGCCTGTGTAAAGCAGGAGATTGCCGAGCTGGCGTATCTTTCTTTGAAGCAGCTGTTCAGGTTGGAACTGAAGATTTAAAAACACTCAGTGCTATTTACAGCCAGTTAGGCAATGCCTATTTCTACTTGCATGAATATGCGAAGGCCTTGGAATACCATCACCATGATTTAACTCTTGCAAGGTAATCTTGTGTCTTTCTTTAACCATGTTCTCCGTTTCATCCCATTCTTGTAGAGATGAACAGTTGACGCTTAATTTTCCTACCAAACCTGCTATTAATACTGGATAATGAGTGACTGTGGTGATGGCAGAAGGCCAGGGGGGTCTGGCAGGTAACGTGATTGCCCTTTAACCTGGGAGCTAATACTCGGTCTAGCACCATAATCCTATGGTGCTAGAGACTGAGGCCTCTCCAGGTTTGTGGATAATTAAGTGGCTTCTTTAAACCACCCTTTCATTATCCGTTCCTGTTTCTAAAACTTAGTCTTTCTGGATCTCCAGAATGTTAAGCTGGCTCCCTTGTTTACTCATTCATGTTTCTCTGTGTAAAACTTACAGGGTTTTTAGATTTCACAATATTATGCATATCATGCACTATTTATATATCTGACTTTTAACGATTTGGTATAGATCCAATAAAAGACACAGGCACCTAATGTACTTAACCTCAATTTAGGCACAAACTTATTCTTCCCGCTGCCTTAACCTGCTCAAGTGCTGTAACCTTGTGGGAACTTGTTTTGTTGTGTTATTCCCCAGGTATCGCAGTCTGAGTGGTTCAGTGCCAGTCTTTTGTCTTAGTTTCATTTAGAATCTAGAAATATAGTATTACCTCTGAGCTTTCTGGGAGACCAGTATGTCTTGTAAATAATACAAGACTCTGATAGTCAAGTAAAATGCAGAAACAGTTAAACCTCTCTAATGCTGGGACTGTCTTTCTATATAATCATTAAGAATTTTCTCTTTATTCTCTTCCTAAAAGAACTGTGGGTTGGTTTTTTTTTTAATGTTAAGTCCATGGTCAATACCATGAATACTAGCAGCTGCACAAACAGCACCAACAAAATTGTATGTCTGTAACCACAGATTGAACAATGTTTATGTGAGTGCATTTTAGATATAAAGTGAACTGAATACATACGCATTTACATGGTTGGAATCTCTTTTAATAAATTCTTCTAATTGTTTACCATACACTGATCATGTACTTGGTTTCAAATTATACGCTATTTACTGCGTGCTTTATTTCCGCAATTTTAGGACAATTGGAGATCTACTGGGAGAAGCGAAAGCTAGTGGGAATCTGGGCAACACCTTAAAGGTACTTGGGAATTTTGAAGAAGCTATTGTTTGTTGTCAGAGACATCTGGATATTTCCAGAGAGCTTAATGATAAGGTAAGAATTGCTTAGGAATCTGGAAGTAAACTGCTAACACACATTTCTGAACCCTGTTGTATTGGTAATGAGCGTGCCACCTTTCAGAGGGAAGTAAATACTAAATATTCAATTATTTCTTCTAGACAGTAAGACTCTTAGTTGTAAGATAGTTGTTTGCACCTGAAAGACTATAGATTCAGATTAATAAATATTATCCTGGTTTGCAGGTTATTTTTTTGTTTTGGGTTGTTTTTTTTTTTAAATTTAATTTTAATGATAATTGGCCTCAAGAATTATTATGTATCTTATACCTCAAAAGGAAGTTGTATGCAAATTGTATGCAAAACAATTTGAAGGATGTGACTGGGTGGGAGTAAGGTGGGTGATAAGAACATGTTCAGAATGGGTAGAGCGTATGTTGACAACTAGTTAACAAACTTTTTTTCCCATCTGTGGATTGTACTAATAGTTTTTGTGACACAACATAAAATTTTAATGCCTTATTTTACTTTTGGTTCAGGTTGGAGAAGCAAGAGCACTGTATAATCTGGGAAATGTGTATCACTCTAAAGGGAAAAACGTAGCTAATGCTGGGACTCATGACCCAGGAGAACTTCCAGATGATGTGAAAAATGCTTTGCAAAAAGCTGCAAATTATTATGAGTAAGTAGTAACTTTAAATGTTGGGGATTGAGAGGATATAATCATCTAGTTACTTGGCATATTGGGAGATTTGTGGTGTCATGAACTAACCTGTGGCACACTTCTGTTCAGAACAGTGTTACCTGTGAGTTTTTTCCCTTTTAAACTGGAGAGTGCACTATTTTTTTGTTATGCCCTCATTTTTAGTGTACCTCTTATTACCTGCTAAGTCCTCCCCTTATGTTAGAATCCAGTAGTACTCTTCAGACCAGACTGAGACAACAATAGGACTTCAGTATACCTCTATATAATGTAGCTCTCCAACTAGAAGTGAGCATACCAGCTTGAGTAAGAATGCAGTTAAGTTCGGTATCTCACAGGAAATGTTTCCTACTCAGTGGAAGATTTCTGGTTGGGTAAAAGCCATTAAAATAGGCCAAAGTAGAATACCTCTACCTTTCCCTTTATATAAATTGAAAGATTATTAGATTATTTTTTAAAAATTATTATTTAAATGATTGTGAGAAAAAAAATCTCTTAAAAGTCGCTATTCTTCCTCTTCACACTTCCCCCAAAACAGGGAAAACCTGACAATAGTAACAGAGCTGGGTGATAGAGCAGCACAAGGACGTGCCTTTGGAAATCTGGGAAACACACACTATCTTCTGGGTAACTTCAGGAGTGCAGTTTTAGCCCATGAACAGGTACAACAATGTGCTAGTAAGGAATTCTGTTCTAGCAAAATATCACCAGTTGCTCCTGATCTTAAGTACATGTATTGCATTGGATCTTGTTGCAAGCTTTTTTAATTCAAGTTTTAAATATTAATGGCAGATTCAAGTTTAGCTGTTCTTTTCAAGCATTGTTGGCCTAAAGAACAGATATAGATGCACAGTGGAAAAGCTATGAGCGTGCATTTCTGTATGTAAATGTATGTTACAAAGTACAAAATTGAGTAAATAACACAACTATTTCACATTTTTAAGCGTCTCCTAATTGCAAAAGAATTTGGTGATAGATCAGCCGAAAGAAGAGCATACAGCAATCTTGGAAATGCCTACATATTCCTGGGTGAATTTGAAACTGCTTCTGAATACTACAAGTTAGTTGACTGCTTATATACTTACACCTCCTCTTGTATAGTTTACTTCTGTTGTGCCTGGGTCCTTCAGCTCACCGTAGAATAGCAATCTCTTCAACATATACGTAGAAACACATACTTAGCTGCATTTGTTTAGCAAAAATAACTTTTTTTTCCCCCTAGTTGCTTAACTGTTCCGGTTCTTTTAAGGGAGGGGCAGCATTATTTTTTTTAACTTTTTCACTTTTTTGTTACTTTAAATAGATTCTTGTCAGCACTGTAGACGCTTTTCTGTTGGTAGGCTTTTATTCTAGAACCAAGCATTGTTGCCTTAGTTCTTAGCAAGTTCTGGAATGATCCGAGTACAGATCACCAGAGATACACCTGAGATGGGTAGCTGTCTCAGGTGTACTCACTAGCTGAGATAGGTGGTGCCGGTCAACGTAATTTTACATATTTAGTCTGTGTTTTCAATCAAGATTTTTTTTTCTTGGTCTGTGCACCATTGAGCAAGCAGTTGCTGCTGTAACTTGGCCAGCAAGTTGTAAGTGTGGTCAGGGGAGATAATTCTGCCCCTCTACTGTGCTCTGGTGAGACCTCACCTGGAATACTGCATCCATCTCTGGAACCCCCAGCATGAGAAGGACATGGACCTGTTGGAGCGAGTCCAGAGGGCCATGAAGATGATCAGAGGGCTGAAGCACCTCTGCTATTGAAGACAGGCTGAGCGAGTTGGGGTTGTTCAGCCTGGAGAAGAGAAGGCTCCAGGGAGACCTTATGGCAGCCTTCCAGTACCTAAAGGGGGTCTGCAGGAAAGCTGGGAAGGAACTCTTTTATCAGGGAGTATAGCGAAAGGATGAGGGGTAGCGGTTTTAAACTAAAAGAGGGTAGATTCAGACTAGATTGAAGGAAGAAATTGTTTACAATGAGGGTGGTGAAACACTGAACAGGTTGCCCAGAGAGATGGTAGTTGTCCCATCCCTGGAAACATTCAAGGTCAGGTTGGACGGGGCTCTGAGCAACCTGATCTAGTTGAAGAAGTCCCTGCTCATTGCAGGGGGGTTGGACTAGATGGCCTTTGAAGGTCCCTTCCAACCCAAACCATTCTATGATTCTATGAAAATACAAGCTCGGCGAAGATATAGTATAGGTGTTAGCATCTTAACCTGGATTTCAGGGCTTACCTGTTTTTTAAAAAAGAAAAATACCCTGAATACTGCACAGATTCTTCTCTGCACTCAATTCTTCTTATCTAGCAGGGACAGGCTGGCTTGGTGATTATAGGTCTGTCTTGCTCTTTATTGATGGACAATATAAAGTATTTATTGTAATGCTGGTACTAAACTGTTTCAAGTGCATACTGTTGGGAAAACCACTATAAATTACTGATGAAGCAATAAATTAAAATTAGAAAGTGCTGTTTGATGGATCAGTCTTTCTAATAAAGTAAATGGAAATAGGTTGAGTGGAGGGAAGACAGACACTTACAATCTTGTAAGAGTTTACAAGATAGTAATTTATTAGCTGCTAGTTTGCCAGCCTGGTGTCCCAATTTCTTTAATTTGTATAATTGATTTTTAGTTGCGCAAGTATACTTTTAAAAACTTTTCCTTGCAGTGATATTTGAGTGACTAACCCTTTCTTTCAGGAGGACGTTGCAGCTAGCTCGACAGCTTAAAGACAGAGCTGTGGAAGCGCAGGCCTGCTACAGCCTCGGGAACACGTACACTTTGCTTCAAGACTATGAAAAAGCAATTGATTATCATTTGAAACACCTTGTGATTGCTCAGGAATTAAATGATAAGTAAGCCCTAAGAGATTGCTTTATGTATCTATGACACTTAAACCGAATCCTGTTACCTCTAACTCTGCTGTCATTGTTCTGTATATGACAGCTGAATTAATGTAAATTCCCTACAATGCTGGGCTCCAGTTTTCATATGGGGAAAAAAAATTTACTTATGAAAGTATTGCAGCTAATGAGTCTGAGATGAAAGACGAATTGATGCATGACTGTCTCGACATCTTCTGTCAGCATCTTCTTTGTAAATTAAGGAAAAGGAAAGCAGATCTCTCTTTTTCATGACTTCATTATAATAATTTTGCATACCTTCACAAGAACATGTCTCCTACTTTTCCACAAATGAAGAATATGGGAAAGGATGGGAAAGGAAGAATAATACAGTAGCAAGTAATGCTTATTTTATAATCACAATTTCTAAGGCCTTCTATATAATGTTGGGTCCAACTAAAATTTTTTACAACTTTTAAATGCACTTCTTCTAACTCAATAAACAGAATATATGAAGAATAGTAAGGCATGCAATATGAGGAAAAGCAAAGTAAGTTATAAAGTGTTCCATGCTTGCAAAACTGAGTGACTTATTTTTGCTTTGAGCTTAAAAATTAAAATTTTTATTAGATTTTCTCATAGTTATGGTTATATCCAGATCACACTCCTTTAAATACAACACTTAAAGTGTTGGTGTTGGAATGGTTTCTGATGATAGCCTTCATTTTTCTTGGCACAGCGATCTTTTTGTGGCAATGTTATGAAGAAAACCTGACACCTAGTGTTCAGTGAGTAAAGGTATAATTGAAAATGTGTTTATTTTTTGCAGAATTGGTGAAGGAAGAGCGTGTTGGAGTTTAGGGAACGCATATACTGCTCTGGGAAATCATGACCAAGCTATGCATTTTGCAGAAAGGCACTTGGAGATTTCAAGAGAGGTATGGTTTTCACGCTCTCTGTATGTTGGCTGTTAGTTTTTGCTCTCACTTACACAGTGATTTTATGGAGGTGTGTCCACCCAGGTGATTTTGAGTAATGGAATGGATTTTGGATGATTTCTGAGACAGTTGATTCCAAATTATTTCAGCCATGTCTCACAGCAACTAGCTCCTTAGTTCTCATGCCACCTCCGATAACGTCATCGTGGAATTCAAGTTAATAGCCTAGCAGAGGTTATTTTAGGCTTTGCTATGTATTAGTTGTTAACATATTTCACTAAAAAGATGATTTAGTTTTCAACCAGGAAAACTTCTTCAGCCTTTTTGTCTCAGAACTCTAGGGGACAAGGTTGGCTTTGTATTTACATATGTGTATACTTTGTTACACTAATAGAACTGCTGCTTTTATTTGCTTGCAGGTAGGAGATAGAAGTGGGGAACTCACTGCTAGACTTAATCTCTCAGATCTTCAAATGGTTCTTGGATTAAGCTACAGCACAAACAACTCCATGATGTCAGAAAGCCATGTGGTAGATAACAGTTTGAATGGTACGTGCCTGTTTCTGCAACACTTTCTAACAGTGAACTTCAAAAAGAATCTGTTGTTTGCATTGTTTTCTGACTACACATGGTTGAGTATGCAGGTTTGCTTTTTTTGCCCCCCACCAGCAAAAAAAAGGGTTGTTTTTGCAGTATTGGACCCCTTCAGCTCCTCCTTTTCTGGAGGATTTACACTGTGAATCACAGGTTACTACCTAGTTTCTTCAACTGATGTTTCCACTTGTTCCCTCCCC
>VYXH01006609.1:139705-188459 GCA_013397275.1 Burhinus bistriatus
TCCACTTCCTCCCCCCCCGGCCCCCCCCCCTCCCCCGCCCTTTTTTTTCTTTTTAATGTGGGAGATGTATCTACTTGCTGCCAAATTATGTCTTTCCTATTTTCTTCCTACCAGCTTAGTGACGCTGGGGGTTGCAGTAGAAGCCAGTTCATTTGATGTTGCTCTGTCAGAGATCCATGGTCCTTCTCTTATGTCTCGTGAAAGCAATTTAGGTAGCTTAGATTGGTGTGGTTTTGAAGGCTGCTTTTAATCGTAGTTATTTATTCCTTGCTCATATATTTAACTGCACTATTTTGGAACTTGGAATTGCTGTATCTTGGACCTTAGATGAGTACAGCCACAATTTTGAAGGTGACACCATAAATCTTAATGATAAAAAGATGAACTTGATTGTTTTGAAGGTACCAGACCGAGAGTAGGACGCCGTCACAGTATGGAGAACATGGAACTTATGAAATTAACACCAGAAAAGGTTGGCACTTTCCTTGTTTCTGTTCTGCTGGTGAGACTGCAATGAAACATTTCTAAGGGTTTAACTTCAACGGTTATGAATAGTCAGAAGTTTTATACTTAACTTTGAAAGAACTCAGCAGAATGTTGATGTGTCATTTGCACCACCTTTTCAATTTACTTATCATCTTAAGAGTTAGGTAAAAACAGATCTAACAATTCTAACAAATAATACTTTTGTCGTGTAGGTAGCAGTCAGCATCTTACATATATAAGGGTTGTAATGGTGTGTGGAAAGCTTACTTTATTCCCCTTAACAAATAAGAAAGAATGGGGCCCTGTAGTGTGCATCAAAGGAATTCCTTTCATCTCCTCTTTAAAAGTGGTTTGAGGATGCAGTATGGAAGTGATTTAGAGTAACATTTCTAAGCTTTAGCTCAGCTGTTCTGAACAGTTTTTGCTTTGGTTACAGTCATTTTATAGGCACTTAAAATACATGTTGTGCTTTTCACTTTGGGATTTCAACCAACTTGCAAGGTTTTTCAACATCCGTCTTGAGTAAGGATGCTATTTCAGAAATGCTGAAACCGAGTCACAGATAGGTAAAGTAACTTTCCCCCAAGCTCAGAGAAATCTCTTGGAGCTGGGAGTTCCTGACTAAAATCCTTGTGTCAATCTTCAAGAGATTTCCATCAAATTCTATCATCTGCCTTTAAATGCTGGGCTGGCAGTTCCCTCCATACTGGCATATCTAATTCCCATCTCTTCAAGTGATGCAAAGCCTGCCGTCATGTTTATCAAATAGGAAATAGTTAGCTCACAGTTTACATCTCAACACTTGGTACAGCTAAGTCAGCACCGATGCTCAAGAGCCTCTTTGTGTACCGATTTAAAAAAAATCATGCATTTAGTCCAGGGTGATTTCTCTGCAGGGAACCTCTAAGCTTTGGGCCAGGATCAGCTTATTTTCTGACTCTCTGAATCTCTTTATCTGTGGTATCTTTGAAAAACATAGCCCATGATAGTCTATGCCCTAAATGTACTAAAATGTTTCATGTGGATTTTTGTAATAAAGTATTAACCTAGTATTAACCTAGTATTGCAGCTTAGCTGTTATAAAGGGCTTTTTTCAAGATGCTCATTTAGAAGATTCTGAAAATTCATTCCATAATGTTTTTGATATATACAACAATGTACGGCACCAGCATTATGGTTTGATTGTACAGGATGCCATCTTCTTGGCCTTGGAATCTGTGTGCTGATCTTAAATAAGTCTTTAAAAGGCAAACCATTTGGGCAGGCAGTGTTGCTGAAAGATTTGTGATCGTGTTCACAATTTCTGATGTTGAATCAAGGAAAAAAATGGGGTTTTATTCAGTTATTGTAAGAGTTTGTCAGTTGTAGATAAAACTGTCAGTTCTGTGGATAATTCTGTTTATTTTAGAAGAGAATTTAGGGAAAATCTGCCAGGTTGATAAAGCTGTATCTATTCTGTTCTTCAGTGACATGAGATGGTTATTCCTGTTTGCTCTTGTGCTGGCATTCTTCTCCCTCTTCCTTTTCAATCTTTATTGGGAATTTTGTGTCTATAAAGGACGTCATAGAAGGCTATTTGAGTACCTGGGTTTGTGTAAGGGTTTGTTTTGCTCTAACACTTTGTGGAACTATGGATTTTTTTTTTTTTTTTTCCCCCAATTAAAAGAATGCCAGCTGTGTCTGTGTTTTAGCATTCACATTAACTACATTTCCTGCACTGCAGTCAGCAAGGAAAACTTCTGCATGTTTGATTAAATATACTATTTGACCACATTTTAATCAATCAGGTGACACACCGACAGTTCAGTTGTAAGACTGATCAGTAACAGTACTAACCTGCTTCAGGTACCAAGAGCTCCATAATCACGGGTCAAATAATAGAAGCAAACCCTAAGTTTTCACATCCTCGTGGCTGGATAAACTAAATAACGTAAAGCTGCTTCACTGTGGGGAGGAAAAGAAGCAGCAAATAAGAGGTAACAGTACAGGTAATTAAAATCAGAAGGCTTAATTTCATGACTCTTGTTTTCTTAGGTTCAGAACTGGAACAGTGAGATTCTTGCTAAACAGAAACCACTGGTTGCCAAACCTTCAGCAAAACTGCATTTTGTAAATCGACTAAAAGGCAAAAAGTACAAAAACGGCACCACTTCCAAAGTTTTGCAGGATGCCAGTAATTCTATTGATCATCGACTTCCAAACTCTCAGAGGGTAGGTTTGGCGAGCTGTGGAGATCATAGCCTTTACTAATCTTTGTCTGATCAAAATTACGGGAAATATGTTCCTGCAGCTGTCCATTTTGGTTTTACTTGATTTAAATACTGTGGCTCTGTAAAGTGATGCAGAATCTGCCATTCTACAGCTGTCTCATGGGTGGTGCCAGCTTTAAGCTTTTTCCACTATTGGAACATTTTTTTCCTGGTGGATTTTCTAAAGTTACAGCTCAGCTTGCATATATATTCTATTTCTAGTCTCTTCTAGACCCTGCTTCTCCAAACTTAACAAAATCTAGTTTTTCTGATTCAGACAGTGGGAGATATTTTTGACATTTCTTAGGTTATTGCACTCTTGACAGAAGTCGGGTAAAAATAAAAGCACTGAGTCATTTGATCTAGATGAGAGATGAGTGCTTTTGACCACAGACCTGAGGAGACAATGGAAACTGTTGCTGTTCTTGTATTCTTCTTTCATGGGTTTTTGGTGGATTCATGGCTGAGGAGGAATAACTCCAGTTGTATTGATTAGAGTTCTGTTTCTTTCTGTTTCAGAGAATGAAACGTTTCTAATATATTTAATGTTCCAAAAATGCTTGCCATATTATTAGCGTTTCCTCTTACGATAAATCTGTCTGTAGAAATGAATGACTAACAAAATTCATTTAATGGATTTCAGATATGCAAATATCAAACATATTACTGGATTGAAACTGTGATGCAGTTGTCCTAGTTTTAGGTAGTCTTGAGTTCAAAATACCCCTAACTCTTCTCTCCTCTTCAGAAAAACAGTCGAGAGACAATGGCAGATGAAGGGTTCTTTGATCTGCTGAGTCGGTTCCAGAGTAACAGGATGGATGATCAGAGATGCTGCTTCCAGGAGAAGAGCAGATTCTCAGCTGCTTCTGTGGCAACATCTTCTACTCCACCTAAAACAACAAAAAAATGTAATTTTTTAAAAGTAAAATCCGTATCTGACTTCAGTTCCTGCCAAATACTACTTTAAAAATGTATTTGCATGCAAGACTTACTACGGAGAGGAACTTATTTCTAGGCTAACTTGTTTTCTTCCTCCTCCCCAGCCTTTTCTACTTCTGTAGTCTCACCCCACACAGATGAATTTCTAGACCTCCTTGCTAGCTCACAGAGCCGCCGGCTAGATGACCAACGCGCTAGCTTTAGTAATCTACCTGGACTTCGTCTTAATCAACACAGCAGTCAGTCAGTCCTGGGTCACCTCATGACAAGTAACAACAGAGAACTAGATGACGACTTCTTTGATATATTGATAAAATGCCAGGTAAGTTTTTTACAAAAATTCTTCAGATCCTGAGTCTTTAGGGATTTGATCTGTGCATCCTGCTATTTAGTTCCTTCAAGTAAACCACCTTGTTTATTGTGTGTTTTAAGATACAAATTGATTTGGCAGATAAGGAAGAACATAGAGAACAAAAAAGTTAGGATTTTTTTTTTTCAAGGTTTTTTTTCCCCCAATTTCTTTTTTTTTTGTTTTGATTTTTTTTCCTCAAATTATCCAGTGTCTAGTAAGTGTAATTTTGGTATTTATACCATGTTAACCACTTAAAGTAACAAATGCTAAAAAGGTGAAGGAAAACAAGTGAGGCTATTAAAAGGAGTATGTAAAATGATTTTAAGAAAAAGCATTTAGATCTGGCTTGTTGGGAGGGCACCTGACATAGCAGGAATCCTAACTTTTCAAATGAAAGAATTCAGTATCAAAGTTTTAGTGGTGATAGTGATCCAATTAAGTTTAAATAGTAGTTCATGGCAATATACAAGTGACCTGTCTGATTGTCAATTAGAGCGTGGTATATATACCAGTGAGACCAAAGAGAATTTAATTAAAACGACTTGGCGTTTTACTGGATGAGTTGATAAGATCTCGGAATACAAAATTCAGATACTGAGTGCTCCAAAGGTAAGTATGTTAGCTTAGGCGGGAAGCAGCACCTGGAATTGAGTCCTACAATGACAGTGTTCATCAACCTGATGAAGTATCGTGTTCTGTTTTAGCAGCTTGTCCGTTTACTTCTTTGAGTCAAGCAAAGAACCTAGAGATTAATATGATAGATTTTGTCTCTTCACGTGCACTATATGTAGCAAATGTAACTCAATGACTGACTGTGCTTATTGAGAAATGAATGGAAAAATTTAATCCCCTCAATCATTACGGATGCTGCTGCTTTAAACAGAAGCACAAAAGGGTAGCTGACTTTTGAGAGTTTTTTGTCTCAAAGATGACTCTGTCCTAGGTCCATCCGGCCTTTGTAGCGAACACTGAAGGCCCTGCTTTTCTGAAGCGACCCTATTCCCTTCCAGCTAGCTCGCCAGCAGCCTCTCGCTGCTGAGAAATACTCATTCCCAGCTAAGGCAAAGGAGCTGCTGTGGATGGCTGCAGCCCACAGCCAGACCTAGGGTGACAGGCTTGATGCTTGTAAGATCTGACCAGGAGAGAGTGGCTGTGTGAAACGAGTACAGAACCTATCGCAGGCTGCTGGCGAACTGCTCTGTAACACTGTGACTACACTGTACCAGTCTTTTGAGTTTGGAGGAAAACTTTCAATATTGCCTTTCCAAATCTGACAACAGCATGGCTTTTTTTTTTTTTTTACTCCTGTATAAGAAAGGAAGACAACTATATTTTCTGTTGTATGAGACTAGAAGTACCATGAACCAGTGCTAAAATTCTTCTTCTGAACAAAGGACACTTAAATCTCATTCTGCAGTATGAACAAGAACTAAATTGGGGGGTTTATTTTCACGTACCTGTGTGGACAGGTGGTTTGGAGGAACCATTTTAGCTACACTTGTACTTTTACTAATTCCATTTGAAAAGTTTAAATTGAAACAAAACTTAGAAATTAAATCCTTGTAATAGCTTTAAATCTGAAAACCAAAACTTTTAGTAATTTTTCACTTATATTGTTCACTTATTTTATTATATATATTCCTGTAAATATGCAGCATTATTGCTTGGTCTGTCTGTAGGGTTCCAGACTGGATGATCAAAGATGTGCTCCTCCATCATCTGCAAAAGGACCAACTGTACCAGACGAGGATTTTTTCAGCCTGATTTTACGATCACAAGCAAAAAGAATGGATGAACAAAGAGTTCATTTACCCTCAGTTATAAAGGGACCAAAGTCTAGCTGAAGAAAAACAGGCGCGTCCTGTACAGTAGCATCTTGGGTCTCATTTTTGTTTGTTGGAAAAACATACATGCCTTTTTACAGAAGACTGCAATTAGTAGTTTTGTCCCCTTTCCAATATTTTTTTTTTATAAATAGCAGCAGCATCACACTTGTGACCAGTAGTTAGAGCTGCCGCTATTTGCAGCTGGCAGCTGCTTTTAGCAGTGTCTGAGATACAGATTACTGTATCTCTCTCTTAACTGCCTCTAGTCTATGAACATTAATAGGAATTTTTTTCCCTGTCAAGGTACTCTCGTTGCTGATGTGTGGATTCTACCACTGTCTCCATCTAGTGTAAGACCTAAATTTGTATGTTCTTTTCAAAGAAAACTTGAGGGTGTTTTTTCCTGATTTGTACCTCCCTGGCAAAAGGTCCTGTTTTCTTTTATACTTTTTTTAAAAATAAAAAAAATAATTGAGAAACAGCTTCAGTACTTAAGTCTTTGTTTCTTCCAAACTGGGTTTCTGCAATCTTTGTTATTAAAAAAAAAAAATCAAATAAAATCATCAAACCCTAGTTTTAATTCTATTTAATACAAAAATAGTCTTTTCAAAACATGCTGGGTTTTTTTGGTAATATTTAGTTAAGTGTTTCCTGTATTACTCAGCCCAGTTTTACAGTCAGAAGAATTTTTTAAGAAGACAGATACACGTGTTAAGTACCAGCTGCCAGTGCTGTTCTATGGATCGATCGTGTGGTACACGTCCACCACCAGTAGTAGTCCCCACACCAGGGAATCACAGGGGTGGTAGGTACTTGGCACGGACTACTACGGACGTCAGGCAACTCCTGCAGTAAGTGAATTTAAAATGTTACAACCAGTAAATGTATGTATGCTGCTTATTACGTGACCTCAACTACTCCCCCTTCTCTTGATGAGGACATGCTATGCTGGGGTAGTTCTAGGGAACAACAGTTGTAACTTAAGTCTCCTCGGTAGACACCTGTACTGAGGTAGTTCTTGGGAACCCCAAGGGCTATATGTTGTTTTAAGCGTAGGAATCTTGAGTTAGAAGCCACTGATTTTAACACCAAAGGTTGCAAACTGTTCACTTCAGGTATTTATAAATTAAGTGATGTCATTTTTTTATTGAAGTATTATAGCCCTAGAGAGGAATCTACACTTAATTTTAGCCTCAGAGTAAAACAGCATTGTGGGAATAGTTAAATAGATACAGGCTCCATGTAATTCAAGCTATTTTACAGTTACTGAAAGTTTTACAAACATTCTCTTGGAGCTTTTTTAGCACTGCAACTGACTCCTACTGAAACTAAAACTGTCCTGCTTTTAAGGAGAAATGCCAGAATATTCTTCCAAAAAGCCTGCGTTACTATCAGTTTATCAAGCTGATCTTTGGTACTTTTACTTAGTGCTTCCTATTCCCCGTTCAGCTTTGAAATGTCCTAAAAAAACCATTTGATACGACATCAGCTTCTCGTTCCTCTGCAAATTATTAAACTAGAAGAAAAATCATCAAGCTGTCCTAAAACTAAGCTGACAAGCAGCAGACTGATTTTAAAGAATACAAACCAAAAGATAGTCCCGAGACATCTATCTGAGCTGCAATTAGTCGTATGTGAATTACATGAGCATCAGCAACTTTCTTCAGGCTGTTTGACAGTTCCCCGATTAGGCTTACGTTTGCTAGATCACAGACTATCAGGGCTTTCCCACCAACGAGTATCTGGTTTTACTCAAAACGTATTCCACAGTTGATTTGAAACAAGAACAAACACCCCACAAGCCTGTTTTCTTGGCCACTTAAAGTTGGATTATCTTCCTTGACAACGTATTTATTTCAAATTCCAGAAGTAGCACGTATACTCAGTCTCTCAGTTTTAAAAACTCTACCTAGCTCACAGGTACATGTACTAACGCTCTGACCAAAGATGAGTTCCCATCAGCTTATTGATGTTTGCTTTTCTACATTTGAGACCTAGAGCAGAACTAGCAAGTATGCAACAACTGAAAATAAGCCAAAACTTACAGCAGAGCTTGCGGCTTCCTTAGTCTCCTTCCTGTGAGTCACGGGAACTGCTCTTTTTCTTCTCTTCACATGGGTCCATTACAGAACTTTTCCCTTCTAGGTTTTTATTGGGATCGCAGTTTTCTCCAGTCTCTCGCTCTGCTTTGCCTGTCTCCCGTTTCTGCTCCTCAAGTCTATGTTCTTCAGTAAGGTCTGCAGCTGTCATAGTTTCTAGTCTACAAACTTCAGACTCAGTGTGCAATCTATTCTGTAAAAATTAATAATAAGCTATTAATCAAGCAATCAAAAGTGACGGTTTCTATTGCTTCGTGTGCATCTCAGCTCAAGGGGCAGAACTCCCCCAAAGCATGAATGGTAACATTTTTTCCCTAAGGAAACATGTAAATAAGCACAATCGAGAGTACAAGTCTGGTTTTAATTTTCTGTACTTTACATAAAAGTCAGCACTGCTTCTTTTCTGCGCCTTTCCTTTGTGGGTAATCATTATTGCCCAAGCTGATCTCTCAAAACAGAAGTTATTTAAGTCTTTACTATAAAAGTAGAGTTTTAATTCAGGAGTTTCCTGCCACAGTTAGCCATTGCACAGTATTTTTCCAGAACAAAATATGTCCAAGATACCTCTAGCGAACTGTTCTATAGGGGAAGAGGTACTTCCCTAACTCCTTTCTCCCCAAGATTTGGCTTAAGCTTGTTGTTTAAACATGTTCTAGCAGGTGACATTGAAATCTATTAAATTTAATCCCAGCTCAAAGAGCACCAGGACTAACATACACCAGGTTCTGGTTTGTGAGACTCTTCTACTTGCGTGTCTGGTTCATTGCTTGTATGCACGACGTCAGGACTTCTGCTCCCATTTCCTGGTCTCGTAGGAGCATCTCCTCTGTCATAAGGTCTTTGATAAATGTGAGGAAGCTTCTGCGAATAATAGCCATCTGATTTACTCCCATCATATTGCCCAAAGTCTATTTTCTCCTGTTGGCTGTCAGGTGGAGGAAGACTTTTCTTCTGAAAAGATGCTAAATATCTTAACATAGACACCGATGATCCTGCACCATAGCAGAAAGCCTGGGGGAGGGAAAAAAAAACCAACCAAACCACTAAATATTTGCAGCCTACGGTTTTCACAGAGAATTCAAAGTCAGATATCTGAAAAACACTGAAAGAAAAGCTCAGGTGATCAGAACGGCTACAATAGAATTCAAGCTTTCTGCAGTCTGACCACACTGCAGGAACTGCCAGACTGGGTGTAGTTCATCTTTGGTGCTACGATAAAGATGTTGAAGGCTCCACCTCAATGCTTTTGTGTACAAAATGCCAATTATATGCATGACACAAAGAAGACATTGGAACTAAGCTGCAATAAACTATGATAGAGTCTAAGATTTTAAGCAGTTTAATACTATTTTATCGCTCTTGGGGAGTGGGGGAGAGATGCGGTTTAAATACAAACTTACCTATTTTAATTGCTAAACCAGCTGTACTATAAAGATTCTGTCAAGAAAAAATACCCTTGTAGAAATAATTTCATCTGTGCTAAGAAATCTGTTCAGCAGCACAAATGAGAAATAAATAATATAATAGATAATATAATAGATAATAATACTTAAATATAAATATGTTTAATAAATAAAAAATAAACCTGAGTTTTTAAATACAAAATAAATGTATACAAACCAGGACAGCCAAAGCCATGATAATTAGCACTGGAACCTGCAGAATAAATGGTATCTCCTTCATAAGTGCTTTGATGAATTCACCAATACCCTGTCCTACGTGCTTCAAAGGTTCAGTTACAAAGTTGGTGAATGTAATTGCCAATGCCTAGAAAAATACAAATAGAAAATTAGCGTTGTCGCTGATTGCAAACATAAACACGAACAGTCTCTTTAGGCTTGGCGTATACCTTTGTCGGTGGAACCAGCAGAACAGGATTTACTAGCAGAGTTTCATAGTACTTCTGACAGGGATCGTCCTGAAACGTCCATTTACTTCTGAGCCATTCTGTAGTCAAAGCAGAGACATGTTTTTACTACTTTGAAAAAATATATTTTATGACACAGTAGTAATACAAAAAGTAGCATTTCAATTACAGATGGAAGAGAACTCTTCTAGATATGGTTCAAAGCTCAGATTTATTTTTAAAAATCTGAGATTAACTTGGCAGTGTAGTTTATCCAGTCATGGGGATGCAGGAAGGAAAGGGAATGCTGGAAAGAAAGAGAAGAAACTGAGGTTTTCCCATGTTTAGTCAAGAAAGTTCTCTTTATTAGATGAACTTGGTCCCTAGAAGCCTCAGAAGAGAAGTAAGTCTTGTCTGTGGGAACTAATATCTAGCACATTTTGTCCACAGCTACTGAAACAGAAGTAACACTGAGTGTTATTACTCATCTGCCAGGCTGCAAGTGGATTAAAATGTGTATTTTGCTTGCTACATTTCAAGAGACTATTTTAGTTATAAGCAGAAAGTCTTACTCCTTAAGGGAACTTTAAGTTATCAACAAGTAATTTATGACGTCAGTGTTTCTGTAGTTTGATTTTAGTGCAGTCAGAATGTAAACCATTGAAATTGGAAATAAACAGAGCGATCACAGCAAATAAATTCTAAAGGGAAGACCATAACAAGCACTTATTAAGAGTTGCCATCATTAATCTACGTGCTACAGGACTGGATACTAAATAATGGGTGATAAAAAAATTCAGCTTTTTCTGTAAAATAACAAAACTAGAGTATGTAGTTATAGATCTAATTTCTGAAGTCCGTTGTACTTGCAGGCCTGGAAGATGAAAAAAAAAATCTGGAATTCTGCCCTCCTGGCTTCCATAAACAGCACTGAATGGCACTGGGGGAGGGGAGCTGGGGAAACACAGAGTAAGCTATAAAGAAAAGAAGTAACACCATGACATGCTCTAAGCAGAGTTATGTGATCCGCTCTCCTTCAAAGACCTAGAAAAGAAAGTCTTGTGGAATGGAAAAATGGTAAAGCCACATAATCATGTATTGCTGAAGAAGGTTCAATGAAGAAATCTACTCATGAAGAAATTAAGAGTATTCTCAGATACTATTACTGAGTATTTTGTGATCTTAGATACTATTACAAAATAATGAAACAAGTATTTACCAATAAGACTTCCCCCCCAGTCCAACTTCTCAGCACAGATGTTATCGAACTGCCCCATTTTCGCAATTTCTGCTTGATGCTGTGCAAAGGCCAGCTGCGGGAGAGTAAGAATTACTTGTAAAACACAAAACAAGGTGGTGCTGGGCACAGAACACCTGCGTCCATGCAGCACTACACCTGAGCTAATGATGTTTGCTCTTAGCAGGTTTGGGACAATTACCTGGGTAAATCTGTATTAAGAAAAGTTTGCTACCTAAACAATTTAACGGATTTCAATTCTAAGTACTTCCTGGGAATGAATAAAAGCTACCAAGATGAATACCTCTGAGTTACTCTCTAAATGACGTCTGAATTACCACAAGAGCAAACTTCAATATTCCAAGATATAAGTTCAGGGCAAAAGTAATCTGACGACATCTTAACTGTTTCCTTAAAATGTTAAATGTCTGATGACATCCTTAAAATGTTTCTGCATTAAAAACAGAGACAGCTGCCATGCAATTACTAATTAAAACATCAGGACATTCTCTTTTATTTTTTAAATAATTCCCATTAACAAATACCTGCATTCCTTACAATTTTGCCTTACGGTTTGCAACTGATAATCAAACAGAAAAAATTAAGTCAAATCATCTGTTGAAGAACTCCAACGTTCTTCATCTAAGTCCTCTGCATGGCAGTCCTCTCGTGTTCAAAAGCCATCCTCCTGTCGGGGCTATTCCTGGGTCTGACAAGCTGCAGTTTAATTCTGATGACAAGATGTGAGCATCGAGATTTTGTGGTTGGACTACAACCTAGTAGCATAAATTCCTGTTCATTAAAACCAATACCATTGTACAGTCAGCAACTTCATCACCATTAATAAAGCATTTATCTCTGGTCTATCACACGTTAAGTAGAGTTTTAGCCAGGGAATCTCTAGAAACTCCCCCCCTCAATATATTTTTGTAAGACTTTTCTACGAAGCTGCTTTAGACAGAGTTCATGTCTCCCTTGCCCATGCAGTGAAATCACAGTTCTACTGCTTTATGAATTTTGTGCACCTCTGCAGCAGGATAAAAGTTGGCAGGGTTTCTTTTATTCTTCTTTAAGCCTAATACACCTGTCAAGATGCAAAATAAGATGTCCACCCCCTTATTTATTTTGCAGTCAATTGTTTTATATTAACTAACTAAAAGAAGTAAATAACCTTAACTCCCTCATAACTGTAAAATTTTAAGTCTAAAAGCCATTAAGATTTCAGAACAACCTACCTTATACAAGTAAAGCCAATTCCATGCAAAACTGATGAGAAAACTTATTAATAAAACACGTTTTAGCTGAACAAACCAATGAATACGTGTCCAGAGCTCGGTAGCTATTAGAATTACAATGCACACTAAGCACAAGAGTATCTGAAAAAGAAAACAGGAAAAAATTGTGATCCAGACTTGGAATTTTCCAAGCTTACTGCCAGTACACATGAAGCAACTTCCAGCTTTTGTTTTTACTAGGGTCATTTTACACAGAAGAGTTGAGAGAATTTTACCTTGCTTCCACAGCATATTTGCAACAGTAGAAGGCAGAAAAGTTTCATGGTATTACTAGTAGTCATTCCTACCCCAGCCTTACCTTGCAGTTGCTCATTTCTTTCTTGTGATACTTAGTTATTTCTTCCTTACGATTACTTATCACGTTACCTAACATACATTACAATTACAAAATTGATGTAATTCAGTGTTTGAGTAGTACGCGCCTGGTATGAACCACTGAACCACTGCTGCCAACTCCTGCGGTTTGGTTAAGAGACAAAGTTACAGTTTGGGTAACAGGCGCCAGACTTCAGAGAAGCACGTTACTGTCTCTTTCCACGCCAAGGGACACCTAACAGTGAGGTTATGCTACTGATAGCTTACTTTTTTCATTTGGCTTCCATGGACCCCCCTCAAAAGTAGACAGGCTTCTTTCAAGATCTTGTTAGCATAAAATTTTAGCATATTCTGAAGGGTAAAGATTTAGTCAGACAGCTTCAGCTTATTATAGATCCTCAGCTTAGCACTCTGTAATTCCGTTTTACAGAATGTGATGTTTTCACACAGTCATGCTCTCCTTTTCTCCAACACTATACAATTTTTTCCCCCAAAATTCACAAAACCTCTAACCTATAAAATCTAAGACCTCAAATATATACCTGTCTCGATATGAATATATTGCAACTCCTGCAGAAACCAACAGCTTCTGCAGGAGTTGAACAAGAGACAAATCTGGAAAATTTATAATGCTCGAGATGTCAGTTTAAGTGATAATAAAGTACTAGAGTCTAATGAGCCACACAATACATATAAAAGACAGGAAGAGAAAAAGAAAGCATATCAGAAAAAAATGCAAAGCTATAGTAAGAAAAGATAACCACAGGAATAAAAAAACCCTTCAATTCTTACTTCAGGTGAATACATCACCTCTACCTTCAGCAACCGTGAAACAAAGAGTGACTCACTGTAAGCAGAATGGAAAGAACTGCTTTACGTGTGGAGTTAAGATGGTAATATTCATTGGCTAGACTCGCACAAAGAAACTGGAAAAAACAGCAATTAAAAAGCAACAACAAAAAAACTTTCTTCTTCTCTTACCAGAAACATATTATATAGATCAATTCCAAAAGTGTCTTCAAATCTCCAGTGCCAAGCTTTATAATCGTGGTGCTTAAAATTGATCAAAATATCACTAAGTGCATCATCCACAGCACCTGACTGCCAAGTTTCCTCATTGAGAAACCTGAGGATCTCCGAATACGTCTGTTTTGTAAGGATGATCTCAGCATCGTAATGCACGTGGCCCACGTTTTCCTCAGGCTGAATTAAAAGCAAAGCCAAATGATGGTTAAAAGCTGCTTATTTGGAAATAGAAGTACATATAAAAAACTTTGTCCCTGTGCAAACACCAAAATTTTAGAACCACTTCTCATTAACAAGTATTAATTACTAATGCGCTATGTGTGCCCCGGTCATGGTTGGGTAATACAGACAGAAGCTATTAAATACTGAAATAAGAAATTTTATATTGCTAAGTATAACTAGCTCTGAATAGAAAAAAATACACCTCCAAAGACAATATAATAAAGTAATAAGGTGATTCTTATATGAAAACTCTAATAAGCTACTATTCCTAGACGGTTAACATGGTAGGGTCTAAAACAAAGGCCTAAAAGGTCTGCAACAAACGAACAAACAAAATCCGGCTCTTTCAAGTTTAACGACCATTAACATGATCTGAACAGGGTATTACTGTAGCTGCATCCCAGCAATAGATGTTCAGATATATACTCTGAATTCACAGTGTCTTCCTTTGGATGCTTTACAGATCAAACAGCAACTGTCTCTCCTGAGCAAACAGTGCTAACAGCAATACTGGATGCACATACTTCTATCATTTTTCCCTTTGCAATTCAGTTCCCCTCATTTTAATTTAAATCTAAAGTAAGCCAGAATAATTAATCAATACTTGATAACTGTGAAAAACACGTATGAATTTTAATTAATTTTTAATGCCTGTTCAAATACTTACAAGGCCAAGTTTTCCAGCTTCATTTAAAATCTTGTTCAAGTATCGCTTAAAAATGTAAAAGCTACGGCTTTCACGTGATTTGGCATTCCTCTTCTCACATTCTGCAATCTGCAACATAGACATTTTATTCACTTCTTGCCTAAACCAGCTTGTTCACTGGAGGAAAAAAAAACAACCTACCAACACATTAAACTCATGATTAACAGAGGCACGTTTTAGTTTAGCAATAACCCCATGATTAGTACACTAGATAAAAAGTGTATGCAGTTGCTGAAGATAATACTTTCCATGGGACTGGCCAGCACTGGAGATTTCAGATCTGCTAATAATATGGTTTGAACACTAACCTCAGTAAACTTCGAAAAAACTAAAGATCTGGATCTCCTTAAATTTTAAGTTTATATCAGGGGAAAAAAAAAAAAAGAACTGTAAAAAATACTAAGTAACTAAAACAATGTTAAAATTACATATCCCATTGGGTCTCCAAATGGCTGAGGGATGCGAGAGCATCACCGCATCCTCCTGATCTCAGAGGAAGAAGCAGCTGGGGGGGCTTACAGCAGCTTCTGAGAGCTGCAGCATTGCACATTACAGTCAGCCACAAACATGTTCTCCATGCCCACAACCCACCCCTGAAAATCCAACAGACTTGAACTTGAAAAAGAAAGGTCAGGTTTCTTAGCTTTTGGCAGCACGGTGTAACATCAACACCACATGTTTAAACAGTTGTCGCTGGATAGAAGCACGTAGCTCCTATCGACTTCTGTTACACTATCAAACATTTCAGGAAACAGACCTTGGTAGGCAGAGCAGCAATTTGGAATTGAGTTCAAACCACTTCCAGTCTCTCCTCTCAATGAAGAGGTTCCCCCTACATAATACATGGTCTCTCACAGATTATGCCAGCAATTCACCTGTCTATACTACCCAGCAAAGCATCATCAGAAAGCACAAACTATAAACAGCTAGAAAATATTCTGATGTTCCATAACAAACCTTCTGTTGCAAGGAATCTAATTCCCTGGAAGACCTCGCTAACATTTCAGTACTGACTGTATCCACAGCCTCATCCTCAGAGTCATGGTAGTTTGCCTAAAATTAAATAAGAAAAATACGTATTTTTAGAATGAAAGAATTTGATCAATATGTTATGTTACGCTTCTATAGTCAGATCACTTTAAAAGGAGCAAAGGAGCTAAAAACTGAGTGTTGGTCTTTGCTGCTAATACTCTCCCAACGATAGTCCAGCTGCCTCTCTGCTGTTATTTTAGGCTCCAAACAGGCAATTGCTTTAAGTTTATCTAAATGCATGCTGCCTTCAAAAGGTGAGGTCTTGCCCTTTCCTCCCCCCACTTGCCCTTTCCCCTTCTCTGAGTGCAGGTGAGCCACGCAGTGCATCAGATTAGATAATTGGACTGGCTAAAAACTGACTCAGCAAGCAAAGGGGCAGTTTTCAGCCAGCCAAATTCCCAGTCCAGCTGGCCACGCAGCCAGCCAGACTGAAAGTAAACACAAAACCGCATTCTGGGTTGTGCGCCTTTCCTTTCATGTTCCCTCTTCGGTCTGAAACAACATCCCGGTTTTTTCTGTTAATTGCTCTGACTTAGTTTTAGCAGTGCTGCTTCTACACAACCAGGTATGCACATTGAGGAAGTCTCCAAAAGGAACTGCAACATCGCACAGATCGGCGAACGCACACTGATAGGAAGTTTGGAGGACTTGGCTGGCCCACACCACCTGCCTACCTAAAACCTCTCGCTGCAGAGCAGAAAAGGAATCTTGAAAACATTGATTAGCTCAAAGCAGTCATTCTTCTCCTTTAAGATGCCGTTCTATTTTCGTGGGAGACAAGAGTAAAACTCCTAATATTTTTAAAATAAAAACTGAAGCAGCTGGGCACCAAGTTCAAAGACTCCAAAATCTGCTGCTGAATTTTAGGGATGCTAATGACTATCAGGTGGACTTAGGTCAGGTGGAGGCTGAGAAGGAACTCTGTGGAGAGAAATAAAGCAGTTTGCATTTTCTAAGCTTCAGAAAATTACGTTGTGAAGCATAGAAATGGTATTATTCAAGACTGCAAAACTAAACTTAAAAGCTGAAGAATGACATAAATCAAGGGTGCCCGTGTACAACTAACCACAGTTTACAGTGTCACGTGTGCACTGGATAAACAATATGCATCTCATGATATATGTAGAGTCCACCCCTCGTACAAGACAACAGATTATGACTCCCCTTATTAAAACTAGTTTTTCATATGTCATCTTCTCCTCAGTGATCATGAATTATTAACAGTCCAGCACTCGCCCCCTATTCTGACCTTCCTTCTGAAAACTCTGATGCCCAGCATTACAAAACACTCTTGACTTCCATAATATGCTTACACAATAAACGGGGTTTATTCCCATATTACTGGGCAACTGGATAATTCAAGTAAAACATAACCATTAAGCTTAACTCCCCCAACTTTTATCAGCAAGGAACGCAGTTTTCAAGATATTTAACACTATGCTTCAGAAACTAGCAAGAGCTACTTAACCCACTTAACTTACTTTCTAAGAAAAATGACTTGTGGAGCCACAACCTGCATAAATCAGGCAACCACCACGTCTGAAAAGACAAAAAGCATGGTTCCTGTGTCTCGATCAGTCTGCAACAGAAACTTGTCAGTAAAAGGCCCTGAGCTAATTATCTATAATCATATAGATTGCCATTTTTTTTTCTTGCGATTTCAACAACGGACACACAAGACTCTTCTGTGTATGGATTCAGATATAACCTTACAAGACCTTAAAAAGACCACAACTTCATGATTTAAGTGCAATCTTTCAGCAGCACGCAGCTGAAGGACTGTTTGGTAGAGACATGTGTTCATGAACCCTTTCTTTTTCTACCTTGTAAGGTCTCCTCATCGTTCCCGATGCTGCATCATAATTGAGCATATCTGTGGGGTCAATCCACTCATCATCTTGAACTTTACCGCTCCCCATTAGCACAACTGCACACCATACCAAAGGAAACAGCATCCTGTATTGCTAAACACAACACAAAATTCAGGTATTTAGTTCAGGACGTAACACGCTGCACAAAAAAAACTGAAACAGTCTTACAACATGAAAAAAGTATTCTCCATTGTTGTTTAAAAACTCACTTCTCCGNCCGGAGCCGCCCCGCATCGCCAGGCCCCTCGCGGCCGGGGAGGGGTCCCGCACTACTCCCTCCCCTTACGCCGGCCTTCCCGCCGCCGCCGCCGCTCGCTCTCCAGGCCCGGCACCGCCCCGAGGCCCGGAGGGAAGCCGCTCGCGCCGTCCAGGGGCCGCAGACGAGGGGAGAAGCGGCNCCTTAAATTTTAAGTTTATATCAGGGGAAAAAAAAAAAAAGAACTGTAAAAAATACTAAGTAACTAAAACAATGTTAAAATTACATATCCCATTGGGTCTCCAAATGGCTGAGGGATGCGAGAGCATCACCGCATCCTCCTGATCTCAGAGGAAGAAGCAGCTGGGGGGGCTTACAGCAGCTTCTGAGAGCTGCAGCATTGCACATTACAGTCAGCCACAAACATGTTCTCCATGCCCACAACCCACCCCTGAAAATCCAACAGACTTGAACTTGAAAAAGAAAGGTCAGGTTTCTTAGCTTTTGGCAGCACGGTGTAACATCAACACCACATGTTTAAACAGTTGTCGCTGGATAGAAGCACGTAGCTCCTATCGACTTCTGTTACACTATCAAACATTTCAGGAAACAGACCTTGGTAGGCAGAGCAGCAATTTGGAATTGAGTTCAAACCACTTCCAGTCTCTCCTCTCAATGAAGAGGTTCCCCCTACATAATACATGGTCTCTCACAGATTATGCCAGCAATTCACCTGTCTATACTACCCAGCAAAGCATCATCAGAAAGCACAAACTATAAACAGCTAGAAAATATTCTGATGTTCCATAACAAACCTTCTGTTGCAAGGAATCTAATTCCCTGGAAGACCTCGCTAACATTTCAGTACTGACTGTATCCACAGCCTCATCCTCAGAGTCATGGTAGTTTGCCTAAAATTAAATAAGAAAAATACGTATTTTTAGAATGAAAGAATTTGATCAATATGTTATGTTACGCTTCTATAGTCAGATCACTTTAAAAGGAGCAAAGGAGCTAAAAACTGAGTGTTGGTCTTTGCTGCTAATACTCTCCCAACGATAGTCCAGCTGCCTCTCTGCTGTTATTTTAGGCTCCAAACAGGCAATTGCTTTAAGTTTATCTAAATGCATGCTGCCTTCAAAAGGTGAGGTCTTGCCCTTTCCTCCCCCCACTTGCCCTTTCCCCTTCTCTGAGTGCAGGTGAGCCACGCAGTGCATCAGATTAGATAATTGGACTGGCTAAAAACTGACTCAGCAAGCAAAGGGGCAGTTTTCAGCCAGCCAAATTCCCAGTCCAGCTGGCCACGCAGCCAGCCAGACTGAAAGTAAACACAAAACCGCATTCTGGGTTGTGCGCCTTTCCTTTCATGTTCCCTCTTCGGTCTGAAACAACATCCCGGTTTTTTCTGTTAATTGCTCTGACTTAGTTTTAGCAGTGCTGCTTCTACACAACCAGGTATGCACATTGAGGAAGTCTCCAAAAGGAACTGCAACATCGCACAGATCGGCGAACGCACACTGATAGGAAGTTTGGAGGACTTGGCTGGCCCACACCACCTGCCTACCTAAAACCTCTCGCTGCAGAGCAGAAAAGGAATCTTGAAAACATTGATTAGCTCAAAGCAGTCATTCTTCTCCTTTAAGATGCCGTTCTATTTTCGTGGGAGACAAGAGTAAAACTCCTAATATTTTTAAAATAAAAACTGAAGCAGCTGGGCACCAAGTTCAAAGACTCCAAAATCTGCTGCTGAATTTTAGGGATGCTAATGACTATCAGGTGGACTTAGGTCAGGTGGAGGCTGAGAAGGAACTCTGTGGAGAGAAATAAAGCAGTTTGCATTTTCTAAGCTTCAGAAAATTACGTTGTGAAGCATAGAAATGGTATTATTCAAGACTGCAAAACTAAACTTAAAAGCTGAAGAATGACATAAATCAAGGGTGCCCGTGTACAACTAACCACAGTTTACAGTGTCACGTGTGCACTGGATAAACAATATGCATCTCATGATATATGTAGAGTCCACCCCTCGTACAAGACAACAGATTATGACTCCCCTTATTAAAACTAGTTTTTCATATGTCATCTTCTCCTCAGTGATCATGAATTATTAACAGTCCAGCACTCGCCCCCTATTCTGACCTTCCTTCTGAAAACTCTGATGCCCAGCATTACAAAACACTCTTGACTTCCATAATATGCTTACACAATAAACGGGGTTTATTCCCATATTACTGGGCAACTGGATAATTCAAGTAAAACATAACCATTAAGCTTAACTCCCCCAACTTTTATCAGCAAGGAACGCAGTTTTCAAGATATTTAACACTATGCTTCAGAAACTAGCAAGAGCTACTTAACCCACTTAACTTACTTTCTAAGAAAAATGACTTGTGGAGCCACAACCTGCATAAATCAGGCAACCACCACGTCTGAAAAGACAAAAAGCATGGTTCCTGTGTCTCGATCAGTCTGCAACAGAAACTTGTCAGTAAAAGGCCCTGAGCTAATTATCTATAATCATATAGATTGCCATTTTTTTTTCTTGCGATTTCAACAACGGACACACAAGACTCTTCTGTGTATGGATTCAGATATAACCTTACAAGACCTTAAAAAGACCACAACTTCATGATTTAAGTGCAATCTTTCAGCAGCACGCAGCTGAAGGACTGTTTGGTAGAGACATGTGTTCATGAACCCTTTCTTTTTCTACCTTGTAAGGTCTCCTCATCGTTCCCGATGCTGCATCATAATTGAGCATATCTGTGGGGTCAATCCATTCATCATCTTGAACTTTACCGCTCCCCATTAGCACAACTGCACACCATACCAAAGGAAACAGCATCCTGTATTGCTAAACACAACACAAAATTCAGGTATTTAGTTCAGGACGTAACACGCTGCACAAAAAAAACTGAAACAGTCTTACAACATGAAAAAAGTATTCTCCATTGTTGTTTAAAAACTCACTTCTCCGTTAAGCAGGCTAAACTTCGCTTATACGCTATTTTTTTTCCCCTAAAGAGAACACTGGCAAGAATATGCAACAATTGAACTCCATTATTCGACTGGATCAATAGAACTAGCTGTAATTACCAGCAGGCGTAGAGCAGAGTTCAGCATTGCTAAACAGGATAAAACAGCGCAGACCTCCGCCAGGCTTCGAGACGAGGGCCTCAGCACCATCATCACCACAGAAATTCCCCTGCCAAGGCCGGGAGGATACTCACGCCCTGCCCGGGCGGCAGTCACGGCGGTGCGGCCTCGGTGCTGCTCCGGCCCGGCCCGCGGCCGACCCGCTTCCCCCCGGCCCCGCTCAGGCCCACCCCGGGGCACGGCCGCCGCCGCCCGAGGCCGTACGCTGCGAGCGCCGAAAAGGCGATAAAACGGCAAAGGCCGCACGCTTCTCCCCCTCCTTCGCTTTCGCCTTGTGTACCTCGGACACCAACGCCGCGGTCTGAAGAGCCCCGCGGCCCTCCCAGCCGCCGTCTCGCTCCNGGACGGGGCGACGATTCCACAGCTGCACCGCACCAGGGCCGGGGTAAGCGACGAGGGCGGGAGGCGGCACGGAAGGGAGTACCGAACATCTAAAGGAGTAGCGGGCTGAAGCAGCGGTACAGCCACCCCCTCGCAAAGCCCCGAGAAAGGAAGCAGCAGCAGCAGCAATCCCACCAACGTGCTCCCCTCCCCTTTCTCGGGCTGGGCGGGGATTTATTTTTTATTTCTAATTGTCTACAGTTGCAGGCAGACGTACAGGAAAAAAGACTTCGCTTTAGTAAATACAAGCAGAACTTAAGAACAGCTCAGAATCACATCAATCGACAGGTTTAAAACTCGATCCTCTCTGTAAAGACATAAGTTGTAATAAAATTCATTTGAGGAAATTAGTATTTAAATATTTGTAAATTAATCAAAAAGAGTTTGCCAGCTTTGACTACAGATACACAGCTGGAAGAACAGACTAATCAGAAGTCATATTTTCCTCCAGAGCAGCATCAGGACCTTAACCTACCTGTCCAACATAGAAAAATAAACAGACTTTCAGCTCTGTGCTACTGTATTATTACTTACCGCACTGCAAAGTCGGATAACTTGGAAATGGTATCAAAGATCTAAAGTCTTTTACAGTTCTAGGCATACAACAGATTTTGACATGCAGTTTAAGCATCAGAGCTGCACTGGGGAATTATAAACCGAGAATCCAAAATAACAGCTGAGACAGCTGCAGGTGTTGGAGGTCTTTATTGAGATTATAGCACAGATACACTTCTATAGTTACCTTTCCACTTCTATACGATAGTTAAAAATGCTTGCTACGGTGCACATATAATTTAGTAACCAAGAGAATCCAAAACTTAACTGCAGTTCAAATAAATAAATAACCTAATGTTTAAGGTTTATATTTTAAAAAGTAAAAGGAACTGTACAATATGAAAATATAACAATACATAAACATTAGAATCTAAATTTTTGTAGAAATAAAACTGCAGTTTCCCATACATAAACAGTGCAAGAAATAAAATTCAGATAAGCCTCTGAACTGGGAATTCAAACAATTTAATTCTTAAATTATCATGCAGACATAGCATTTTAAGCCATGCTGGTTTCTATTATAGCATTAATGGTATCCCTTTTACTTGAAAAACTGATAGCCATTAAGCTCACTGTGACAACTGCTGCCAATTCACTCTTTTCTACAGTACATTATACACAGAGGTATTCTGTTGCATTCAAAAAGTAAAATATGTGTTTCTACAGAAAAAAAAATAAAAAAAATCACTATTTTACTTTTTTTCCCCTCCAACATGTTAGCTTGTCCAAAACAATGTCACATAGTAAAAACAGCAACATTTTCCCCAGCTTAGATGAAAAGAAATAAAAGAATCCACACTAAATAACAGACCATAATCAAGATGCAGTTATTACCTAGTCACCTTTAAAGTTCAGAATTTATTACTAAAAAAGTTGAAACTGTGGAGATATTATAAAGTTTGACTTCTTGTTGAGAAGTGATGAATATAATAAATCTGAAAAAACAGTGGAAGTAATTTATCTTTTATGTGTATGTGTGGAACTAGTTACATAGACTTGATTAAAGTGTTGTTCAACTTAAGTTTCTGTATAAAATTCTCATTGAGGCAAAGACTAAGGAATGCAATTAATACCAAACTGTAAACACATCATTCATGTTACTTTGAGTGCACATCAACAACGTAAGAGTTCTCCTCATAGACTTTGGCAACAAGACTACAATAGGTCACAGCAGCATGAGTTCACATGGAAGACTGAAAGCACTGCAAAAGTATACTAAAAACACCAAGACCTCCTAAAAACCAGAAAAACCTGTGACAAGTGCCCCTCCTCTTGATATGACACTCTCCTCCTCAACTGCTGCTCTCTCAATGCCTAATTATTATTACTTCATTTTTACAGTTCTGCAGTCTCAGGTCTGTGCTTTAGCTGCATAGGTTGCCTTTGTTTGCACTCTAGCCATTGTAGGTCCAAAGGGTTACAGTTCTGTCTGCAGAAGACGACAAGAAGGAAAGATCTTGCGTATGCCATCTGCATTGAATAACTTTGTCCTTGTGCTCTCCTACCACCATAAGAGGAAGCTGCTTCGTGAGGTCCCCTATGGCAGAGAACAGAAAGCGTTAGTCATTTAATGAATTTATATCCCAGCCCTTTGGTTTTTTGGTGGTTTGGCCTTTTTTTTTTTTCTTCCTGTTTGTTTAGTAAAGCTTACATATGTATTTCACCTTATGAAGCATACTTAACCCCTCTTCTCTCTCTCACACACACATACAGAATGACAGTGCCCCAGTGTTTTGGTTTTTAGGCATTACTAGACACAGTACAACTTTAAGAGTCAGGTATTCAGTTTTTAAGTAATGTGATTAAAAATTAACAGTCCAAGAAAATCAAGTCTATTAGATATATCCCAGATCTTCTCTCTTTTGAACTCTTTCCAATAAGAATAAGCGTTATTATTATAAATTCCTTTTTCTTTTAAAAGGTCAATTTAATGAATGCTGCCTGAAAGCAATGGCCATCTCATTAGGCAACAGTGTTAATTAGTTCTTCTATGATAATCAGACCCCCCTCCCCAAACAAGATTTAGTTCATAGCCTACATTCTCAGCAACACAACTGGCCAATTGTGAACAGACACATTTCAAACCCTCCAAAGCTCTACTATTTTTTCCCCTTTTAAACTAAAACCTGATGTTTGAATCAAGTTCTCTTACAACTTCAACACTAAAAGCACCAAACTGAAAATTAACCCAGTATCCTTTTTAGTATGTTACCTTGCAAGTCTGTCACTTTTATTTTCATATCATATGATCCTGTGAGCAAGTAGTGTGCCCCTGGAGAGAAGCGAACAGAACGAACATCACTGGAATGTGGATGATAGCTCTGCACCATTCGTCCTCCTCGAATATCATACAACATACAGCTAGAGTCCTCTTGTCCTGTAGCCAGGAGACGACCACTAGGATCAACAGCTACTGAGGCTACAGCACTTCCTACAGGAGAAAAAACACCCCAACAAACACAAATTATACTTACGTACATTTGTGCAAATAGCCAACTTTTTTTAAAAAAACAAGAATATACATTGTATAAGAATACAAAATGCTGGCCTTAAATTTAAGATGAACATACCTAGCTACTGTTATCTTAAAATAAGAACATTTTTATGTTCTAGCATTTAAAAGTCTGAAGCCATAGGTCACACTGGAATGGTAGCAAAGCCACTATTAAAGCTGCATGAGAAAAAGTATCTCTTCTCTCACAGGAAAGAAAGTTATTCTTCATGAAATAATGTAGAATAACGCAAGGAATTCCCCCCTCCAGTTCTAATTTATTGGCCCCCAAAAGGTTTCAAGAAACAAATCTGAACCCAAGTGGTTCTTAATAATCCTTCTGCAGATTTCTACAGAGATGCTGACGACTTGCAAAAATGGCTGCTCCTTCCCACGCCTTCTTTTGATTTTAAAACAGTTACCTTGTGTCTTGTTTTATTTTAACGTACTTGGAAGTGCCTTTGAAAAAAATCACAAGGCAAAAAACCAGCCAACTTTTGAAAGGAAATGTTACTTTAAAAAAACCAAACCAAAACACAACACAAAACACACAGGTAAAATATCCTCACAACTTCTTTCTTTTAAAGCCAAACCTCCATTCTGTAATGCAAAAAAAGCCCTTATAGTCACTCTATACTAATTAGCTATCTTTAAAAAATATTTTTTTATGCAAGGATGATCAGAAGCATGATAGCAAGGCTTACCTGTTCCATGAAATGTTGTTCCCACAACACGAACACAGCTTGGCACTCTCAGATCCCAGAATCTTACAGTCTTGTCTTGGGATCCAGATGCAATCATCCAGCCACTCCATGTATAAAGTGCTAAAATATGACCTGTGAATAAGATGACTTAATTTGATTAAACATAATTAATCAAATAACAAAATATTACAGTTCTGATTATATTTTTGCATTCAGAGATTCAACAGTCTTATGGAAAACCCACATGTAGCATGATCTAAAATGCCAACAGTGTAAGGCAATACCCAGCTTTGCATCTTCTCTGGAAGGAAGCGTGCACTCTCTCCATTAAATTAACAGCCAATATATTTAAAAACAAACACCCCCAACCTGAACACCTCAAGAGCAATTTGAAGAGAAAAATCTTGCTAGAAAGGAAAACCCAAAGGCATTAAAAAAACCCCCAAACCAACAACTTCATTAGAATATAATACAGACTTAAAAAGCAGGAGAGAGAAGCAACAACATACATACCAGTGTGACCACTGAGAGCATGCAGGCCTTGTCCTCGCTGACAATCTGTTGTGTAAATATTACAGTCCCCTGCTCCAGCACTTATTAAAATAGCACCACCACTTTCTGGGCCTTCCATAAAAGCTAGGTCTCTGATTGTCCCATCGTGCATGCTGAATTCTAAATCTGGTCCTAAAATAATTTAAAATTAGAGGAACGACGTGAGACACACTTTGTTTATCACTGTTACTCCTACAATCTTTAAGGCAGCTCAGTGATAACAGAGTATTTTAGGCAAGGGCGGGTATTCTACCAAGTGTAAGCATTGTTGTGCACTTTCCATAGAACACATTATTTTGGTTACTACAGTTCAAGTAAGATCTCTAAGAATCTTATTGAGTGTTGCTTGAGCTTCCTGCAGTTCCTAAAACTTTGCAAAAGGTACGTGGACCATCTCCACAGCGAATTCCAGCCAAGATTTATAGAGTATATTTACTTCTTTGTAAAATAAAAAGGCTTCCTCTGCCAGGAGGGAAGGATCATTGAGAACACTGAACCACATAGGACAAGGTAGCCTAAGTTCAAAACAGAAAAGGTAAGAGCCATATTCAGTGTATTGATTAGGAGGGCTGGGCACGGAAAATAGTATTCGCTGGGAAAGAAGCCAATAGAATTCTTAGGTGGGGGAGAAGATGACAGAACTAGGCAAGAAAAAGGGGAACTGGAAATAAATTCCTATTGACAGTCAAGAACTACAGTTGGGTAAGAACATCTGGTGGTTTTACTGTATCTGAAAAAAAAAAAAAATCTACCAAAAGACAGCACAATACCAGAGAGTCTTGCAAAACAAAACCAAAATGCAAACAAACAAAAAACCAAACGAAACAAACCCCAAAAGATAGCCCCCAGCCCCTCAGTGGCTCTTTGCTGGACAGAGACTACAGTGATGGTGAAAGGGAAAAGTTAATCAAAGTATAAGAATAAAAATAACAAAACCTATTAACTACATAGTCAGTGTAATTTGAATGGTTTTGCCAAATATCGGACAAATAATTGAAAAGAAAGTCTTTAAACTAAACACACATACACACTACCTGTTGCATTACAAGTTTCTGCATTAAAAGGCAGTACTTTCACATATTTATCATTAGAACCGGTAGCTAACAGCTGTCCACAGGGACTCCAGGCTACACAGTAGATAGATCCTTTATGATGCTTGTTCCTTTTGAAGCGAACTACAGGTTGTTTAGGAGTATTATAAGCACTGGAGAAAAAAAAAGAAAAATATCCAATTTCATTTTATTTGTAAGGAAATACTGTATTCTATATTGTATTCTAAATTGAAAATACTGTTTCGCTATTATTTTAGGTAACATGAATATGTATGACTGTTTGCATCAAAACATATACATGTGATCCAAGACAAAACAAAAAGATCTTCTCCATCCCATTTTCTCTGTTTTTCCACATCTTCCCATTGTATTTATGACTGGATATGCAAAAAGAACTTACACAGTCCCTTACACAAAGGGTTGATACAGACAGAAATATAGTAATTACTAGCTACATACAACGAAACCTTATCCCTAGAGTCCTAAATTGTTGAGATTTTTCTCTATATCCTTCATACTTCAACAACTTGATCCTGTGGCCGCTTTTGACCATGCTTGAGTTCAATTAAGCAACTGTAGGCCAATAAAGCTCATGAGGCACACACTATCTATGGTAGCACCCAGTGCAGCTGGCATGGCTAAAGGCTGAGTCTGGGACTAAACCATCAGGCTGCCGACTGGAAAATCCAGATTCCCGAAAGAAGAAAGCAGAACCCTGTGTAACCTCTGTGTAGGCACATAGAAAGATGTTTCAGTTTCCCATCCACTAGACATAATCCCTAACTGGGGATTGTGTCTGGTATGACAGCATAATTATATGACTGGGCTCCATGTACTTGTGTTTGGGCTGTTGTGCCTAGTCATACTGTAACAATAAAAATTAGGCCTGCTGTTTTATCCAAAAAGTTGTTGTCTATGCCATCCTTGCTGTCAGAATGAGCAGGACTCATCAAGCACTTAAAGTGGTTAAAGGATCAAGAAAAATGCTTCTGCGTTAACCCTACCTGGGAAGACACAGAAAAACGCTGCCCTAAGTCAAGTACTGTCTCCTCATTGGCCATTAAATAAAAAAAATAAATAAACAACAACAAAAAAAAACCCACAAAAGAAAAAGTCATACATGTGCATCATTATGAGCTGTGCGTTGGATATTATTTGTTGAATAAAGTCACTCTCAAAGCTTCACTCATCTACTAGAAAAATCTAATACAGCAGTCTGTGCAAGAAAGACACATTCACAATTATATGTTAATGCAGGAATCTTCACAGCATCTAAACATACCATATGTTCTTATTTCTGAAACCAGATCAGCTTTACACATGGCTGAAATAAAAGGAACAGTCCCATTGATGTACATTTCCTTTATTTCAATTGATTAATTTCCTACAATGTTCCTTCTCTGTTCCCATAGGAGGAAGTAGTCGAGTACTTAAGTATTGCTATATCCAACTCCATGAACATTCACTCCAGTAATATCAACAATAGAAATTCAACAAATTAAATTGCTCTTGAAAAATTTGGAAATCATACTATAAGTACCTGAACAAAAGAGGCAGAGAGAAAAAACAGAAGACAAACCTCTACATCTGTTTAAAAACTTTTGAGATAAACATGGCTTTAGTAAAGAATACTAAAATAAATCTACATGGAAGCTAATTTTATTTTGTTGCCAGACAGGAAATCCATGACAGATTAGCTGAAATCAGGATCACCATTCAACACACAACTACAGAGCTTCTTAAACGGCCTAATGCCTTATATCACACTCAGAGTTTGGATTCACAGTGTTTGTTAAGAGCTGGAAGCAGCAGCTGAGAATCACTGACTTTGTCAGGACATGGCAGCACCCGCCCAGCAGAGACCACATGCTGCCAATCAACTGCGTGGAAGCACTGTGATTATCTGAGCAACATCTGCAGAACTGTAATGTGTATCTATCAGTGTTTAATCTCAAACATGTGAAAAAAGCACACTACTATTATACCTTTAGAGAAAGGGGAAAAAACCTCCAAACCAATGTCATGAATCATACATCAGTTTGAAGGACAATTTTAAAAACTTTAAAAAATCCCAACAAAACTTTGATGTACAATTAAACGACTGCTATTTGCCAGCTACTCTACATAACTACAGCTTTTTTAAAAACATGGAAAATTTTGAATGTGTGTCTAGACTCCGGTTGTTACAAAGATTAGAATATCTTTAAGATAATGTAATCTTTCTGCTGACTTGTAAATCCCACGATGAAATGTTTTTGGCAGACTGTAAGCATAGTCAAAAAAATAATAAGAGGAAGAAGTACAAGTTCTGAATTAAGGAAATCTCAGTATTCCTTTCATAGCCAGATGCACTGTCACTTGTCATACCAGATCACGCACTGTAGCTAGAGATTAAGCCTGCAGAGTCAATCTAACTTTTCCCCAATGGTTAGAGTAAATCGTGTGAGAGCAGAGTTAGTCTATAAGGAGGTGTCCATTCCACTAAAAATGTTTTGCACTGTTTACCAATCAAGAGGAGGTTGTTTGGGCAAGCCAGCTCGCATTGAGTATCACAGAAATCAACTATTCTTTTTGTTTCATACATTGCAAATAAATATTTTGGAATTAAACTTCAAAGGCTACCTTACTGATGATATTTAAGGAGGAAAAGAAAAAAAAATGTCAGATTACTTTTTGAACACTTTGGAAGCCTGAACATGAGTCCTAAACAGGGAAGGTGCCTCAGATAAAATCACTGTGCATACTTGTAGCTCCTTCTGAAATTGTGAAGTTTTAGATGCCTGCACTTCCCCCCTACTCCAAGAAAAATAATGTAACTGGAGCAGATACAGGGAGATGGTTATTGAGATGGTAATATTTATTTCCAGGTGAAAAAATACTTTCCCTCCTCCTATTAAAAAAAAATTAAAAATCATAGAATGACTAGAGTTGAAAGGGACCTTAAAGATCATCTAGTTCCAACCCTCCTGCCGTGAGCTGGGACACCTTCCACTAGACTAGGTTTCTCAAAGCCCCATCCAATGGGTGAAAAGAAAACAGAAAAGACTACGTGCAGAGTAAACCACAAATAGCACTTTTCCTGTCAAGAAACCAAAGTATCAGGAAAACAATGTTTATAGTAACAATGGGCCAACAGATATGCTCTGGCAAATTTTGCTGTCCTCCTGCCAGAAACTGAATCTCATGAAGCCCAACTTGTGCTGGCTTGGGAACTGACACATGCTTTCTCCTGCTTTTAACAGCTGGAATATCAAAGCCAGAAGCCATCACACTAAACACAGAAAAGCACACCTGCTGAGACAAAAATAACACTTTTATAAGAAAAGGTGTGGTAGTGTCGCAATGTATCCTGCCAGTAATGGAAGAGAGCAAAAAGGTAGCCCACAAATATACAAATTCTTCAGCAGATCATCTTAGTTTTGTTTGGCAGTCCACGTTTCTAAGGAACGCATTGCACTATTTATGACAACAAAAGGAAGGTATGAAATGTACAGATATCAGTAGCTACAGGAGAAAGAAGTGCTATGATACAGAAAAAGAAATTATTATACAAGCATTTTTACCTTGGGTCAATTACTTCTGGATAGGCACACACTCTCAAAGTTTTGGAGTTGGAGCCAACAGCATATAAACTCCCACTGGGATGAAAGGCTACAGCTCTGACAGCTTGTGTGTCTTCTAGAGTATTAATACAAATGAACTGCTTTTTTGATTTGTCATCCTGTGTAGAAGGGTAACAGTCAAATTAGGTTCTTCAGCATAAAACTGGACATTTTAAAGTGGACGTGACTGCTTTGCAGAATAATGTAAAACTATTGTACCAAAGTATTAACAAGTAGCAGCATCACGGTCAAGGAATAGCATTCTTGAAAAAGTTCTTTTCTTCAACTCACTCATATAGCTAACATTAGATTAACATTTCTCGTTCTCCCTCCAGGCTTCCAACAGCTTTTGTTCTTCTTAACAGCCCATCTCAAAAGCATGATATTACAGTTTACTTCTGTGTAAACACATTTGATCTGTGTGCAACTTGCAAGGGGAGCAAAGCTGCATTTCTGCTGAAAACAGTCCAGACCATAAACACAGTTTATAAAACAAATATAACACTAAACATAAGAATCAGCTTTTCACCCTGTAGATAACACAAAGTTATCACCAAATTATGCTAAGCTTTATTGCAACATCCTCCAGACAACTTCATCATCACCTTTCTAAATTTTTGTTTTTTATCTGATGCAGAAACTTTGGAATGTAGTTATTGCAAAGTTATTTCCCTAAAGTCAGACCATACTGACTGGAGTCCAACAATCAAAGTTTCAACCTGGAAAACACAAGACAATGGTTGTAAAAGACATCGCATTGGAACCTCTTTTGTACAAAGAGAAGCTGAGAGAGCTGAGACTGTTTGGCCTTGGGATAAGAAAGGCTCTTCAGGGTGTGTGTTTGTAAATCTCATCAGTGTATATAAATACCTGACAGCAGGTGTAAAGAAGATTAAGCAAAACTCAGTGGCAGCCAGTGAAAGGACAAGAGGCAATGGACACAAATTGAAATATATGAAATTCCATTTAAATTTTTTTTGTTGTTTTAAAAACACTATGAGGGTGGTCAGACATGGGAACAGGTTGTCCACAGATGTTGTGGAATCTCCATCCTTGGCGAAACTCAAAACCCAACTGGACCCAGCCCCAAACAACCTGCTCTCATTGACCCTTCTCCAAGCAGTAGGTTTGGACTCAGCCTCCAAACATCCCTTCCAATCTCAATGGTTCTGAAATTCTGTAGGTACTGCATCAACCAAAACTCATTCCAAGTATCTATTTACAATGAGCGGATGTCACATACTCAGGATTAAACACTGAATCTTGTGAAAACACAAATTTGTAAAGGACAGTAAGAAAACTCACCTCATCGCCTCTCGTCCTACTTAAATTCCCTGAAGAGTCTTCCGACTGTGGCTGAGTGACAGGATGTTCTGACACACTGTTTTGATTTGGTGAAGTTTAAATTCACAACAAGACAGAAAAAACAAGAGCAAGGACAGATTTGAATATAATTATTTTCTGGACTAAAGTTACATTTTCAGTCGTTCAGAACTGAGTAATTTATGTGGACAAGCATCATGCGTGTCTGATTCTTTATCATTAAACTGTAATTTTTACATGAGGTTTCTGATTTTGCAGCAACTCCTGGCATTGAGTAAGTGAATGCAAGTTAAATATATTTGTTTTCGTTCCATACCATACATACATACACACATTTATGTACAACCCTATGTGGAAAAATGGTTGTTGCTTTCAGGTCAGCACTACTTTTAGTTAACAGAAGAAATCCAATTCCCACTCTACCCTGCCTGTCTCTCCATCTAGTTTGAATTTAATAAAAAAGCGTTCAGAAACTTAGTAGAACACAAAATAAACAGGAACTATACATATAGATGGAATAAAAAGCCTGAAATTAAAAATAAGCATAAAATGCAAACCATAACAAGTAATCACTAATTCTCATGTGTGCTGTCAAAAAACCCCCAGTAATCCATACAAAAATATACAGAAAACACTGCTCATGAGCTAAATACCCCTATTCAATGAAAAATTCATTTGATAACTAAAAATAAGTACAAACATATACTCCCACAGTGCTAAGAGAAGGACATTTCTAGTGCTGAACAGTGTCATATAACTTACGTTTGATTCCCCAGTACAGGTGACTCTTCAGGAAAGGGTATCTGATTAGCTGATCCACGCTTCCGAGGTGTACTTGTATTAACATTTTGGCTATCAGTTGTTATCCTCTGACTAGCATCTGAAGGTGCTGATGTAAAGTTACTTGCTGGACTGGCATTCCCTTTGCTCCCATTACATTGCTGGCTAAGCGTCTGTACATCATTTCCAAGACTGTCCATACCTATATTTAATTCTCCTAGCTTCTGGATAGATCTAATAAAAAAAGACCAAAACAGGTTATTATGAGAACTTGAGGAGGGATAGGAGTAGGTGGAGGGAGGAGCAACAAAACCCCCTAACCTATTAAGAAACTGTTCAGTAAGATTCTGCTGCTGGTCAGCTCCATCTTCTTGATTTACACCTCCTTCCAACAACATTTGCTGGTACAACTGTCGTTGTTGCTCTTTCTGTTCTAAGTGCTGCTGGTAGCGTAGTCTTTGTCTGTAATATTCCTGAAACTGCTCAGTTGAATCACGAAGCTAAAAAGAAATGAGAACTACTGATGAAAATTGAATAGTTAATTGCAGTATTTAACCTAAATATTCACTTTCTGGTTCATTATTTCAATACAGGCATCAAAAGGCCAGCAGATTCTCCTTTGAGGAGCAATGCTTCATTCTTCCCTAAAACCAGATACAATTTACATATTAAAAAAGGAAATCACTGCCAGCCTGTGCTATTCACTGTTGAAGTAGTTCTGCCGTAATTCAGAAGGAGACTCCTCTTTCTACAGAACTTCTAAAGTATTACTTAAGATCAAAACAAATAGGTGATGGGAAATTGAAAATAAAAATTAGAAAACAATCTAAGCTACATTCCAAATTTCAAGTCGTATTTTCACTACAAATTTAGTATTTTCTGCCACATTGATACCCCCCTGCCATCAGTCTGCAGAGCCAATTTACCTCTCCCAGTAGCCAACCTTGAAGTGGTCTATCCAAATGCTACATCCTACTTTTGAAATTGGTGCCTTGTTCTAACTTTAAAATTCCTTACTTTCTGGACCTAACACAAGTACTCGAGCTTCCTTTGTCATAGACCCTTCCCTTTTACATACTATTCTTTAGCTTCCCACACTGCCAGCTCCCCAGGACTCACTGCCTTCTGCATTCCCTGATCCTTGCTTTCTCTCTGTGCCACTCGTTCCAAATGCTGCCATCATGAAACAGCTGAGATCAGGTTAAACATGAACAAACAAAAATACCCTACAGAAAATCAAAAGCACTTTAGTCCAAGGCCAAAATATTAACACTGAAGTGCCATGCATTTTCTAAAGAAAAAAACCCTTAATTGCTTATTTACCAACCAGTAGGGAAAAGAAGTAGTAAAAGAAAAATCCTGGTGGGGTTTTTTTGTTTCTTTTCAGAAGTTCTATCTTTGTCATCTAGTGATTCTAAGTTGTGTAAGGACATCCTGATAACTTTGCATTAGTTCAGACAATTCATGCAGAGGATCTTTCTTCATAATTATGAGCCTTTGCATTTGTGCTAAATAAAAATACCTCCATTATGATTTTGTGTTCTCTGACACAATAATTTCTTGGTTTATAATGGATGTCCTAGCGCTGTTGCATCTGTAAAAGGTTTGCCACCTTAGGCTTCCCCAGATGAATACTTGCAATTTGGAAACTCTGAAGTTAACCTTCAGCAGTCTAGAAAGCATTCATTCTCTGTATTTCAAACACGTGAACTGTTCCACAGTTATTGTGTTATAATCCTTCTAAGAAACAGGTATATTCTTGTCTATACTTCTTTCCATGATTGATAGTTGTTTGTTGCAGTTGGATTCAATCCTTTGATCCTTTGGATTCTGTGTCATTACTACCCAAACTAACACCTAAACCTAAAATATGTTTCCCAGATGCTCTATTCTATAAACTCTGGCTTCTAACTCAATTTCTTCAGGAACAACACAAAAATAACGCTATGAAAAGAAACTGAAATTAATTTCTTACTCGCACAGGTATACACATACACCACTACAATGTGGAAAGCAAAACAAGGTGAAATTGGACTGGGTACTACATTCTTTTCTACTTGTGTATAATAGTCTAGCCAACATCTTCACCTACAGCACAACATCTTCTGTCTTCATTCTCTCCTATAAATACTATATCCCTTTTTTTGCCTTTTGTAGCCTGCTCTGTTATATGTCTAGCGAGGCTCTGTCCTCCCTCCCCTTATTCCCAATGTGCATACACAGCACTGTTGCAGCAGAGAAGTTACTCAGCAAAGTCCTGCAGGGGAGTGAAGTCCTCAAATTTGGAGGACTTTGTTAATCCTCCAATAGGCCCCATTGCCTCACTCAAGTATCCAGAGTCTACAAGAATACAGCCCTGTCAAGACTAGACTGGTTTTCAATACCATATAGGTGTCATAAGGCCAGATAAAGTTTACTTAAGAAAATCAAACTGGAGTCTGCAAACAAAACAGGCTGCATACTCAATGTTATTCATGATTACTGAATTAAGAGACAGATATTTAAAACTGTGGTAAAAGGACAGAATGAGTAACTGTTTTCATTGTTCCCTACTGAACTATTATTTCACTTTACCCATATTGCTGTTAAGGACAAAAAAGGAAAACAAAGGACAGTCAAGGCACAAGCCTTCAAAGATTAATCCAAAACCAGGTTATGCTATTGGATTCTGAATAGCAAAGATACATCTACTAGGGAATTATCCAATTTTAATTCCTCTGTGTTCTAGACAGAAAATGATGTAAGATGACCTATGAAACCTGGTGTTAACACTAAAAAAAAAATAAAAAAAAAATATCACAGGCTACATGCCAGATTCCTTACTAAAACACTAAGAGGATTCCTAAGCATTGTTTAATCTAACACTACTGGCTTTGAGTACTGCAATGGTGCCTTTTTTTTTTTCTTTTCTTTCTTTTTTTTTTTTTTTAAGATATACATAACAGTTTAGCAACACTGCTGATGTGAGAAGGCACACTAATCAGCTGCATTACAGACTTAGATGACAGCAGAACTTTATACAATAGAAAAAAAGAGTAGTTTTTTTATAAAAGATGCAATATGGTATTTTCACTATAGTAAAAACAAGATTCAAAGCAACCCATTGCCATGCATGAAGTTCTCAACACAAAGGCAAATCATTATGAAGTGATCAGAACACAGCTCAAAGGGCCTCATTATTTTTAAACAAACAGCCACTACCTCATTTTTCTCTTGTTTGGCTGATCCCTGACTCTGTGCTCCATTAACTGGTTCATTCTCTGGAACTGAACTCTGGCACGAAGTCTCACTGCTGATGGGATGCTGTGGCTCCACGGGAGTATCACTTTTTGCAACAACATGGAAGAGAAGAGAAGCTTAATTGAGAAAAACGAACAGGAGAAAATCCTCTGCTAAGTAGAGAAAGATAACATTCTAGAGTAATATCTGATAACACAAGCATGCAAACTTCTTAAGTCACATAAAACTGAAGGTATTCCTTCGGAAAAAAATGCCACTTGCAATGGGTTACACTAAACAAAACAAAACTCCCTAACAAACAAACAAACAGCACAGACAGTCAGTGTGCTTTGTCCCCACAATTTCCAAAAAGGCTTACCACCATGGGATATCCGAATTCCCTATTTTCTATCCCTACACTTGAATTATACACCCTTTAACTAGCAAGTTATTCAAGATCTCCTGTTTTCAAAGCAATTATGTGCATGGAATGTATCAGATCCACTATGTGGCTAATGTCTTCTATAAGATATTAGTATCATTACCACTATTGGTCTAAATTTAAACTATACTTAACATCCATCAGCTTGGACATTCCTGAAAGAGCTACATAGGAAAATGTTTATATCAGTTTCGCTATTCGTGTATCATGCAAGTATTTCTGCATGAAACTCTTTCCAAAATGCTTTAGCAATCAGTAAACATGCAGAACACATTAAAAGCCTTGGATTCCCATCTTCAGTTTTGTCAACTTACAAAGTCCTCTTTACTTAGTGGCTTGGAGCAAAGATCTTTAAGAAGTTATTTTGAACTTTTTGGGCATAATAATGAAAGTAACTTAACTGACTAAAAGGCAAGTAATTGCTTGCTGAATACAACTTGTAAAAGAAATACTGTATTTCTGTCATGTGCAAGAGGGCATAAGGGCCAGACTTAAATAGAGCTCAGCTTCCTAGTTGCAACCCTTACAAATACTGCCATTTAAGTTGGATTTTTTCTGAAAAACATAATGCCTTCTTGAAAACCACGGGTCTGGCCCCTTAACCTAATTCTAACCTTCAAAAGGTGTATTATTTAGTGAAAAAACATGTGAACATCTATTAACTTCACTAAACATTACATGCAAACGCCTACACAAAGAAAAACTGGAGCAATTTACCACTTTATTAGCCTACAAGATAAGTCTATTTATTTGTGCAGAATTATTCTGGTACACTAAAACTGAAAGAGGAAACAAAAACAACCCCTTTCCAGAATCAGTTTTAACATTGGTCCCTGAGCTACACGTTAAGGTTTGTGCATACAGATGAGTAAAATCAGAGGATTCACAACTCATTAGTATCTTCAGGAAGTACACTTTTTAAAAATGGGATTCAAGAGATACTTCTGTAAGACTTTAGCTATCCACAAAGAAACTTCAGTTGTGGAGACACTGGTAAAACCAAAGATTTAAAGTGGGTCATTTAGAATCAAATGAAATAGCTCCTTTCAAGATAAGCATTAAGAGAATGTATTAAGACATACACTAGTGCAAAAATTTCCATTATTACTGGTGAACTGACATCAACATGATAGTGTTTGTTCCTCTTTTATTGAGTTTAGTTACAGCTGCTCTTTATCTTAACGCAAGATACAAAACACTGTTGTAAGGCAAAACTAATAGCCAACGTCACCAACTGCGGGCAGGACTGAACACCACAGCTCTAAAAGTGTCCTCTGCTGGTCAGTGCACCCAAATGCAGTGCTAGTTACCCACCTGGTTCTCTAAGAGCTGAAAAAGCTGGCAGCTGCTTTCTAGAGAGGCATGTATATAATGTTTAGAAAGGGGAAAAACTGGTGATCAAATTAAAGGCCAAGCAAAAATATGATGATAAACTCTTAATTGACAAGTACCATTTCTCTTGGTTACCAGCACTTTTCTCTCAGAAGGGAAAAACCACATAGTTTTGATACAGGCTTTAGCTCTTCAGGAAGGCGAGAAGTCAGTTTTGCAGCCTACACTGCATTAAAAGAAGATACTAATAGCATTCACCACTATTGTAACCCAACTATCTCCAAGTCCAGTACAAAAATCATAATACATTCATCAGCCTTATTCAGATTTGGATTGGAAAATGGTAAGTAAATATTTAAGCTGAACTACTGTTGTTAAGTGACAGAGGAATGCTACAATGATGGCATATAGTCATTTCCACTGACTTCATTTGGACTATTTCTATATGTAAATTTTTTAAGTACACTTAATTATTTACAGTGTCAGGACCAAAATTTACATACACCTGAGGACAGAATGGGATGGGAAAAGAAGATGGAGTTACAGCTATTCCACAGTCTCCATTTATTTATCTGGAATTAAAGAATTCGGTAAGACTGAACATAAAACTTAGCTAGACTCTGTTACATAATCAGAGCATATTTGTGCTGTGCGCTCAGATGTCAACTTTAAGAAAGTCCAGACTGAATCCGTGAGGCTCAGGACCAAATATGAAAATTTACTTTGATCATAAAAGTGTAAGGAAGAAAACCCCTTGTATACACAATTTAAACAATTAAATTATGTTTCAATGTTACAATTATGTTCAAAGTTACAGCACAGCTAAGAATCCAGTAAGATGAAGTGCAACACAAGCCAAGGTAAAAATAAAGCTGAAGTTGCACTTACCGCTCAGGTGACTCTTCAAAAATGCTGTGACACTCAGTATTCTCAAGCATAAGACTTCGGCTGAGATTCTGTACTCCTGGGTAATGGAAATTAGCAAAGGAGTGCGACATTGGAGAAGTTTTGGTCCCAAGGTCTGTGACTCGCTTATCGTGATTCGTTAATCCACACGAAAGCCCATCTAAGGCAGGGTTTAAAGAGCGGGTCATGTAAGCATCTGCTGACTGAGGCCGTCTCATTGGGGATGATGGATAAGGAGAAAGTTTGCTGATAAGAGGTGTCAAAAGATCAGCATATGCAGCTTTTGTAGGCTTGAGGAGTTTATCAACATGAATATTAAGCATCTTTTGTTCAAAAGCACAAGAAAAAACAGTAGCTGGCAGATTCTGCAGCCAAGATAACAAGCTAAGGTCCAAGTCATCACACCCATTGCCACACAAGAGATCAATGCCCAGCAATACTTCACTTTCTGTGATTTCTTCTCCTGTTGCTTTACTCTGACAGAATTCCACACAACATTCATAAAGCAATCCCTTCATTACAAGCTGAAATAAACGATTGTTACTCGCTTTGAAGCCAGCCTCACTCAGCTTCCTATCGGCAGGAATAAACTCTGCGACCATGACACAAGCTTCTTCGAAGCAGTGAACCCGGGCAGTGCTGGGATTCCAGTCCTTGAATTCTGCATGGTTGGTCAAGCGAGGCAGCGTCAGTAGTAAGCAGAGTTTACTATAATCTTCCTTAGAGGGACAGTATTCTTCCAGGGCATGTAGGCACTGTACAGCCTCTCGCATTGTAAATTCCAGCTACAGAAATATTAACATTAACAGAGTAGTTTGTAGTATGTAGTACATATGCTTCTACAATAAAACAGGTAGTTGAAGAAGAACAGGCAATAACAGAATTTCTCCACTATCACTCCTTTATTACTATTACTGTTTATATTTTAATCAAAACAGCATACAATATAGAGTCCAAAATTGCTGATGCAAATGTAGTTACAACAAAGCCAAATTTCTGGACGCTTTGACTTCCTGAAATAGCCCCCAGTCCCATTTTCTATAGATCTGTGGAACTTTTTCATGTCACTGCAGGTTTGACAGGCCTAAAATTTTAGATCTGTAGCTGAACAGCTACAATTGTGTTGTAGCACAGAAGGCTACTTCCATTCTCAAAGCCAACTGAAGGTTTTTTTCCCTTATGTCTATGAAAAGCTATTAGCATAAGTTATAAAAGGCTTGTAGATTTCTCAACTTTCCAGTGACTAGCAACTTTGAGTTGTCTTTTATACTGAGATTTTCTTCAATCAAAAACATTAAAAAAAATTTCAAGTTCTCAGAAGATAAGACCTCCAAATGAATAGAGGGCTTTAGTACAAAGCTTGTTGATAGCTACAAGCCAAGATCCATGTTAAATAAATACACACAACTTGGTATTTTTAGTTACAAAGATTATAAAAACCCAAAAACCAAACCCCTCCACTTACCCATGTTACCTAGCATCTGCTCAATGCAGCAGCCTTTCATCCACAATATGCCAACACATTTGCTTACGTTCAAAACAAAAAATAAAGCACATAAATCTGATTTTTTTTATTTTCCTCTACTGCTATCTAGTAGCAGTATACAGATTGAGTGATTAGAGGAATAGCACACCTTCCCTTTACAACCATAAATAGAGACTTACTTTTGGCTTTCTCTACATTCTCAAGAGAAGACCTTGCAGTACAATGTATGTGTAACGGGACAGAGAATTAAAATCAATTCAGTTTGGAAAATGAAATCAATTGTCTTAAAACTACTGGCATTCTTCATTTCTAAATTCGTAACATATTTGTTAGCAATCTGGTATACCTGTATTATCAACACAAATGAAAACCTGTAATTAATTTCACAATCTGCACACCTTCTTTGTCAGTTTGAGTTAATGACTCTTTCCATATTGAAAACCTAAATTCACAACTCCTGCTGTTTTCACATTTAACCGAATCGATCCTTTGTGAACAGATCTGTTCCCTCCAACTGTGTCCTTTCTCTCTAAAAGTAACAGAAATTAAGTTTAAGATTAATTCAAATCAGAATCTTTCACCTGGTCCTGATTATGACAATAGATTTCCATGATTCTGAGGCTTGCTTCAGAACTCTTTCAAAAAACAAAGCCCTGTACTTTAGCATGATGGCATAAAGTAAATCTTGGGATCAGGACCAAACAGGCATACGGTCACTGATTTACGCTGCTAAGTTTCAAGCCACCTTTATATACACAATTCTACTTAAAACCTTGGAGTCACATTCATTTCCAAAGGATACCAATTATTTTTTCTATTGTTTCTAAAACCATTTGGTAATAGCTAAAATTTGTGTATTCTGTGCTGGGAGCTTCTGCTTTGCCTTTAACCAGAGTATCTCAATAGGCTTCTTGACAACAAAAAAATTTCCCAAAACAGAGACAATTCTTACATGCTGAGGCTCATCTTCTGCTGACATCGCATTGTTTACACATAAGGCTTCCAAGAACTTCTGCTTCATTATAATGTAACGAAATCTGCAGGTGAGAAGTGAAATACTATACATCTTGATCCAGTAGCTAAACATTCTTTTAGAAACAAGCAGTGTATTTTACAGCTAATTTTCGACTTAGGCATAGAAATTGCAATGACAAGGAACTCTGATCTCAAATTTTAACAAACTGGTAACGACAAAATTATATTTTAACAGGAAATGTCTTTTTCAATTATTGCTTTCAGAAATATTACTTTTAAAATATTAGAAGGCTAGTAAGAAAAAAAGTATAGCAGTCATACTAATTTCTTAAATAGAAATATGACAGAGCAGCCAAATATAAAAACATGCACCATATTCCTAAAGTGTATGGCAAATGAAAACTCATTACAAATTGTGTGCACATATTTTTCATAGTTCAAGTTAAAGAAGTCACATGCACACACTTTAGGAACTGTATACAGGTTAGAAAAAAACCCAAAATATCTAAGGTAACTTAGAACTACAACTTTCACACACAATACTTAGAAATTCATGTATTTTCCACAACTCAAACAACTGAACTCTGACATATATTCTATTTTACCTTTTCTTGTCGAATTTTTCCATACATTCAAGAGGCTGAATAAACTGAAGAACCTCATCCCACTGACCATCAAGAATCAATTGCCTAGTAAAAAAAGAGTCACTCCTTTAACTTCACTGGACAAGAACATCCTCCTCCTTTTTAAGTAGACAGCTCATTTAAAAACACAACAGCCATTTAAATATAGAACAGGTGATCAGCTTGCTTTGAAAAATTAATGCTTTGCACACATGCCAAGATGACTGCCTGATGTGGTTCTCAATAAGAGCAAAATCCAAGTCCTTTCTCAATATTTTGTAAAAATGGCTGCATATAAGGGCAAATATTAATTACTTTTAAAGACACATCAAAAAGGACAAAATGGTCCTGCGTTTTCTGCTTTAACTTATTCTTTAATTAACTTATGCTTTAATTCTTATTTTGAAAAATGTTACTTGAAGAGTACAAATAAATATATTGATTCAATGAATAAATCCTGAAGAACAAAAGCAAACTTAAAAATGAGGTAGTGTTAATTGTAGAAATACTGCTGGGTCTATTTTATAATGGCAGGGGGAAACACACAACTCCCATATTAAGAACATAAGAGGAACAGCTTGGCAGCAACTATGTCAGCACAAGAGCTCCAACTCCAAGACCAGTGGGCTAGACTGCACAGGTGGATTAGTTCAATTTCTTCATGCCCTCATATCACACACAAGAGTTCTCTATAAATAAAGGCCCAGATGTACAAGGAAGTAGTGAATTTCTCAGTAGAGGTACACTCCAACTAAGCGAACAATGAAACAAACAAACAGGATTAATAAAAGTTAATCTTTCTCTCATTCTTCTTTCACTTTATTCCAATATCCATAATTTTAAACAAAAGGGAAGCCAGGTGAGAAATCCTGTTCAGTGATTTTTAAAAATTTTTTAAGAACAGCTGGGTAAGTTATTTTCTCACGCTTCAACAAAGTTATTAAGTATCTTTGGCATGAAATAGAAAACAGCAACGCTAAAAAACCTAGTGTGCACCTACAGTGACTCCTTTTAATAATTTTGAGGGCAACAAGATGACTGGTGGATCACACCAACTCTCACACCTTGATGACAGCAGACAGTCCTTTCATATTGTTAACTTCAAGAGAGATCTAGGTATTATTTTGAAATGCAGATAATATTTTTTTGGGAAAAGCTTTAGAAACCACTCCACTCATCCTAGATCTTAGCACTACGATATTGTAACAATATTTTATTTATTTTAGAAGTCAATGAACTATATATTCAGTTCCATGTGACATGGTAAACGGATAATAACAGATCACTGCTGCCAACAGAAGATCTCGCTCTCCCATCCTATTCCTGCTTGTGTGCTTTCCCCGACTTACCCTGCACTGATCGTGGCACTTGCTACTCCTTCCCACTTCAATTCATTAGCATGCCGGAAAAATAACCAAGTTAAAATGAATGAATAAGCAAACAAACAAAAAATCTAACTCTAAACCTATGTTGATGATGTCTAGTTAGCTACCTCAAGTGGCTCTCAGAAGGAGGTCATTAACTTCAGAACCGGACCACAGAATTGGGATCACGAAGAAGCAGAATATGATGAGGGCATAACACCTACTGTTTAGTGGCATGGGGCTGCCCACAGGATCACAGTCGAATTGTATGTTTTCATATATGTGGTATTTAAGCACCAGAGAAAGAAACCCTACCTTAGAAAAAGCATGTCATCTGAAAACAGGCCATTAATGACCCCACTTTCTTTCTCAAGTGCCAGCATACTGATATGAAGTTTCCTTGAGTTCAGAAAATCTAGTATTAGTTTAATTATTTCAGCTTCTTTAACATTCACTGTTTCTTCAGCCGTCATGATGGCAGCCTAAAAGGGAAAAGAGGAGAGAATTTCAGCTATGATCAATATCTTATTTTATGCTTGGTTAACAAATGTTGGCTACTAAAAAAACTAAAAATACAGTTTTACAAGACAGATTATAGCATTACAAAAATTAAATAGCCAAGATTAGGAAATTGATTTTAAGAGGCTCATTATGAAGCCAGAGTTAAGACCTAACAATGCATCTGCATCTTTTTTATTTCTGTTCTGTGCATATATAGGGGCTCAAATAAACAAATGTACCAAGAAATTAATCCTCCTGCAGTGTGAAAATATTGTGCTTATGAAGTCTGCAATATGTAAAATTTTCCTTTCTGAAATGCAAACAGTGAAGTTCAAAGAGCATAAAAACGAGCCAGTTACTATGTCATTATCTAGAGATCCTACATATAAACTTAAATCTTTCTAACATATACAAAAAGCACAGCATGATAAAAATGCAGTTTCCTCCTACTCTATTTTTGAAGTACTGTATGGCAATTAAGCCAAGGCTTTTCATTCTTCTTTCATAAGGACACCCATATCTGTCTGTATGCTGTAAGAAGAATCTAAAGCTGCAAACCCAAGGTGACCTAAGCCAGTTTGACCGCTGACTGCCACAGTCCCATTCACTCACCTGCCTCCAGCTGCATGTTCCTGGCCCTTCCTTAGCACTCCTCACTTGTATCATTGGGTTAGCTTTTCCACCAACTCATGTGTTGAAGTGGCTCAATGGTCTAATGAGCTCTCCAGCCAGCAGAAAGAAGATGCAGTTAGGGCAGTGACAGGCCAAGGCCCTGGCTGCCAGCAGTCAGCTTGTTTAAAGCTCCCATGGATACAACATGCAAGCTCCTTTGCAACACAATTCCTCCAAGGACATGAAAGTTGTAGCATGCACTTCTCTTAGAAAACATAAAATAAATTCTGCTTCTGGCTAAGTCTTGCATGGTTCCTGAAGCCTAACTTAAAGTAGAAGCTGTTCTACCTTTTTTTTTTTTTTTTAACCTTAGAAAGACTTTACAGCTGTAGCTCCAAAGTTAATCTGCTGAAAACTATCTAGGGATACGGGGAGAAACCCTATAACACAGCCAAGCCATGTAGCACTGCCTCATCAGGAGCTCTTCAAAAAAAATCTAGTGGCTACAAGAGTGCAATTTCACATCAGGAAAAAATAAATTTAAGCCCATTTTTCTGCAGAAAGGGGTGGTCCCTCTTTCTCAGCTCTGCACTCAGCCACATGTCCCCAGCCACTTCATGGCATCTGCAATGGAGCTGTATGGTTAACCCAGACCACTCCTCTGATCCAGGCACAAGTTAAACATTTATTCACCCCGCGGACACAAGGGCACTAATGCAGACACAAGGAACTGACAGAGCTTTGTTTTCTAGCAGTAGCAAAGTCTTAACCTGACTTAAATTGATTATGAGAGTGCACCAATGAACAGAGAAGAAGCCCTTATCAGTGATGAACTTTCAGCAGGAGGTGATATCCCGACGAACAAAGAGAGACAGTAGAATAACTGTGATCAGAAAAATGAACAAAGGGAGATGACCATAGAGAGCAAGATGTCCACAGCAATAAGTTAAGAGTTTCCCCAGCTGCTCCCCCTTTTAATTCAAAAGGGGAAATAAAAATACTTCTTAATTCCTCCACGCAACCATTTATTTATGTGGAAATGCAGCAACTAGAATGCTGAAAGACAACCAATTGCAGGTAATGCAGCTCTGAAGATAAGCTGAAGACATGATGCAGCCTCCAGATACCTTGGCCTTGGAAAACTGGAGTCCGTAAGCTAGTTATCTATCTCAAGATGCAAAGAAACTGGTAATAAGAAATCAAAGAACACATATAATGAGTCTGAATGATCCAAGTAAGACACTCAAAGTATTAACAAGAAATTAATTATTTACCGGAGAAGAGGGGAAGAGACAAATACTCCAGTGAAACTTCTCACTGTTCATCATAAACCAATGCTAATGAACTTGAAAGGATACAAAAAGTTAGGCATTAATAAGAGGGGGGTCTGTACGACATTGTCTAAATCCCCAAGTCTTCCATCTTCCTCGTAGTTTTATGCCAACTTTTTTCCAAGTAAGTTTTTGCCAGAATGTTTGACTAGGAAAGCATTCGATTATAGCAGCATAGTTTATTTTTGAACAAGGGAGACCTAATTGTGCCAGTTGAAATGGCCTAACTTCTTTTTAAAAATGTCTGGGCTTAATTCTCCTTTTAGTCACAGAAGACTCCAATCACCAAGTATTTTGATGGGTCTCATGAAAGACACACACAGAGACCACACGCCCACTCTCAGCTAGTAAAGTAAAAGGAAAAAAATTAAAATATGGCTTGCAGAAAGCATTGCTGCAGGAAAGCAAGCAGATAGACACACGAATTCAAACCCAGAACTTGTACAAAGATGCTTCTTCCTTATGTATTAGCACTGTTTCAACTTCCCCTTTTGACAAATGGATATGGATTTTTGGTCCCAGGGAAAAATTCCACCCTACCCTTATACACTGAAGGAAAAAAAATCAACACAAATTTAACCAGCAGTTCAGTATTAACATCTTAATTCCCAACCTCACCTAATGCATTTGCATTTCTCTTTTATTATGTTTTATGGCACTGGTGGTTTTTATATAAAACAGACAACGCAAAACTTAGGCAAAGCTGTATTGAGACTCCCCATCAGAAAACTAATAGAAAAATTCAGACTAAGACTCCTTTGAAGAAAGGAACACCAAGTCCAGCTTTCTTTTCAACTGGATGTACCGGACTCAAGTCTAAACAGGAAGTCATCCTACGCAGCTTCAAGACTGTCTTAAAAGAGCATCATACTCAGTACTTCGCTTAAGAGTACAACTACATTAAGTAAAATCTAGCATCTGCAAGAAGAAGTTGTCTTCCATTTTCCATTGTAGTTTTAAAAGAACAGGTTTGTCCTGAACATAAAGCCTTTGCCAATTCTAACACTTAACTTCATTTACTTTAAGTATATTGCCCATTTAAATTGGGATAAAGGATGACTGGCACCCTCCATATTTGATATGGACCCCAAAAGTGCTGTTACTAGTCCCTGCTAAGAAAAATATAATAACATCCAAACATAGTTTGGATACTGAACTTCTGAAGCAGATTTGAAGTACACCAATAAGCTCATACATTAACAATACTATGAAAATATTTAGTGTGTGTTTGCTGTCAGAGCAACACTCCCATTGGACAAACGGTTAGAAAAGAACAGTAAACCTACTAGAGAAGATTTTCACTTAATTGATGGTTTTGTAGGCTGATGAGCTCAGACTTCTCTTATAAGCATTATGCTGTGAAAATAATAAGCAACATTGTAACACTGTCATGAAATTATAAATATACATAGGCTTACACATCATCCCCTATGAAATGTATCAGTTTTTCTGACATTCAGTGTGTGTGTGTGGGGTGTGTGTATGTGTATAAATAATAATAATAATAATAATAATAATAATAAGAACAGCAGGGAAACTCAAGATTAGAGCTCAAGCTGCATCTTTGGTCCATCCCACTACATTGCTTTCTGCCAGCACATATGGCACATAACGTCACAATCTGATCAGCTCAAGCACTAATGCTCAAGAATGATTGAAGCACAGCATTAGCTTGAGGTATAAATGAAAGTAAATGAGTATTGAAGCTTAACATTTCAGGTACCTTCTACCAACCAGGTTTTTGCTACAACCTTTTTATCTTACCCAGTCTTTTCAAAACAGGACTTTTCCACACCTGCCCTCCTCCTTTCTTTCTCCTGTTCGCTCCCCCTTATCATCTTCCCCTAGTTCTGAATTTAAATGTTTCCCTCCTCATAAATCTACATCAAGAAAAAAAAGCAACTTCTTGCTGCAAACCTGGCACATCTTTTCTCTGTAGCTTCAATGGATGAGATGTCCTTTAAATAAGCGCTTTGGAACATAGACTAGCTAATCCTGAATTTTCCAGACAGAGGTTTCAATCTTGTTCTGTTCTTACTCATGTTCTAAGAACATGCGAACACCAAGAATCCTCTCATGGTGTTATACGCTTAGAAAACAATTCTTTAAAAAAAAATAATTACACACTTATGCATATAAATATACTATTTTAGGAAAATGTTTATAAAGTAGAAGTGAACTTAAATAGCCTTTCTCTTTAAGTTACCTCCCTTAGAAGAAATTTAAAATGCATATGCATTCACATTATTAAAGTAAGGTTTAATATTCTGGAAAACAAGTACACAGGAATAATGCCTATTTTAGAATTTCACTATGTTATTCATCGTCCGAAATAGATCACTCGCCAATAGCATACAATATGCATTCACAAAACTGGGCAAGGAATATAAAATCTCTAATGACTCAGAAACACAAGAAAGAAATATTATCGTTCAAATCTTAAGTGTCATACTGGGAGAACAGTGATACATTTAAGGGAGAAGCGATGCCTAATTAGAAGTCTTGGTTCACTGACTTCAATGACAGCTGCAATAGATATCCATAACCTCAGCATCTTGGTGAACTACGTCACAGAAAAAACGAATGTGAAGAAGTAATACATATTTAAAAAGCTGGCTGTTTTGCATAAAGTTATTTGACTTTTTACTCCATCCCACAGTCACTTACATATGACTCTCGGGCCTGCCCAGAGGCCACTCCGGAGTTCCGCCTACGCAGACCCCATGGGGGACTCGGGGCCCGGTCAGTACCTAGTGGCTCCATTTCTGATGTGCCCTCAATCATCTTCCAGTTATTCTATATCAAAAGAATTTACAAAAAAAAGTCTATAGGCCAAATTTTTTATTACAATTGATTCCCACAACAGTTACTGCAACTCACCAACACCCATTTTGCCCTAAGAGATTGCATGATTTGTTATTTCAAATGAACTATATTGAATATATTAAGGCCTTAACAGAAAGCCTTCACCAAACTTTGTATAGTTGAACTCTGTGACTGAAACCTTATTCTATTCCAACACACAGCAAATAAGTATCCTCTTACATACCAGCCTTTTCTTCCTCACACAGATATTTTCACTGGCTTGTCCTATAGCAATCCATTTTTCACCCTGCTTAGATCAGCTGTTGCATTAGAGCCACCACAGTAATCCTTATCTCACCATGCTTTAGAGGTGACCGGCAGAGCTTTTTGCATTCATCAATCCCCATTTTGACATGCACACTCTGTACTCGGAGCATTCTGCATCGTGCATGCCAAAAAGGTGACATTAAATTATGCAATACTTCCACACTAGTGTGAAAACAGAACGCAGAAAAATAAAAAACCCAAACAAGTTACAGAGACTACAAGTGAATGCATTTTGACCTAAAAAAACCCAAACACCTCACTTGCTCCGAATTCTTCTTTTTTCTCTTCACGCGCGACTCCCCACGAAACCCACCTCTGCCGGTGGAATGGTTCAGAACAACCGCACTGTTTAATTATACAGCGCCGAGCCTGAATTAGCATCTCGGGAATGTCAACCCGGCACCAGCGGCTGACAGGGCCGCAGAGGAGGCGACGCTCCCTTGAAGCGGCCCCGCAGACAGGGCACAGCCCGCGCCCGCCCCGGGGCCGGGGCTGGGCCCCGGGTACGCACCGCGCCGCGCCGGCCGCCACGGCC
>VYXH01006609.1:195580-287333 GCA_013397275.1 Burhinus bistriatus
TTTTTTTTTTTTTTTCAGAACAGTGCTATGTAAAAAGCAAATTATAAGAAAAACAAACACTGAAACAGAATAGTGATCTATAAAATAATCAAACACTGTTTTGAAATAAAATGCAGCCCTTTATAACTAATACTGAATAGGCCTAGAGTTTGGTTTTGTAAATGGTCATATTATAAATTTATTGAAACGCCATTTAGGCTTTTTTGCCATATGTATTTAAAATCGCTAAGTGTCACAAGATATCATCTGTTAGATCGTGTCAAGAAAACAATTTACTAAGACACACTGAAAATTCTTATCAGATGTCTATTCCCTAGAAAATTGATTTAAGTCTGAGCTGGCAGATCTGAAGGCAGGAAGAATAGACAGTGGCCTGGATCTTTAAATCAACGGGAATTAGATACACGACTTCTGAAAGATCTGTGACTTAGCGAATTCTGTGATTCTTCTGAATATTTTTAGTGTTCTGTCAGGCTAACTTCAGGGATTTAGTTTTGAATGTTTCACAAGTTCCTATTTCTTCCTTGGAGAAGCAGTACCTGACCGTGTGCTCGTTCTTCATCTGAACAATACAGAATAATGCATATTTGCTTAAACTGTTTTAGAGGTCTACCAAATCTTTTTACTTTGTATTTTAATGGTATTATGAACATGCGCATGGTCAGTCATTCCATCTCAGATGGTAACTTACTGAAACAGGAATAATTGCATCACCTAACTATACCCTGAGTTGTTAAATAATTCAGTTGCAGCAAGCAGTTCAAAGGTTTTTCCTTTGCTGTTTAGTCTATAAGCAAATCAGTACTATTTAATTGAAAAAGAATTATAAATAATCAGGGGAATGAATCTTGATTTTGTTACAGCACACAATAAGGATCTTGCAGAACAGACCCATTCAGCTGTTCTTCAGTGACATACAACTTATGATTTAGTCTTTACTGTAAGTCAGTATGCAAAGTTCAATGGTGTTGAGAATATTAAGTATTTCTTTAGTGAAAGAAAAAATATTTCAAGACAAGCACAAATACAAACATATAAGGCAACAGATGTAAAAAATGTAGTTTGAGTCACTAAAGAGGAACATTCAGTGCTTCAGTGTATCTAATCAAAATACAGAGCAAATATACTCTATATATTGTATTAGCACATACAAATCTCCACACAAGTCAAACATTTCCGTAATCACTCATAATTATTCACCTAAGCAATAATCTTCTGCACTCCTAAACGCTGTGTTTACATTCCAGTTGGACATGAGAATAGAACTTGGTGTCCAGTTTTAAGTTCTAAGAGTCTTGTTGGCAACTAGAAATCTGTTTCCTATAGGCAATAAAGACGAAGTGCAAGTTTATCACAATTGTCTGAAGCAAATTTTTTCCCATCTACTATGCCTTGGTGGGTAAAAGTTTCTTAGGAGTTACTGGTCTCTTGGTTTGCCACAAGTGGCTGTGAATGGTAATTGCATCAACGCTGGCAGACAAAGTTTTAGCAGGTATGTGGCTAAATTGCTTCCTGTCAGAGTTGTATTTATACAGTCCCTCTATCATTTTCTTTGTGATAGATTTGGGACCTATTCCCGTTAATTTATTGATTTCTTCTGTATCTGGGCAGTATGTATAGAGAGATCTGAACTGGCAGCCTGAATCCCGGAACAAGATTAAGAAATTATTGGCATCGGATTTTTCCATTTCCTTTAAAAGAAAGAAAGAAAAAGAATCACAATATGAATTTTAAATTGTAGTTAGAAAACATTCAAAATCATTGGACTGTCACTTTAAAATTTGTTTTCTACCAGAGCTGAAACTTATGTCTAACTCTGTCCACTAAAAGACCTTATTACCAATCATTGCAATTTGCTAAGCTTCACTTACCTGAATTTTGATAAAGTAGCTATCTTTCTCAAGCAAAACCTTATTTATTTAGACAATTTCAGCTACAGTTGTTTAGTTGTACACCTCAAGAACAGACATCCTAACAAATTTTTTTGTAGACCAAATAAAAATTCTTTGATCCATTGCGTCAGGCAGGTCTAGTAGTTGCAAGTTTGGAAACAGGAAATTTAGATATGTCTAGATGTGTCTAAAAGATCCTCCAGTGCTAAAATGGGGTTTCAGTCATCCCTAAATCCATTCAAATACTGTCATGAAATTTATTCCAGTAAAGGAATTAAATCCAGATTCCAAGTACCTGTGTTCTTTGATCTATTTAATCTATCAAGTTTGTCACAGCTGGTAAAAGGAAAAGTCCCATTACTCTTAACCCTCAGACTTTGTGTTATTCCTTTTGCACGGAGACACACTAGTCCCCAAGTTCTCACCCTTACAATATTTGTGCACCTTCACAAAGTTTTATACTAGCATAAGAGAAAAGGCTGGAAGGCACCTTTCTGCAGTAGAAAGTCCTGAATTTGCCCTACTGCTTGGAAACTGGAGAAAAGCCTAGGAGGGATGTATTTCAGTTCTTTCTGTTCATGAGAGAGCTGTGCTTTAGCTCTAAAGGTCCCAGTCTGAGGATCTGTATGTATAAGATGGATATTTTTCATGTTAGAGAAAACAAGTTTGTGAGCAAATGATAAAAGTCTACATATTGAAGTTCCCACATTAAACAAGTAGTAACTATTAACTAACATGTCAATCAATTCAGTTTCCTGTGCTGCATGTACAGTATGACAGCTACTGTTTCTACAGTACTAGAGAACCTTTCCGTCTACGCAGGAAGCAAGTCACAGAAGTTACTCAAGCCTTTCGCTAAGAGCTAGCATAACCTCAGAAGATTCTTTTTGATATTTGCATTTATACTTGAGTGTCTTCCTAATGCCTGACTATGGTTTGACTTAGGTGTTTATGCTTTTAGGGGAAAAATACCTTACCTCCAGTATCTTTTTCTTTTGACCTTCATTTACTTTTCCAGCCAAGCAGCAATGTGCCAGTGCATTCTGAATGATATACTTATTGGATTTAGCACTGGGTTCTTTGAAGAGCTTTGGTCCTGTGGAGGAGGAATGACAAATCAGCGAAGTTAATCAATAAGCCAACAAAGAGTTACCTTAAATGCTGTGAAGCACTTCTGGTATGGATCTTTTGCATGCGGAAAAATGCAAATCCAGGAATAAAATAGAATTAGGCTAGAGACAACAAACTTCACAAATAAGTAAAATGTCATTCTTTCAGCTGTTACTGGACTTACTTACAAATGTGTCTTTCATTATTAAATCATTATTACTGGCAGTCTTGGTAAATATATTTTCTCTCAGAGGACTTTTTCCTATGAACAACAAAACGTTTTGCATTTTCTAACTAAAATTTCAGTAGTCCAGGAGGGAGCAAATTCTTTCTTTTTCATCTACAGCTGTGATTTGAAGGGTGAGAGGTATAACAATGAAGCTGATGCAGTGCTTAAAGTAACTGTAGCCTGACCACCTTGGAATTCCAGAAGTGTTTTAGCCGAAACCAGGGATAAAAGATCTGGCCTTGTCAGGTTGTTCTGTCTGTAAAAAGATTTGATTCATCTGGTTGAAGGAGAAATCTCCTCTGTTTTAATTTCTGAAATATAGGCGTACTTGTATCAAGATCATTTGAAAAAAACGACAAGTACGTACCAATTCTGAGTCTTAGCAGTTACCAAGTAAATTTAAGATTAAATCTCAGTTTGTCTATGCTTTGGGGAAAAAAGCCTAGAATAAACACAAAAAAGCTGTATGAAATCTGACTGACAGAGTGAAGATATTAAAACCTGTGAAAAAAGCCTTCTGTTCTATTCCTAGGAACTGTATATTGCTTCACTTAAACATAAGCTCTACATAATAATCAATAAAAGATGATCTTCAGCACTATGGGTCTTTATGAGAAAACTGCAAGACCATGCAGGGAAAGTCTCACTATCCTCCTGTAATTTAATTTGACATGCATGTGGCAGACACTGACTGAAGTTTCATGATTTAAAAACAGGTAAGCACTTTCTGATTTTCAGAATGAATGCTTTGCCTTTCCAGACTGTAGTCATTTCAGTGGAAAGGAGATACGATTATTTTCAAAACAAACATTTGCCAGCACAGACAGAGCTATGCAGGCCTATCAATCAAACCTGATCTCCCTAAAGCTGAACAAAAATACCTAACATTATTTTACTCTTTACCAAACAAAGTGATATTAGGTGGGCAAAACCAGAGCTTTTATAATCCTGACGATGCAAGGTCTTTGCAACATCACGTGCTGTATATTTGGAGAAAAGGGATGAAGATAACATTATTGTTTGATTCGTAATATAATAAAGAATTAGAAGTGAGATTATAAAGTTTTTAATAAACAACAAAGGATCTGTTTGGAAACAAAGGATGCAGAATATTTCAATTCACATTACTAAGCAGATTTTTTTCCTGTTGCAATTTGGTTTTTGCTCTTTGTAACTCTATTCTAAATTGAGCTTAAATTTCAACTCTTCTTGCCTCGCTAGAGAGACTACTGAAGTGCACATTGTGATCTATGAGCTCATTTGCTGTTCTGAGCCTAACTGCAGTTTATTATGGTTATCACCAATGCTACCGAGTCAGTACTTTTATTTTGGATTTAAAATTTTAACCTTGTATTATTACTATTTATTTTAAAGGAGGTGAAAGTAACATTTCACTGAAAGTGTCCTCAATCAAGTTTTAGGAAACCAAATAAAGATAATTGAAAACTTTTCATGCATAGAACCACTAATAGCCAGGTACTTTTCTCAATATTGTTGTCACTGACCTGTGTATTCTGTAGCAGAGGCGACTGACGAAGTTGTAGATGCGTTTTCCCAATCTTTTTCTCCATTACGACTACCGCAGCGACTTGGAGATAAGAATCCTTCCACAGACTCTGACCTAAACATTAATTTTAAAATCTATTAAAAAAAATTACAGTGTTCAGCAGAGAAGCATTCTAATATGAAAGGAAGTCAAACTGTAGTAAGGTAGAACACAGTGATTTTAACTTTAGACTATAAACCTAAGTGCATAATATTTACAGAAGAAATTAACAGATAACTCAGTTCATGTTCCATATAAAGTATTTTGAGCAATGCAAGAAGTTGGTGTTTAGGTGAGCTGGATGTTAGTAAATTTTTGGGATACATCTGAGGGACAGAAACCTAATAGATATTCTAGGCTGTGCAATATTATTACTAAGTGGGGAATTCAGGTTACTTTTACGTTGGTACTAGCAAACAATGTTATCTCATGTAGCAAACAAACCAGTTCTTGATAGAATGATGAATGTGAAGTAAAAATTTAGTTCATTTATACTTCTCAGTGCCATTTGTGGTAATGATAATTGCTGTATTTAAGATAGCAAAACAATTTCCTTTCTAATGTTTATTTTCACAAGCAGCAACTTCTGGTGCTGTAATTCTTCAGACTGTCCTGGTTCCGACAGGGATAGGGCTAATTTTCACAGGGAGCTGGGACAGGACACAGCCTGGATGGCTGACCCAAACTAGCCAAAGGCATATTCGATACCACGTGATGTCATGCTCAGTATACAGCTGGGGGAGCTGGCCAGGGAGGGGGGCTGGGCAGGAATCACAGCTTGGGAGCAGGCTGGGTATTGCGGGTTCCGGTTGGTGAGCAGTTGTGCATTAATCGGTTTTGTGTATTTTTTTATCAGTATTACTGATGTTGTTTTTCCTCTTTCCTTTCCTGTTCTGTTAAACTGTCTTTATCCCAATTCACAAGTTTTGCCTTTTTCTTCCGATTCTTCGTTCCATCCCACAGGGAGGATGGAGGGGTGGGGGGGTGTGAGTGAGCAGCTGCATGGTTCTTTGTTGACAGCTGGGGCTAAACCACGACAGCACTCAAACGTGAATAGTTTTGCATTTAAAGGTCAAAGCAAGATTGTCATGTTTCCTGAAATTATTACAAGATACTTAAAGTTTTTTTTGATTGTGGCCACTGCAAAAGCCAGTCAAATTTTCAGCTTGGAGTGAAAGCTTTTCTAAGCAAGAAGAAAGGCACTACTAGCACAGAATAAGGAAAAAAGTGGTATTATAACAACATTTATCTGCACGCTAACTTCCAGTAAAGTCAGCATTAGATGAAAATTCAATTTATAATATATCCTATGCCTTTTGTGATTAGCACCTGCATGAAGGAGACCTCAAAGGTCTTGGTGTGATCATCAAAAGACAATTCTGATGCAAGGAAAAGGTGAAAGTATTGGTCTGGAAAGATACTGAAAATTCCTTCAACTCTTACTTTCAGCAATTTGTACTGAATTTTATCATATTTTAGAAGTCTCAACTGATAATTTTTTAGAGATGACAAGAGATGTTAGGATACTTGGATCATTTCATTAAAGTTTCGTATGTAAAAACACAGAAGTCAGTTCTCAAGACATCAAGGAAATTGAAAAGTCAACTGAAACCAGCTGCAAGCATGTCAGAGTGGCCATGATAATGTGACATGATATTGTAACATGTAGTACTCATTACCAAACCCCTTTTTCCTAGTTTGCCTTTCCTCCCTGTTTCTTTTCTATACAAAAAAATAGTATTTCTCTGAATAGAATTAAGTAGTTACACAGAAATAATAATTTTCCTCTGAATTATATTATAGATTTTGTATATAAAATTAAGAATTTTCTGTTATTTTTATCTCTTTTTATGTCATTTTCAGGTGATTTTTAATGCAAAATAAATTCTGGTGTTTGGAAAAGGCAAGTCCTAGTGAACATTCAATACTTCCCTGTACAACTGCTAAGGGGAAAAAACAGAAAAGAAGCTTCTCTGTTAAGAAAAGAAAAGAAGCTATGTAGCTGCACGTAGCATACAGGTTTAATAAAACATCCACAAGGTAAGACTTAAATACAAGCAGGTGAATTAAAGAGGCTGTGTGAATAGCATTTTGTTTTGATCTAATTTATAGCTGCCCAACTGGTTTACTTAGTTAAATTTGTGAAACAAATGATCATGGCTTAGTTCCCTAATGCCTGACAGTAGAAACTATCAATGTCTCAAATCAGGAAAACATACCTGTTCTTGGAGTACACAATATATATATGACCTCTTTAAAATTCATGCTAGTTTTACATAGCTGATTATCAAATTTTATTAAATGAAATGGTTATTTTAGCTTTACCTTGGTGTTCTCTTGCCTGACTGCACACTCTCATTGTCCCCTGTATTCAGCGATGCCAATGAAAGACTAGATACTGAAAAAACACGATAAAGCTGTGAACCTGGATAAAAACAAAGTTAAGGCTTATAAACCTATGAAAGTAGTAGAGTCTGTTCATTAGACCCAACACCAGCATCGGAAAGTTGGTAAGAGCTTTTATGTACGAGACTTTTACACCCATACATGATACACCTGCATGCATATGTGGTGCACTTCATCTAAACTCTTGCTGACACCCAGCCAATTGCAGCCACCTGGGACGGTCTCAGGCTAAGCATTAATGTGAAGCATGGACACAGGAATATTGGCACCATGCAAATCAAAGAATGCAATCAAAGTTAATAAGTCCCCAGGAAAGAGAGCTTAGGAGACTTTATTTAAAGCTTGGGATGGATTCTGGGAAGGTGTTAAGGGAACGCTTTAAATTACACTGGAAGACAGAGGGAAGGAGCTAGAGAAAATGCAGCAGAATAATAAGGCTATATGATGCTGTAACAAAAAGGATCACTGAACAGTCTGGTTACTTTTTCTAATTGTAAATTGGCAATACTTTTTCCAATCATTACTACAGTTATGTGGTATCTAAAAGAATGCTAAGTTGTTCCACGTGATTAGTGTTGCTATGTTCATGCAAGTAGGTAAGTGAGCAAAATAAAAATAACCCATGAAATATAAAAGTAACATTTTATTTTAATTTTGTCTGTATTAAGCGGGAGTTTAAGTACTCTTACCTTATAATCACCGTTTTATTTATCTATCCCTTATCTCCCAACTTTTATTCGTTCTTAGCTCTACAGGTGCAAGAAGAGATTAGTGAAGAATACATGGGTGTGCATGAAACTTGCAACACACGTTGGTGCTTCCACTGGGTTTTCATACAGTTAACCTTTTTTTTTGTTGATATATGCATGCATGCATAGCAGGTAAGTGACATTCATCTTTTCATTTCTCAACAGCAAAAAATTTTGCTTTCCAGTTTTGGCACGTGCACCTTCAGTTGAGCACAAGACACTGATAAATGCATGTGCTTGTTAGTACCAAAAACCAAGCTGGTGTTTTAGCATGAACAGACTCTTTTTCCAAATGAACATTTGTTACCTGGTGGACCTTTGATTGGTGTCTTAGGTGATTCAATATGATCTCTATGAATAGATTTTGGACGTGGCTTTTTTTGTTTGATTGAGAGGGAACGTGGCTTTATGACAGTATCCATTTCTTCCATAAGCTTTAGTTGTTTCCTTCTCATATATTCCTGCTTAATAAATTCTCGCCGTGCTCGTTCATCCTCCTTCTTCTGACGTTCTTCTTCTGTTTTGCGTCTAAAAAAATTATCAGATAAATTCAGCAGTAGAAACTTTCCAAATTAACAGTTTTAGCTAGCACAGTGAGGACAACACAGGCATCAGATTTTTGGAACTTCAGAGTTCTCAGACATCAGTAGGAAGAACTTGTTTTTTTTACAATTTTCAGACAGTTTAAACTTTCTGGTATACTGTTACTAGTAAAATCAAAACCATGTTAATTAGCTCGACTGCTGTAACTGAGTGAACATTTATGCAGAAAGAAGCCCAAAGTGACACGCTCTCCCTCAGAATATAAAGTGCAGGGCAGGGTAGTGCTCTAAGGAGCTTCACTCAGACCAGCAGGGCTCATATGTTCACTCTGAGCTACTGACTGATGCCACCTGCTGATTTTGCAGGACCAGCTGGTGTGTGTCTTCAGCTGGGCTCCTCAGCACATCTGGCTCTATGATTAAATATCTTGGATATTAAGATGCAATTTTTTGACATGGAAGTTATACTTTTAACTAAACCAGACATTTTTTATGTTCACTGTTACTGATCATTTGGATCAGGACACGTAGTTTTACCTTGTCTCTTCCTTCTTATGTTCTAGTTCTGCTTCCAGCTGCTGCTTTCGAAGCAGAGTCTCTCTTTCCCTTCTCAAACGCTTCTCCAGTAATGCTGCTCGTTTCATTGCCATATCGTTTTCTGCCTTTTGATCATCCTAGCAGCAAAAGTATTTGAAGGAAAAGGACCCAAAAATATTAAGACCTCTGAATTCAGCAGCTGATTTTGCCAAGTCATTAGACACTCAATTCTGTACACTGGGTTGTGATATCCTAACATATTTTTGCAGTATTTGAAATAAGTTTATTTAAAAAGATTTTTCTTAAGACTACTAAAAAATTTTCATAAAGGAATTTTTCCTTCCTATGTCAAACATAAAATTCAACACTGATATGAGAAGACTTGCTTAGTGAAATGTTTTAGTTTAGGGTCAAATCCCACACTGCATAAACTTCTGTCTTCAGCTTCAGAAGATTCTATGTGTATGAAGGTAATTTATCACAAAAAGCAATAACTATATAGCATATAGAAGTAACTTCTGCTCATCAACCCAAGTGTTTTGTTAGAACCAAGGAATACTTTCAGACAAGCAAGGTGCATCTCAGATACATGATACAAGATTTTGGGGTGTTCCAAGATGGAAATTCAAAATCTTGATGGCTTTCAGTGTCTAGACAACAGGGTGTGCTCCCAAATACTAACTTCAAAAGGGAGTCTCGAAAGACTATACTTCCTTAGGCAGCCGAGAGAGGGGAAAAAGGCTCTCCAAAGTGCAACTCGGAGACATTAAACATTTTAAAAAATACAGGCTGGTATGTACTTCAAAACCTTTTAGTTAAATTTGGGGTTGGGATGGGGAAGTGAGGGTGAGATGTGAGCATGTTTAATTAAGGTCACCAAAGCTTATGTTAAAAATAAATCTACATTCAGCATGCATATTCCTCACCAAAAACTCCAAGCACTCTTCCACAACTATGAATGGAAAGGCACACTCTGGCATGCTCAGAACTACAGTATGGTAGAATCTCACCACTCTTATGATGCCAAATTAATCATCAAGTGCAAAAGATATGCTTGGGCATTTAAAGTTGCAGAACCATCTGCTTTGACTTCAATTTGAAGTTATCACTGAAATCCGTATCTGAATTAAGAAGTTCCCTTTCAAAGGAAGCTTAATAGCAGACATCCACATTCACTAGTTCTCTTACCTTAAAAAAGAATCCACAACACACTTTCTGGTCATCCTCAAATTGTTCTCTATCACTCTCACCTTCATATTTCTCAACAGATACTTCATTTTTTTCTGGTGGCTTCAAATCTGATAGGGAAACTTCAATTAAGTTAGCTGTTTTGGGAGCTGGTGTTGGTAAAATTGGTTGGCTTAGCTGATCTTCATTTGGGGTGAGGCAGACAGTTTCTGTGATAGGCTGAGATAATACTTCAGAAACATTAGATTCAATAGGCTTAATCTCCTTTTCCTCCAACTTCTGTTCACACTGTTTCAGTAATTTTGTTCCTTCTTCTTTTGCTACCTCTTCTGTAGGCTTGACTTCCTTCAAAAGATTTCCCCTTAACTGAGGTTCACCTATATGTTCACCATCATCTCCAAAGCACACAAATGATCTAGTCTGAATGGGAACCTGACTTGGAGAAAATCTCCTCAAACGGGGAAGACTATCCACAGACCGCGGGGCAGTCAAGGTACGATTTAGAGGTGTTATTTTCAGTTCATTTGGCCTAGGAGTCCTTTGCATTTTAATGTGAAAAGAGGCATTCTTCCTGTTGGAAGACTGTGGAGACTGATGTGTAGAGCGAGGAGATTCTTGTGAGAAAGGTGCGACAGGAGATGGAGCTCCCATTTGCCTTGATGAAGACTTAAAGTCCCGAATCTGCTTCTGAGGAGAAGGCTGAGGAGGAGAAATAACCCAAGCCTGTTGCTCTCTCATTTGCATCAACATCTCCTGTTGAAGGGATAGACGTTGCATTTCTTGTTGTAGAAAGTGTAGGGAAGAGTTTAGTTTTTCAATAGATTTTGTATACTCTAAGATATCGCCTTCATTAAAATTTTCTTCTGAGGGGCTTGCTAAATTCCATTGCTTTTCAGCATCCATAGGAATAGCAGGAGATTTTAACCATTTGCCATGAGAATTTTCAGGGTTTTCTTTTATTAATTCTGAAGTCTTACTAGTTTGTTCATCTGATTTTTCAGTTTCTTTTTCTTTCAACCGATTACTGTCAGTGAATACCTTCTCATCTTCAGCTCCTGCTGCCTCTTCTCGGAGAGGTGATACTCCATCCCCTTTCTTTTTCACAACATTAAGAAATGCTGTTCTTCCCATTTTCTGCCGCTGCTTTGTGAATGCAGCTTCAACTTTCTTCTTCTGTGCTTCAATGGCTCGTCTCTTTTCCTCTAGCTTCATCCTAAGATGTACCATTTCAGAAGCCAGTAACTGTGTAGTGTCTCTTCCTTGAGGAACAGATGGCTCCTCGGGAATATGAGTCCAAGCAACCACATGAGGGATGTTTAGCTCAGAACCTTCTGGTGTGGTTTTCTGGGAACTGCTTCCACTGCTTCTACTATCTGTATGATTCAACTTCCTGAATTTCTGCTCTGCAAAGCTAGTCATTTTAACCCCTGAACTTGAAGAAGCACTGCTGCCTGCCTGTGATTTAGTACTTACTGAGCTGGGACAGGGACTTAATTGATCCCTGTGATTGCTAGCTCGCATGTCATAATCCTGGAGAAATTTAGATGGTTCTTCCATGTCAGAGTCCATGCTTACAGTATAATCTCTCAAAGAAGAATCCTCATCCATCGTCTCTGGAATATCTTCTGAAGGGACATGTATTCCGGTATCTACTTCTGTATTGTCAGTCACAGGACTTAGAGCACCTTTTGTGTCTGTAATTATATCAGGGGTAGTCTGATCTGGTTTAATGTTTGAATTCAAGATGCTCATTTCCTGATTGTGAAGAAAGAACCCATTTGTAATTTGGTCTGGTTGCATAACTCTGGGAGACTTTTCAGTGTCATGAATTATCTGCAAAGCTTCTTCAATGCTTGGTGTCTCAATCTGATTGCCAAAATCATCCAGAACTGCCCTGTTTTGCAGAGCTCCGTTTGGAAACCTGTAGTGGCTGCTTTCATTGGCATTTTTTTGATTTGTGTTAAGAGACTGATTGGCCTTTGTGTCTTTATGAGCTATTGTGTCCTTTTCCTCTTCAATATCTTGATTTTCCTCTTCTCCATTTACTGGTTTGAAGGACAGATTTTTCCTAATATGTTTTGGCATGCGGTTGCTGTTTACTGTAAGACCTTCATTGCTCACAGATCTAGTAATTCCTCTGTTCGGAGCAGATACTGGAATGCTTTTTTCTTTATCAAAAGAAATGTCAAATGAAACTCCATGCAATGATGACCTGGACATTAGAATAAAGGAAATAACTGAGCAACTCGTGATTAATAATAATGAAATACTCATATTCATTCAGTTTTAAAATTATTTTAAGATTGTAGTATTAAAGGCACTGTTAAGTGTACTGTATTTTGCCTAGCTTCAAACATAATAGAATAATATAATATATAAATATACATATATATTTATATCTATTTAATAAAGAACTATAAATACAATAAATGAAAATGCATAATAAAATGGAATAGAAAAACATTTTCTTCAGAGATAGCCAATGCTTTTTATTACTTTGGAATAAATTCTGGGCATTTTAGGAATATAGGAATTGCCATAGTAGATCAGAAGGAAGATGTGAAAAGAGACACAATTTATACTTACCGAATAACCCACCACTAGCTTTTACCATTTTAACTTTAGTTTACACCCTACAGATTAAGAGTTTATGACCGGTCTAAGTGAAAAACAAAACATTCAGCCTGACTGTTAGTACTATCCACAAAATAACACAAGTTTAAATACTACTGAGTTCATTAGCCATTTTACTCTTACCACTTTTAGTTGCTTGCGATGAGTAAATGTGAACGTATTTAATGTCAAAAATTCAAATATCTAAAATATACCTTATTTCAATGTAAAAAATAGATGACTTATTTGTTTTTTTTTTTCTTTTTTTTTTTCCTATTTCAGAGTTCTTAATCCACGATACTGTTTTCTCTTTCTTTTTCTACTCTTGCATGTTGCTTACAAGAACTCCTATTACAGGATTCTGAAAATCCAAACTACAAAGGCGCATTTATTACTATTTATGACCAATAAATAATAATTTTTTTCACCAACTCATACAGTAAGACTACTTACCTTTTTTCTTTGGGCCATGTCCCTACATACCCATCTACGTAAGACATTGATGTGGACCTTCTGATGACTCCTAAGTGAAATTAAAATAGAACCCAAGGTAACTGCTATGAAAAATTATTTCAACATCACCTTCTGTTGCTTTAACAAATTAGTTTGCTTCACTACTTAGAACACTGCAATGGCAAAAAAACCACAACAGTGTTTTTATATTGAGAATATAAGTAGACCAATTGCATCAATTTAATCCTGAATATACCCCTCCTCTCTCAAAGAATTTACTATTGAGTAAAATATACTACAAATACTACTGTAATATGCTACAAATACTTGTTGTAAGCTATATTCCACATAATCAAAACAGAAGTCAAATTAAAAAAATATACACAAGAGGTACAAAACCTTCCCATTTGTACATTTCATAAATTACAGAACTCATTCATTAGCCTTTCATGTAAAGCTCTCCCAGCAATTTCTGCATAAATAATGTTTGAATAAATATAAGCAAGATAGCAATTTACTCAGAAGACAACACCTTGTCTCATTGCCTGTTCCACGCATTTGTAAATTGTTACCTGGAACAGATGATGAATAAGGCTGCTGGGGTGTGTGCAGTTGGTGAGATGGCGTATAAGCTGGACTTTCCAATCTACAAAGCAAGAGACATTAACTTAGAAGTAATACATCAAAAGCCACATTACAAAAGAGCAACCAGATCTCATGTCCTGGACCAACACAAAAACAGATTTATTTTTTGTGACAGGGAAGAAAGTGAGTTGTAATTCTCTTTTTGAAATATTAATTTATTAACTAAAAAGAAAGCACTGTTATTACCTTTAACTGGACCTAATGCAGATAAGTTGATAAGTCAAAAATTCAAAAAGGTATTTCTCCTACACAAATGGCCACAAAGCAGTGTTAGTTTTGTTATTGTACTTGTCTCCTGATTTATTTCATGTGAATGTCATTATTGCAAGGTTCTCATTTTCAGGTTTGATTTTAGGAAAAAAAACAAACATAAGCATGAACAAAGGCAGCTCCTACTGCCTCAAAACTGAGTGACTGCAGCTAATATCACATACTTTTCATGCATCTCTTTTCAGTTGCTTAGTTTGAAACTTCTACTTTGTGTCTGGACTGCAATATGCACTAAAAGTGGATAAAGGGGATTTTGTGATAGATATGACTTTATAAACACAAAAAATATATTCATTACTAAAACAGTGATTACAAAGACTTCCTCTGTTTCTGCTTACGATGGATACTTTTTTTTTGGTTCATAGAGAAGGTCTGTAGTAGACTAGTTGTATTAATCCAGAATAGGATTAACATATTTCAATGTTTTGGTCAAGGTGCTTCTTCAGGATCAGAACAAAGAGACATGCATAGACGCACGCATTTGTAAGTAGAACACTTCTAAAGAAGCCAGACTTCAAAAACACGTGGGATTAAATCCTTCCATGTTTTGAATTTTGTTCACTGACCTGAAAAGCACACTCCCAAACTCCCTTTTTTCAATCAATAATTTTCAAAATATTTGTTTAGTGCTTTTATAGTTTATATACAGTATGCTGTAGAAATGTTTCTAAATAATATTTGTGGGAAGGATATTCACCTCAATTTAAGGAAAATATTGCTTTACAATCTATAAAGCATCTTTCATAAGAATGTATTACATTATTCAAAATAGGTTCTCATAAATTCCTGATTTTTTCTATCAATAACACTACATGCTAGCTACGTGACATATCTGCTTTAAATGGCATTTGAGATTTCTGTGAAAATTTAAAAATCATAGATACAATCTCTATAACTTATCTTAAAAGAAAAGCATGCTTTCAACATTTCATCCAGCAGCCTGTGAAAATTCGCTACCACAAAGAAAATCTGTGCACTTCATTTTCCCTCAAGAAAAGACTGATTTTGGCACCATCACTGGGATTCCATGGCAACCTCAGACATTGTAACTGCTCACCACCACAGTCCCACTCCCTCCTCTGCGCTGGATCTGGATCTCCATGCAATCCTCTAAGTCATTTCAACAAGCTAAGCCAACAGAAAAACATTCACTTTTTCTGACTAGTTTAGTTTTCTCTGTCTTTGTGCATCGAAATGACAATGTCAAACACTCAAGGGGGCAAGAATGTGCAGTCAGGACAAGGAGGAAGGCCAGGACCATGACATCCTGCAGTCAGGTCTGTTCTGCCAGGGAACCTGCAGCCTGTGTGTTAGACTTTTACTATCTCAGTTAACTTCTTAGGCCCTTCCTTTGTCCTTCAATGCAGTGAAGTATCATCAAGTTGGATGAAGTACACTGGTTTATAAGGAAAGATAGAGCTCTTTCTATTATTCATGGTTTGCTTTCATAAATACTCCAGTCACTTGTAGAGACACTAAAACAGTGTTGTGATGAGCTCGTACAATAAGCAATCCACCACCCATAAGGGGTTTACAATGATTTTCCCTATATCTCTGAACGCGTCTCAAGAAACAAAAGCAATATTACAAAACACGTTGGTGGCAACTTACAGACTTGATAGTTAGATTTGGAATGGTAATGGCACTAAGAAACATAAAAGCTTTTCTAGGTGTTTAGGAATTGAACTCAAGATGCTTATCGTAAAACTTCCAATCAGTTCTCTTCAGTTTAGAAGTCAAAACCATCTGCACAGACAAAATGTACACATTTAGAGAAAAAGTAGATTTATTTGGATGAAAAAGATACTATGTTACTGACAGAATTTGTCAGAGCAGGGATAAATGCATGGTTAATGGCTTCAGCTGTGAGGATTTTTTTTTTTTAAAAACACAGTCAAGGCTACAGATAGACTTCTATTGTGTTGTTGTCCAGTATTCATCTACTAACTTCCTTTACATTTAAATAAAATCTTCTCCAAAGTGATCACTACAGCACAAGAGTAAGTATGGCACAGAACTCTGTTTCTTAAGTGTAACTGACACGATTTACTATCTTCATAGAACTTCTAAAAGATAAAACAATGAAGTTTTGTTCGTGAAGGGCTCTAAAAAGTGGACATCAGGTTGGAAGCCACATACAAATAGTGATTTTTACTGCAAACCTTTCTTTGCTCTGTAGGACAGTCATAGTTACAAGCCCTTTGTTGGACTGCTTGCAGTGGCTTTGCAAGGTACGAATGGCATTAGGAACCCCTGTTCCAAAACATACGTTCAAAACTACTGTTTCTTGTTCTCCGGGCTTACATGCTCAGTTTAGACTAAAATAACTTCATTGTCTACAAGGGAAACACTTCAGATACACACAGGAAAAAGATTCGGAATCACAGCATTTAATGATAGTAAGAAATATTACTCCCTGATTAAAGTCAGCATAGATTCCTGAGTACTAAAAAAACCCAAAACCCCAAACCTCCCAAAGCAACCAAACATGCTCCACACATATTCCCTCCCTACCCCTGAAAGCCCCATCCAAAAACAACAGAAAAAGCTGTACAGGATTAGCTGGGTTGGCAACCAACAATTTGCTGAATAAGATTAAAATTAACATTTTAATTGTATTCTCATCTGTGTCAGTTCAGACACAATCAATAAACCTTTGCCCTCAAATTATAAATATAATGCTATGCTACCCCTCATCCACTATGTTCAGATCAGATCGCTGGAAGGCTTTCTTTATCCTGTCAAAAGAAAGATTAAAAAGAAGGCCTAACGTGCAATTTGTGCCTCTTATCAAATGTACGAGAACACAAGGGAAACAGGATGTTTTTATATTGCTTCCAAATCTGTCACAGTAATACTAAAAATGTTTCACATATATTTACAAAAAATACAAATAATGCAAAACATATTTAATAAAGCAGTTACCTTTCCATTTTTGATGCTCGCAAGACTTGGGAAGTTCATCATAGTATAAGTATTTATTTTTACCTATTTGACCTTCAGGGTACTTAAGTAACATAATCACACAAAACTAAAACCATCACTCGGTGATTTTCTTGCTGTTATCTTGCTGGAAAGTTTGCTGTGAATTCTGGAAAAATAGCTCTTTCAGAGCAGACTTGGTCAGCAGCCCCACATGAAATTGAAGAGGACAAGGAGGCCATACAACACTTCTCTGCTCAATGATAAGGGTTGTTTTGGAAACTGGTAAGACAACAGCATGCTGTCCAAGTGGCAAAAATGAACCGTACAAACACAAACATGGTGCCTGCCGTGCAATGGGGCAGTGGGGGAAATAGCTCAAACTATGGGATCTTCCACAAAATTCGACAGATTGTATTTGGTAACTCAATCCTCGAGCATTGCAAAAAGGGCACAAAACCTCTGTGTTTGATTTTGAATAGAAAGGTGAAGATTGTGAAACAGTACTAGTGATTCTCTGACATTACCTGGCTACAAAGTCAGAACCAGATGGGCCATCCACATAATTTCTTCTGTTAGTATTCAAGCCGCGAGCAGATGCTGCATCTTTTGCAGGTTCAGCTGCCAAGAACAAAGCTCAAGTTATTATAGTTTAGTATTTAGCTAAAGTCCATAGTAGAAAAGCAGTCTGAAATAATCTGAAGTAATGATTTCCAAAGATTTAAAGAATTTTCATTGGTTCCATTACTTAGATTAAAACCCAGCCACTTCCTTTCAGCTTTACCTCCTCTAAAGTTCCCATATCAGCAATAATTAAGGGAATGGAGAATGACAAAAATGACCAGAGAAGGCAAGGGAAGAAATAATAAAGGAAAAAAAATATGGAAAAGACACACAAAATTAAAAGCAAGCAATCTTTTTAGCAAAAATAAACATTCTGCTTCTGGAAGAAATTTTTCTGATAAAAATATTTTTCCCCAAACCCTTAGACTGACTTTTCAGCTAGAAAACAGAATTTTGGTCATATCCTAAATTAGTTAGCTATTTAAAAGATTTAAATCTGATTTGTATTGACTATAAAGCATATAAGTAAAAAAAGGTATGAAAGCCACACAATGAAAATCTCTTCCTAGGTCTTGGAGAGACAATCACAGCACTACTGTATGAATGTTTAAGTTACCATGACTCTGTACTCATTAGCAGATCTCAAGATCTACCTGAGAGGTGGATTTTTAAATTTGAGAGTTTGCTGATAGAAGAGTGTGCCTTTGCCCTCAGGCACAAAATGCAATTTTACAATTAACTATCTGTCCACTTTCCCCAGATTTATGTTCCTTTCTTTTGGTATCTTCTCAGTTATACAAGCTCTTCCGGCTAAATTCTGTTCTTGGCTCATTATGTTTGTAATCCCTGCATGGGCATAAATGGATTCCAGGCTTGTTTACGTCAGGAAAATTTGCAAGTGATTATACCACAACAATTTAAATGAGTTTTTGGTAAGCAACAACAAAATCTAATTATGATTTATGAGATGAGATGAAGATTAACACAAGAAAAGAGTACTTTGCTCCTTCTTTAAGGGGGTTGTACACCACCAAATCTGGTTAATGAAAATATTCACTGTATTTGTGAACACAATGGCAATCTATACACACACGTATTAAAAACATGCATATTAAAACCAATTCTTAATATAATTACCTTGGGGATGCACAACAACACGAGGTTGTACAAATGATGGCTTCACCACTTCAAACCACCAGAACAATTCGGCCATGAACACCATGTAGTTGCTCTACAAAAAAAAAAAAAAAAAATTTATATTAAAACACAAGCCTGCAAATAGATTAAGCAGCATTTGGGATATGCCTCTGCATTTCATCCAGTTTACAATCTCTTTCTACTGATTTCTTAGAAAATGAGATCAGTAAGACTGATCTGCAGCACCAACTATCTAATACATGTAACTTGACCAGATTTTAACCATTTGGGTTGAAATGTTTCATAATAAGCGTATGTTCAGGCCTGATGTCTTGCAGGCAGGGCAGAGAGGTACAGGGTAGTTGGAAAAAGCAGCTTGTCAAACAGATTAGCCATTTCCATAAAAAGAGAGTAGTGACAAACTCATTCTTTTGCAAGACTAGGTAACAGAATTTTCAGAGCTTTTTAACATGAAAAACTCGGACACCCCTTAGTTTTAGTGTAGGAACTTTGATTCTGATTTAGGATTTTGTGTCAAGTATGTGCTTTTTGCCACATTTGTGAAGACCTACCCAAATTTACAGGTCTTTAATGTAAACCAAAAACCAGCAGCAGCATTTGTTCAATCCAGGTTAGAATAAGAACAAGGTTTTACCTCCAAAGATTTATGCACACTTAACATGTCATTGATGCATCTCCCTACTGTATTTTCCCATCACACAGCTATGAAACACAGGAGTGTGGCAGCCATCAGATTTAACACAAAGGGAAAAGCAGGTGAAAAGGAAGAAACAATCGGTGACATGAACTGCACCAAAAGAAAAAAAAAAAAATCAATAGAAAAAACAGGCAGAAGCAGTAGCAGCCATTTGTGCTGCAAGAGTATATAATAAGGAGTGTCAAAAGACCAGAAGTTTTGTTGACTGTGGAGGCCAAAGAGTTCAGAGGCCAAACGATCATGGACCTAAGCTGCTACATCCATACGGTTCAGTGCTACTTCCCATCTAGAAACGTCAACCGCATGAGATTAACAAGCATCCAGGCCTGAGCTGTCTCAAGCAGGTGCACAGACTTAGTGTCACCAGTCTTATGAAGTCTGAAAAGGTAAACAATACAAACTTCGACTTACGCATTAAATTGGGAAACCATAATTAAACAACTTTTTAGAACAGTTTATTTAAAAAAGTCTTTCTGCAATAAAACCCAATAACATCTAGCTAACAATACTTACAAAAGCAAGTGTCCTTAGTCACTTTTTTCATGTCGTTAACACTGAATAATTTCAAATATCCAGTTTATTTTCTCCACTTTATGCTATTTTCATTTAACATTTCACACAGCTTGAATGGGAAAATATAAATTAACAAACTTATTGGTCTAATTTCGACAAGCTAACAAGAACATCAAGAGCACTTGCAACTTATAAACTAATATTGAAACCCATAAATATATTTCCATGTGACCTTTTAAAAATAAAACTTTCTTAATTTTACTTGAGAAAATTAGCATTTTTACACTAAACTATCAGACGGTATCTCTCTTTTTATTTGTCTTGGAGAATGAAATTAAGTGAAAATAGTCTCTCAGGGAATGTGGGAATTTAATTATTTGCTTCAGAGAAGAGTTTTGAAGGACAGCAATGTCTGAGTTTTGTGGTAACACAAAGAAATCAGCTGGTTTAGAAAAAAGAAAATAATTACCTATTTTTGCATTTTTTCCCCCTCTTTTCTTTCTTTCAAACAAATACAGGGAAAAATCTGCTTATAAAGAAATGATGTGAGTTGAGTACATAATGTTACGTGGTATGGGATGGAATTCTTAAACCTATTCACAAGAAAACCCATGGCTTGCCCTGGTCTTCTCTACTTGCTTTGGTTTCTGCCGTTGCCAAACTGTTGTGGGACACAGGATACGGTGCCAGGTGGACCTTTGGTTTCACCAAGGACAGCTGTTATTTTGTTTTTCAGAATGGAGTCGACTTCTACATCATCTATATGACTGAAAATGATCTTCAGTATAGACTTTGCCATTATGGATATTAATAAAGCAATCTTTATACACATGAAACATTCTCATTAGTAGAGCATGGGACATTTTTCTAATTTGCAACCTTTGTTAGCAATAAGGCCTTCCTTTGTCTCCAAGAAAACCTTGCCTCAGATTAAGAATTGCATTTGGGCTCCTTAAATAAATGCACATAGTCTTTAAAAATTAGTTTGAACTTACAAATAGTTTACTCATTCAATTTCACACAACTCTGTAGGTAAGAGACCTACATATCAATATATATTTCTTTTCTGAAAGATTTTAGAGGAACAAGGAATATTAAATATCAGCTAACAAATTGTAGAGTTATAAGAATATAGCAAATGATTAGATGTCAGTTCTTTAACAAAAATCAGACAAATTCTGAGAAAGTAAAACCAGTGGTACACGGTTTCTATTTGAACTTTTTCTTTGTCCAATGAAAAAATTTTCTGGTTGATTTAGGCATATATGGCTGCAAAGTCTGTAAGGCTTCTGTTGCCAATTCACCAGCTAAAGCAGGAAAGTCTAAGCAGAAAAATGAAGCTTTTTGTGATCCAGTAGCAAAGAGAAGAAAACCGCTTTGTATTCTGTGATGGACCCATTAACTTTCCACTGCATAACAACATAAATAGGCAAGATTGCTCACAATGTTTCACTGTATAGTTGAGCACACCTAGACTATGTACGACTTCCATTTAAGACTTCTTTTGACAACTTCACCATGTTTTCAGTTCCTCAAACGTGAAATTCCATTGTTGCATTAATTTTGTTGCCTTAAAAATGCATACCTCAAACCTTGGTGTATGAGCAAACGTTTCCCAAAATTCTAAACAAAATGGCATTTTATTTCAGAAACAAACCACAGGCATTAGGGGTAAGAACATCTTTTTAAAAGAAACAAAAATTTACAACAAAAATGTTTAATAATAAGTGAGATAACCTCAATTCTGTATCAGTAAATTTGAAAGTATAATTTCAAATATCTATTTGACACTTTTGATTTGGATTTATTTTTTCTGAATATTTCTAATGTAGATAAGCCTTTACTCCAGCAAAGGGATACTCTTAGACTGAAAGCTGCCCATACACTTATGGTGAAGGGATCAGCCAGACATTGCCACAGGTATTACACACAAGCTATAAATAGACTAGGAAAAACCCCGTCTCTGCTTATTCAGCACAACAGAACTGAATGAGGAAAAGTTCACAGCAAAATCTTTTCCATTCAAAGAAAATGCTAAGCATAGCCTTTTGGTATCACACACTGATTTCTTTAGGAAACAATATACATAAAGAAAAAAAAATCAGATGTAATTCTCAGACAAAACATGTTTTTTAATACTACAATTTCTAAATATTACAATTTTTCTCTTAATATTCCCCCTCCCCTTACTTCCCCTCAAACTTTTACATTTTAAACTTTTTTTTTTTTACTACAAATTATAAAATAGTCTAATCATAGATTTATCCCTATTTGAACTAATATTGTATTTGAATCCTCCAATTTCTTATGTTTATGTTGAAATGCTGGATTTAATAGTGTGATTATTTTACGACGGACTCAGATATTGCTCTTGAGAATATCTTCTATGCAGCCCTGAGCTACTCCAAGCCAGCTTGTTTTTCCAAAATCACCAAAGCAGTATTTACTGAAATAAAATTGAAACTGTTGGCAGCACAGCCCGCTTAGAACTGAGGCTGCTTTAGATGTTTGATGGTGAAACATCATGATGGAAATTACATTTTCTCACAAGTTATTTTTAGTCAGAAAGGGATGTTAATGATCAGAGGGGAAGACTAATGATAAGTAACTTAATTTTTTGGAAAAAATTAACTGTGAATCTGTAGTAACCCTGCTACCTAGGGCTAGAAAGAATGCAGATATTATTTCCACACATTTTGCCTTCATTATGCCGACAAAAGTTCTAATAGTCATCACATGATTATCACATGCACTTATATACAAAAATATTCAGAGGCATTTTAAAATATTCAGAAGTACTTTAATAGTACTAAAAAATAAGCTCTAAGCAGTTCAGGCTGGCTCAAAACCACTGAACAGCAGATGGCAGACTCGCAGCTTCATAGATGCTTTTACTTGCTAAACATTCCAATTTCATTTTTTCAATTTGATATTTGCAGATTGTTCGTTAGCTGTATGCAGTCAGCTGTTCTACTGGCTAAATTTTATCTATTGTTTCTTCTGGCACTGTACAGTAAAAATCCTTCTGTTTTAACAGATTTTGGAAGATTATATTTTTTAAAAAAATAATCCCATATTCTGAGTATGAAATCTAAAGTCATTACTTGCTTCTGTATCAAAGGGAGATATAAGATAGCTTGTTTTATAAAATTTTATACAAAAAAAGATCAATTATTTTCTATATCTCTATTTCCCCTCCACAATTTTAAAACTATTAGTTTTTAAATCAAATTAGCTAAAACAAATAGTATGTCCAATCTTGCCACTTAAAATAAGTTGTATCCTTCTAATATTTATAGGATTTAGATCTGCATATTTATAGAATAATAACTACAAGGTCATATATACAAATAATTTGTAATCAGGCTTGAATCCACTAAAATTTAATGCAAAAGCTGCCAGAGATGCTTTCAAAATGATCATAAAAATACACTGTAAAATTTATATCATGATGCACATTAAAATCTCTGTTCAGTAGGCCGGAAAGTAAGTTACCTCAAATGCAAATTCACAGTTTATATGTTCTAAAAGTGCCAACATAAATGCATCAAGAGTGAAGAAAATTGGAGTGTTTCAAATTCTCTGGAGAAGGCCCAAATTACAGTTCTGTGTACGATCCATGCACTACCAGTTTGTCACATCTCCTGCCACAGGTTAATAAATGCCACAACAACTCACGTTGAAAACTCCAGTATGTCTTGTTTCAGACCAGAACAAAGAAGTGGGAAAACTGGCTGATTAACATCAGTGAAAGCAAACCACGCTGGTTCCCTTTAAATAATGTCCGGAACATTTGGTCCCTCTCAGGAGAGAAATCTCTCTTAAAGAACTGCTCCCTGGTTGAATCTTCCTTTTCTCTCCTGTTCCCGAATCCTTTTAAATAAGCCAGATGGGAATCAAATCCCTGGACCGACTCCCACCATACGTACCTAATTGCCTCACCAAACACAGCCAGCTGCTCTCCCAGGTCCTTCAGGAGTCCACACACATGTTTACAGGGACTCGAACTGCAAATTCAGGCTTGGGTTAGCAGCCTGATTGGCAGTGGCTTTTTTCATTGAGATTGGAGGGAAAGCTGTACAACACTTGTGGACATCGTGTAGCCCTTAATTTCTAGGATTTATTTATGTGATGTATTTGAATGCTATTTTTCACATCTCGGAGGACATGATGCTGATTATAGCTTCTGCTTACGTTGTCTGCAAAGTCACCATCAACATTACATCAGAAAGTGCAAGTATTCAAAACTCCTCAAGTGCAATAAATATTTTTAGTCTAAAACAAACCATGACAAACAATCCTTTAGGTATTATATTCTCTTGTTCAATTTAGCAGTGGAACAAAAAAGAAAAATAGAAGTTCTGGAACCAGCCATCCCATCTGACTTACAGTGGCAATGTTTGTTCTGTCTACTCTGGTTAGTAACTAAGTGCAAAAATAAGGTACCTATTCCACGTGCTTAGTTGTGATTCTGCACAGTTTAGAGCCTGGACCGCATTTAGGTCAGAGGAACACCCTTCACAGACAAAGAGACAGCAATCCTCTCTCAGATTTGCTTCATTTCACATTCAGAAAGCTCTCATTCTGAAAAAAATGTGCCTTCTGCATGAGTTTGGGTGAACAGACTCTACAGTTAACAGAAAACAGCAGCCAAAGAGAGGAAGCATCCATGCTGAGGGGCAGCACATGAAAGACCTCCCAAGAACCAAGAGGCTGCAGAGACTTGTGGCCCTGTTGAATTCCCCAAGAACCCACACACAGAACAGCAGGACTCGGCTAGATCTGTACAAGGCCATCAGCACACGCTAGTGTCAACAACTGGTTGTATAACCCTAACCACACCCACGAGGGCAGTAGCTGTTATATGCAGACAAAAAGCACACAATTATATGTATCTACACACTTAAAGAGACAAGTGACCCCTTGAGAGACTTTCTGGACACCTTCCCAAAAGCCAGTGGTGGGCTAGTATGACTCCTGACTTGTGGGAGGCCACTGGGATGGCCTTCAACCCAGTAAAAATGACTGAGTGAGCGTGTGTGTGAACTGTGTGAGCAAATGAATGCATTGCGTGAATAGTTACCTTTTTAATAATGGATTCACTCTATTAATACTAGCAGTTGAATCAAAGGTGTTCTAATACTGGTTGCGAATCTATGTCTCGCCCTGACTCAAACCTCTATCAGTGAAAAGGGAATGTACAGCAATACGTGTAGATCAAATGAGTAGCACAAGTTTAGGATCACTATTTTTACAAAAACCCACAAACATTTTTTAAGGGTCAGATAAAGGAACACTTAAAAACGACAATAATTAACTGCGTGTCAAGTGATTCAATGCCAATTTCCTACATGAGCTCTCAAATCACGGTAAACATCAAACAATTGAAGCTGTTTGTCAGTACTCTCTGACAGTTAACCTCATAAATGCCTTGTTCTTAGGCCTGAACCCTATGGTCCTATTAGAATAAACTGGCAGCAAATGCTCTAAAAATATCAAGAATATAAGCAAATATGACCAAAGATCTCTTAGAAATACTTTCAACATATGTCTCGTGACAAATGGAACATGTAAGACATTTTTTGTCTTTCTATTCAGGGACCATACATGTCCCTTACAACATCCTTTCAGGAATTATGCATTCCCTAAGACCTTCACTCAAGCCACAAATGCTACATACTGACTATTACACTGCAGTGTTAACCAACTGTTGGGCCAAAGCAATAAATAAGTATTTACTGTTCTGCAGGATGGTTCGTGCTTCCTGTGATGGCCCTTCATGCAAGTTCTTCTGTTTCTACAAACTCGTTCTTTGGATAGGCAGAACACGTGTGTGCCAAGACACAATAAAACAGACCTTTCAGCTCCATGTAATTCTCAAATACAGGTGAAGAACAAGATATTTAAAACAAAAATCCTGCCTCAGGATAAAACTATTTACAGGAGAAGGGAAGAGGGAGAATCAGGGCAAAACAGCAATCCATGCAACTGAAGAGAGATTCAAGGTTTTCTATTCTTTCCTCTTGTTAAATATGCAAGGATGATTCAGAAAATACTGTGATTATTTTTATGTAATCTCTACTTGTGTTTGCCTGTCTCAGAGAAAACAACCAGGAACCAGTATGGTCCCTTGGTAGTGCCTCAAGCATCCATGGAATGTATTCAAATATTTTTTCTTTAATATCAATAGCCCTGCCTTAGTAAACATGTCATGAAGAACTTCACAAATGTATTTTTCTTAGAGGAGGAGAAACGGACAAGTGAGGAGCAATGAAACTTGCTTTCTGCTTCATTTGATTATGACACATTAAAGCTGTCTAGAAAGCCAGACAAAGCCTATTTCTCCTCTGTGCTAAAATAGAACTAAGCCAACAGTTTCATCTGCTGCAAAATCTGAGAGCCTATTTAAAATACTCTGGATGCTTGTTAAAGGAAGTTTTTAAATTAATCTTTGTTTGTGTGCAATTTGATGTGAAAGCGAAAAGTGGGCACAATTACCTTGGTCAAGTTCTGCACTAAGTTTCTGTATCATACACTATCTACAACCTACCTTGATTTAACATAACAGGACAGTGCAGCGTGCCTAGTAAAGAATGTAAGGTACGCACTTTGTGCTTGATCACTTTAAAAGAAAGAGGCTCTGCTCCCTTCCTTCTTAAGGACTAGCATGAAGTCAGGATACCTAGTGTAATTTCTGGGACCACACAAGGCACAGCACTGTCATTCCAAAAACTCAGCTGTTATCTTTTTCTTGAGGCTTTTTCCAGTAACGTATCAGCAGTTTGATTCTTTTTATTCCTCCTGTCACCACTATGAATGTAACAGACTTTTAACCAAAAGCATAGTGCCACCTACTGTGCAGTACGAGTCACCCTGAAAACAAATAGAAATTTTTGCTGATTAACAAAGACACCTGAGACAAAGACATGCTTCTATAAATCCTAAACTTGGTACTATATTAATTTTGTAAACTGAGATAAAGGTCACTTCTACTAACAAGTTTAATTCAATGTATAATATTTAAAATATCCATTTACAATATAAGTTTTTTCAAAGTGACAATAAAATTCTTTGCAGAATATGTACATTTATTAAAACTTACTCTAATCAGATGCACTGGAAAACTAAGAAAGAGCTCCTTTAACTATGAATTTATTTTGAAAGCAAATTAATTCTTAACACTGGAAAAACAGTTTCTAGCACTAGCCAAAGTTTCCGTGCCAAGTTTTAGAAGAAAAACTTGGCAGCCTTTCTTTGTAGCATTTACATCTAAATAAGTATCCGCACCACAGCAACTTGTAAAAACATGATCACAAAAGGGCCTTCTCAGTTCTAGAAATACTCTAAATCTTTGAAAGAAATCTAAACCCCCTCTAAAAACAGTGTTCAGAAACAGCAAAATTACTGAGTCTGTAGCATTTTTGAAGTGTAAAGTCTGATGCACTGGGATATTGAGAAAATATTTAATACAGTCACTTTTATAAAATTGAAGCTTCATAGTGCATACTGCCTTGAGAAATAATTCAAGCCAGTACTACAAAAAATGGCATTATTGTCACAAATTAAACTGAAGAATAATGAATTCTATTTATTCCACGTATCTGTAAGCAGAGAGAAACAATCAAAATGCAGTGAAGAAGTCCTACTCAAGATCACCGAATATGGTTGTAGGACCATATGTTGGGAAGCTACAGGTATGACAGACTGCAATGCAGCAGGCTTTTTACAAGTAGGTAGGTAGATTACTGTATTTGAAATTTAAAAACACCAAAAGCTGATTGAAAGCAGTCACTACACAACTTTCCATACACAAAATAAAACAGCAACAGCTAAGTAGTCTAGACTTATGGGGCCTGGTCCTACTGCCCTTACTCACCCGGGCAGCTCATTATTTATTTGAGAAGGATTGGATTCAACCCTATAGGAGACCACAAAGCCGTATGCAGGCTCTGGCCTCTGTGACTCAGTTTGTGAGATCATAAAAGCAGTGAAATGACTCAGATATTTAGAAACCAATTACATCCCATCTGCAATGGATATGCTGACTCCATAAAAATAATATTTCATTCCCTAAAGGCAGGTCAACAAGAATTGTTAGCAAACGAAGTTTTATATGGAAGAAAGTCTAAAAGAAACACAAGAATGAAAAAATAAAGCTACAATTGGGCAAGAAATAATTTGATTACTCCTTGTCTTTCCACACAGGCTTAAAAAATGATAGAATAAGCAAAACTTCCCCCTTCCCCCCCCCGCCTTTCTAAAAAAGCAGAATCTTAGAATGACTGAAAACACTTAATTGCTTATTCAAACAACTGCATTTGTTGGAATTGTGTTCCTGCTTGTGTTCTGGGCACAAAACTGTTAGATTTTTCAATGAAATTAACTCAGAAGTTTACGCTTTTTTACAAAAGTGAAAAAGCTTTAAGGTTAAACCCCCCAAAATTATTGTGTACGCAGAACAGCAAGTAATAATTCCATAAACAACTCTTCAATATTTTGTCCTTTTGTGACAGTCTTAATAAGAACTAATGCAGATCACTATTACATTTTAACAGAAATATCACAGATTCCATGCTTTAACAATTAATAAGAAGATAAAGTGTGAAATAGTTTTGCACAAAATCAAAGTTTTTATAGATACTTTCACAAGTGCTTTTTTTGAAATACTTTGGAATTACTAGAACAACATTAACTGCCAGAAGAAGGTGGTTTTACATACTGCTGAAATTTGTGTGTTGCGTGCTATACAACAAGAGATGCAACATACTTTTTTCATACAGCCATAAAGCAGCAGACCGAAAAATACTAAATATATCATTAGCAAAACAGTCCTGTGGACACTGCTTGCATTTTTATGGGGGTTTTTTGGTTGGTTTTGTTTTGTTTTGTTTTTTTTTACCTTTATTGAAGAAGCTGCATAGAGCATATCCTCAAGACTGAAATGGCAACACTGGTTAAGGTATTCCTGACAAAATTCTTGAATCAATTGTAGATTATACAGGCTGTCAGCCAAAGACATTGTCTCTTTCAAACAAATATCTAAAAAGGAAGAATAGAAACAAAGATTAGATAGAGTTACAGATTTGCCAAAAAGTGCTTTTTGCTTTGCTGGGTTCGGGAACATTTTCTGGATAAATTCAGACTTGAATCTTTTTTTTCCCCCAGTGGCTTTTATTTTTCTATTTCAGAAACTTAAGAAATGACAACTCTACATTTTATCTTTGCAGTTTTATATCTTTAGACATTTTTCTAAACCTGAATTGTGTTTTTTCACTATTGAGAAGTTAATTTTTTTCTGCTTTGCCTTTTGTGAAAATGGAAGTTATGCTCTAACTCATGCTATTTCCATATAATGAAAAACCATATGTAATCACTAGTATACATTTTTTTCAATTAGATTTTCTGTACAGAAATGGCAGTAGGAAATGTATGCTTTTTCACAAAGTTCTCCATACTAGTTCCTTGTCTTTGCATAGGGACCCAAAAGTACATTTTAATGCTATTAACCCTGAATCTTCCTAAAAAACTAGCACCAGTTTAGTCTTACGTATTTGTTTTTGTGGATTTAGATGTTTGATAAGAGATTTTACAAGGATATGAAGACTCTGATGTATGAATTATCACTCTCTGTTTGAAAGTGCTATTTAAAGACAAAGAACTGGTAGCAGTGAACAGACTAGTGTAGTTACACAATATTCTCTGAATACTATTCACGCTCAGCTAACCTCCTGTTCTCTTTTTATGACTGCTTCTTGGAAAATTAAGTGGCAATAATAACTTCCTAGAAAAAAACCCAACAGTCCTTGTAAACATGAAGACTGAATAAAAGAAAATTAAATATACTTCCAGAGCATGCATCTGATTTTATTCCCAAAGCAACAATGTATGACAGAGCTCCATGTAACAGTTTTAAATTCTTCAGGATAAAAGGTTTCTTCAGACAAGGAATCTACTTTGATGCTAGGAGGACAAGGATTTCCATCCTGAGGGAATCAGCCATATTCCATGATCCCAACCCCATAGATGATGATCAATGGAAAAAAATGTTTGACTGAACTGGCCGAAATGGGATTAAATTTAGTAATGCAAAATGCAAAGTCATGCATTTGGATCTAATAAAAACCTATTGTGGTTGAAACTGATATAGAGTAGGAAGGTATGTGTGGTAGCCAATGTAAAGATGTTTATGAGCTTTCAGCATCATGCAGCTATGAAAAAAGGCAAACATAACACTAAAATGTATCAGAAAATGTATTTCCAGCAGTGACACAGAAGCATTGTACAAAATGGAAATGAGATGCCAGTCTGGATTTCGGTGTACAGTTACAACCATCCATATTCAAGAAAGACCAACCAAAACTGGACTAGTTGCAGAGGAAGACTATTGAGGATAAGAATGAGAATGGAAATCCACTTCAGAAGGGGAGACTAAAAAGGCTTAGTTCAGTAGGCCAGGCAGAACAAGAAAAAGAAAATATATCAAAAAGGTAGACATCAGATTAGGAGAAGCTATTCAAGCCAAAGGGCACTGCTGGAAAGACAGCAAAGGCAGACAGACCGGCTACAAGCACATTTAGGTAGAAAACAAGAATAAGATTTAAAACCATGTAAAAAATGGAGCACTGCAACAGTGGATAAGAAGAGTACAGATTTTAAAGAGCTAGACAGTTGTAAAATAGACCATGACAAATTCATGAAAGGGATTATATAATTTCATACAATAGCCAATTTCTTAACACACTGACATAGGGAGCCCTTTCTAGTCCTGTATCCCTTGAAGGAAACCTAGATTTGAAAGTTAAATGAAGTCTTAATGAGAAGAAACAATCTATTTCAGACTACAGAGAACTCTAGATTAATATTTTTTCTTTTTTGTTAATTCATTTTTAAGCATTTTTGCATATGCATTTTTGTTACCTGCCTTCCTCAGTTCCAATACAGAACCAAATCTCACTGAAATGTAACATGCATCAAAAATTATACTTAAATACAGTGCAGATGGGCAAAGTCTTTTAAAGTGCTTCTAGTTGCTTCAGAGTACCTTTGAATTTACTTCTGAGACAATGACATGCACATTTATATATCTTCAGGGAAGATGATGTCAGGACACCTAACAAGAACATTAAAACCAAAGTTCCAAAGATGACATGTGCCTTGTCTTGTTTAAAGTCAGATGCTGGAGGAATCTGCTGGTAACTATATACGTGGTCATGCAAAGTATGCAAGATCTTTTCAACTGTCCATATTTTCAGCCATGCTAAAAACAGTAAGCAGGAACCAGGTGTTACCCCATTCAACACTACCCAAGTTTTCACTCTCCCCTAATCACATACAATAGTATATATTTGGCTGCAACATTTATGTAAATTCAAAGTTGTATTTTTCAAAATTTACAAGCTGAAGAAGAATGGTGAATGCATGCATCTTAGTGTCTTTCATCTTCAACGCCTACTGTGCTGGAAGCTTCCTATAAAGTGGTTGTGCAGATGAATTCCAGATTTCAGTCCTTAGCGAGTTTTATACCCTTGTTCGTATTCCTGGATTTCTCAGGATGCTTCTGTGCAAGTGTTCCCACGACATCAAAGGTATCATGGACAGAACACAGGCAGCAAATGATGGGTGTTAGCTGCCAAGACATTTTACAACTACATGAGCCTCTTTGTTGCCAAGAGGAAGATATGACTTTAACCAGGCCACTGAGCAAAAGAACAAGATGAAGCTGCTCATCATCACAGACAATTGCTATTATAGAACAGCATAACACCAACACATTCTACACTTTATATTTTTGTTTAGTCTATAAATAATATAGGTAACTATCAGGTGAACTAAAAGCCCAGAACACAGAGCAACTATTTGCCATGCAGTGCAGGTATGCAGAGCTTGACTAACTCTAACCTCTTCCATGTTTCATAACTGCTCAGATTCACAAGAAAGCACTTATGAAGCTTCAATAATAAGACCTTTCCACATGGTTTCAAGTTAGTATTAGGCCCACTGCACACCATACTTATGCCTCTTGTATATCATATTTAAGCACCTTCCTTCACATAGTTATCAAACACAGACATTGCAGCTTTTAGGGACATATGTTTACGAGCTGGGAGACACATTAGACGTACCCTCCAGTTTAACGATATCAGGACAGTAGAAGTGGATCAGGGCTGCTAGAGCACAACCATCTGTACCATCTTTCAGCAGATTCTCCACCAATGGAATGCAGGGCAGCTGCTTAAGCAATGTTTGCTCCTTCCTGTAACGAGCCTGCAATACAGAATGAAGAAATTTAGAGAGACAAAGGCTCTGAAACCTACGAAGCAGCAGATTAATACTGTAGGTTTTACACTCTGTTAGTGAAAAAGCAGTATTCAATAGAGCTGAATATTCTCAGTGTTAAATTTCTTAAAACTACTCATGTTACGCCCCATTTTTGAATAGCATAAATAATATCTAAGAGAAAAGGAAACTACAACGCTAATATTGAGCCTTTCCTTCAAAACTACCAAATTTTGATGATCTATGTATAGCACCCTGAATTAAATAAAATCATATGCCTTAATTAACATTCAACACTCATTGTTATACAATCAGAAATGATCTGTATGTAAACACAATGAGACAAATCCTTAGCTGGTGTAACTTCAGTTTATGGGCAAGTCAAATGACTCTGAAGTTAACACACCTCAGAATCTTGCCCAAAATCTCATTCATAGAACTGACTTTATGACAGATTCAGAAACAATGAAATCTGCATTTGATCAACTCCCTTTTTATTACTAGCATGTGTCATTATAGGCAGTCGTAAACATACAGAAGCACATTAATGGTCAAATGTTATGACCATGCAGTGGCCCATGGTCATATAAGGCCCACGGTTCCTTTTATAAAAAGGAAACATTTTGAAAAACAACTCTATGTATAAAGAGATCATTAGTTCAGAATACCAAGATAGCATTTATCCGCTGTGAATATATTTTTCATGGGTTTCTTTTTTGGGGGGAAGTAGAGGTGGGCTTATTTAAAAAAATGGTATTCATCATTCTTAGTTTCTTTTCACTTCTTCCTGAGAAAACAAATGGAAGAAAGTGATGCAGATTTTAATTTGTTAATATTATTTACTAAGACTTATTTGTAAAACAGTATTGAAGGATTACTTTTCTATTCATACTACAGAACTACTTACGATGCCAAGAGTGTTTCTGAGTTAATTTTACACTACTTTCATTCATCTATACACACTAAAGTGGAAGTCTCCCTGTAGGGACTCCAAAGTCTTTGTGGATGTTACCCTTCCCAGCAAAGCTGAAGCTGACAGTTCCTATCTCCTGCTCTCCACTTTTGGCTGTGCTGGAGCAATTGCTGATGGGGCTCCATGGTAAGACCATTGATCCAGCTATAACATCTCTCTCCTCCTTTGTTTCTGCAGTGAATGAGTGGGCAGGGCTGGAGGTTTTATGGGTGGGGTGGGAATTGTTTAAGCTAGCTTTGCTGGCAAAAAAAGTCTGTGGAACCACAGACTAACCCTGAAGGCTATACTTACTGTCGCTGGATTTCTGTCAAGGATCACATGGGATTATCTTTAGTGAATGTCAGTGTCCTCTAACTGGCCCAAGAAGTACAAGTCTAATCAGGCAACAGCAGACACATCACTTCTAGAAAAATAAAAGGCTTGTATTTGGCCCAGAGAACTTATACTTTAATCAATTAATATTTTAAAAACCCTTGAGAGTTAGTCTTTATTTCAAACTTGAAATGTGCTGGTATTTGTGTGTCAAGTATGCTGTATAAAAATGAAAATGCCATTTTTGCATGCCATGGGAAATATTCACTAACACCAAACAAAATCATGTTAGTGTTTCATGCATTATTAATATTCTTTCCCAATGTTAGTAATACTTCCTACTATTTCTAATAAAATAGGACAATTATGCTTGCAGTGACAGTTCATTCTTTTTCACTCGACGGCAATCCAATGACCCACTCTGATGAAAATCTCTAAGTTTCAAATACCATGTTAATATGTCCATGTACTTCCCCCTCAAAATGACTGAAATTAAGTCTACAAAATATTACAATTTAATTATGAAACAATGATAAAAGATACAGGACACAGATGGACTCTAATATCATGGTCCAACAAGTCCTGTGTAACATACATTCTTTTAAATACCATCTTTCTAATGAAGTGTTCAAAAATATTTGAAATTGATAATACAGTGGTCTTGCACAGTAAATCCTGTGGAAAAAGCCTACTGTCATTTTAATGATGCCTTCACTGGCCTTATGAACAGTGCCCGCAGATGCTGAAAACAATGTCATATCATTAAAGTGGACCTAGAAAGTGGACTTAATTCATTGGAGACAGCATGCCAGGCATGTTACTTCAGGAAAAATAAACTTATATAACCTGATATGCTAGGTTCATTAGGGTATAACAGGCATCATGTTTCAATTTGGTTGAAAAGAGAAATGATACCAAAAAATAAAAGACACTGGTAATTGCACTGCATTTTTAGTAAACTTCCATTTGAAGAAACTCTTTTCATCAGTTGCAATGTTTGCTAATAAATATGGATGCAATAATGCAAAAGATGAACTTCTACATTTATTATAAAGCATCTTTGAGCTTATTCCACTTAAACAAGTCTAGGTGTAGTCGAGACACTTGCGTACAACACAGTCAGCTAAAGATGAACCAACAGCACACCAGCTACTCTGTCATACGTGCTCATCTGTATTCTGAGTTAATCCTTAATAATGAATGCTCTTATGCATTTACCATATAGCAGATAACATGTTATGAATTTACTTCTCAGAGTAAGTTTTCAGCTCCCTGTATGCTCAGGAATATCTATCTCACTATGAAACACTTGCTCTATGTAAGGAAAGAGAGCAGAAGCCTCGTTGAACTGTTAGAGCAGCTTGAGCCACTGCCTTCCTCCTATACTATCAGGAGCACTTGTGTTGCAACTGTATCTCTACTAAACTAACAAGCTCAAACTAACATAAATACCACTAGATCAACTTGTTTATGGACAACTGGCAGGCAAATTGGAGTTAGCCTTTCAACACACTGAATATTTTATATTTGAATATCATTTTTATGCGATGGAAGAGAATCATTAGTAAACTAACACCTTAGGCAAAAATAGAACAAAACCATATTCTGAATCTGCTTTGAAGTAGCCACCTTATTTTATAGAAATGAGACCCAAAAAAAAGTGCTTAAATTTCTGATCAGACAGCCCTTTTTTTTTCCCCATTATTCTCTCCATTTAATTATGTTATCTTAATTCCAAAACAAAATTAAAGGCCTATACTGTGAAGAACAGTGTATTTGTGTGTCACAACTGTAATAGATAGCATTATAGAAAAATTGCCTATCTAGCATAAACTTATGAATTTGAATTCTGATTAATCTGCTGAAGACAGTACTTTTAAACTGGTTTTCCAGATACCAAGTAATTTCTGTTGTTGCCTACATGCATCTGCCTTGTTATTTTTAATTCTCTTTGCAAAGTATGAACAATCTTTTACTAGTTAGGACAACAAATATCTGAGGGACTGCTAGATCAGTTATTTGGTAATCCTCAAATCAAAGACAGACCAGAATTAGTTCTTTGGAATTCAGACCAGAAGAATGCAATTCTGCATATACCTAAGCAGCTGACTATTTTGTTCCTAGCCAAACCTGTTGTAGAATAAACAATCTGAATGCATTTCAGGGGTGAATTACTATGTGATAAAGTAATGGTAATCCCAAGGTTACAAAGCACAGAGAAAAACTTTATTATTATTATTGCAGACCTGACCAGTCACTTTTATTGCTTTTAGTGAAATTATAGTCTCATTAAAAGTAGACTGCTTTGGGTTACTTTGTGTGGGGAGAGATTAACAGCAGTCTTAAATTAGCAGAAAAATTAGGGAATTCTAGACAAATGGTGTAATGATTGCATATTGTTAAATCAGAGAATTTCAGATACCATGTAGCATCAACAATCAAAAACTATTTCTGCAAGTGTGTTTTTTAAAAGAGAGTCAATATCAAATAGCATATGTTTACTGGAAGCTTATGAAAAAAATAGTTCGCAAAAAACCCGATCATTTGACATCAGTTAATAACAGGTAGTACTGCCTTCTTCAAACCCATAGAGAACTTGACTGCTTGAAAAGTAATTCCTTATCCAGCATCATATCTTAGATTTATTTTGGACAGATTACCCTGCAAAACAAGGTTCTGTTTTATGCACACCTTTGCAGAGCAATCTCTTACAAAATTCCCTTGTAGACATAAATGAAATGAACGATTAGACCAGCATGACATGGACAAAGCCATTCCCAAAATAAGCTAGTTGATCAAAGTGAAGCAGTTGAGCAAACTTACAGGAACCAGTTTCCAATACCATTTGGTAGGAGACTTCAGAGGAAGCAGTAGGAAAAAAAGAATAAAAGCAAAAAAGCAAAGAAAAAAAGGAACAATTTATCAGATTTCATAGATTAACATCCTCAGTTTTGTATAACAGTGAATTGTAATTTAATGGTAAGCAACAGTGCACTGTAACCTCTGTGTATTGAGCTAATTAGCAGAAATAACACTGGAGAGATATGTCTGCAGTCTTTGTAGATCAACATTATAATTTTCCCACATGAACAGGTAAGATTGTCAGATTAATGCAGTTTTATTTAATGCTTTCACACATCTAATTGTACCCTACATATGCAATCCAACTGAAGAATTCATTTGAGACTTGAAGTCACGATATTGCAAGTATCAAAATGAACTCCAGCAGCACACATGGGGAAGCAGGGAAGCTAAAGCAAAGAAAAAAAAGGTATAAACACACTGTAGTACAGTACAACCAAGTGCTCTGAAGTTTGCATTAGTTACTTCAAGCCAAAGAGTTATGTTTATAACATTTAACAATATTTTTAAACAATCGTGACCATTTTCAGAACAACAAGAGGTGCAGGCAGTTAATATTTTTGCAATGACAAATCACATTAGCATCAGCTGCATGATGTGCAATGACCTGAAATGTAGATGGAGTTTTGGCTGCTGGCAGAGAAATGACCAGAGCTGATACATACAATTCTAAACTCATACGTGATCAAAAAATACAACACCAAATTATAAAAAAAAAGTTTTACAAATATAAAACCTGACTTAAAAGCTTAATCCTAAGCACACTGAATCAGTGAATTTTTCTGTAACTCTGTACACTAGTCTGGCATAATACTTCCAATATTAAGAAAAAAATAATGTAGCAGTATTATAAATACACACAGAAAACTTCACCGCTATTGATTTCATTGTAGAAATTATAAAAAAAAAATAAAAATCAAAACAACTACTGAAGTGCATGAAAGAACTGTTTGGTTTTTTTTAAATGAAGAGAAATATTTTCAGGAAATGGTAGAAGAAGTAGTTTTAAAACTACTATGGAAAAAACTGCTGTGGAAGCTTACTGTTTTATGTAGTTATTAAAATACTGCACTTCTATAAACCCCTTAAAATAATTGCAATAATGAAACAAAGATTTCATGTAAAAAAGCTATTGTACACAAAAGGGCGTGCATTAGTATCATGACTGTTCTCAACATTGTTCTCCATTTAACTGGACTGTTACCGCAGAGAATCCCAAAGCCACTTTAAGAAATGAACTACGAGATGCATGTTCACGTGTTGCTCTAGACATTTCAGTCACACCAACTTAAAGCACTGCCCATAGGGTTCAGTTTCTCTTCACCTCCCTGAAATATAGTTAACGTATGGAAAAGTATGTTAATTTGAAAACAAATTATCTTAATTTTCAACTGCAATCAGGAATTCTAAACCATATCACAGACCAAGGTTTCAGGTAAATGGACTGAGATCAGACCAGGGCTGCCTATCACTCTACTTAACACTGATAGGAACATTCTTTGCTTTATCAAGGTGAAGTGTATTTCAGACTTGGACTCAAAAGGTCCATCAATATCCAGTTAATGATAAGCTGAAGAACTACTCTTTGGAAAAAATCAATTATTTGTTTCAATTCCAAAGACTAGCTCTCTGTTACAGTACAAACTGAACTCAAAACTAGCAATCCAATATATATTTTTATTTGTCCACTTGTCTGAAACTGTAGTTGAGATGACACTGAATATGCTTCAAGAGTCTGAAAGACTGAAGATAATCAAGTTTAAATTCAAACAGACTATAAGATTTATAAATATACACTTTGTAAAGGCACTTAAAGAAAAGCTGAAATCTCTTGGACAACATAATGGGAATTCAGTGTCTGTTGAATCGGCATTTTATATCAACAGGAATAAACTTTTTCCCCTTGGAACTTATTAAAAATCAGTCACTATAAACGAAATTGAGCAGAGAATCCTAACTGACTTCTCCCAATGTTTAAAAAAAAAATAAATCAAAACCAAAACCCAACAAAAACACAAAACAAAAAACAAAACAGTCCCTCAGGTTGAGGCCTTACAGTTTTACAAGAAGATTGTTTAATCCACCCTGTTGTTTAAAACAAAAAGTTTTAAACATGACTATGACAAATTTAACGCAGTATAAATTCATCCTATGATGCCAAAAAATGGTAGTCATGCCCTTCATTAAATACTTGGTTCTGCTGTCTTCCTTGCACCATCATTTGTGTTCATGCAGCTGTGCATTAATTGCATTAATTGGATCAAGAAGCTGATCCTGCTGCAAACTTTTCTTCTTGACAGGTTAGCTTTAGCTAGCAGTGTGGATTTATGACACATTAAACTGAAAGTGGAACTATGGCGTTAGTGTTTTACCTTCACACAAAAAGTTGCACTGTTTAAATTAATTTAAAAAAATGTTTAAAGAATTCAGGCCTTTGGATGAGTACTCTTACATCTGTTTCTCTCATAGGATTTGCATTGATTTGGCTTAAATCTGTTAAGACTGATTCAGTCTAAATCACAAAAGCAGATGGAAAAATATCAGGTTTTTGAAAAAGTTTCAACTACACTGAAAATCAGTAGTTTAATCAGTGCAACCATACATTCACTACATATTATTCAATGGAAGCCTGAAAACCAAAGCTATTCACTACAAAACTTGAAATCCTAATTCCGAAAGAAGATGCAGAGACTCTACCAGAAAAAGATGAGGTTACCACAAATCACCGGCTGATCAAGATCCACAGAGTGGAACTAAAAATCATACAAACTCCTTCCTCTCTTATCTTCCACAGAAAGCTAGTAGCAGAAGAAAGTGAAAGAAAACAAAAGCAATCTCATAATCTGTTAATGCTTTTTTATCTAGAAATAGAAAACAGGTATATCTTATCAGTTGTAGCACTTATTAATCTGTGTATATGATGCTTACAATTTTTAGAAATGTAGAGATTTACTATTTATTCCAAAAAGGTTCACAACTAATAAATTTATGAATTTATCACAGTAGGAAATTATAAAATAACTAAAGAGTCTACTCATTAACTTTGTTTCATCTTTTAGGTATGTGACTTCGCTGCTTCTTGGCCAGAAATTGAAACTAAAGAAAAGCTTTCCCTAATGACTAGAATGATCTATTCTTCCCATGTTTGTTTGGCCATCTCTCTAAATCAGCAGAAGAGGCATTCTTAATTTAAATTTAGTTCAGGTTCAAAACGTGACTACACCTTAGAAACTCTGAAAATTAAATATCCGACAGTATTCGGCTAAAGCAGGAGGGAGACTGCAAAGGTTCTTAAATTTTAAAATGGAATCATCACCTTTTGAACTGCTAACTGTGTTGGTAACATGGTGAACCTAAATTACAAAACAGAGCCCCAACCTGAAAAGAGTGGTGGAAGACAGAAAAGAGGCACAATAATACATTCCAGTTCCCCTTCACGCTAAGTTTTAAAATACAAATAGAAGCAGCAGTTAGGAGTTTAAAAACATCAAAGAAAGAAAATAAAACAATTGAATTCAGATACCAAGAATTAAGCTACAACTGTAATATAAGCATAGAAAATGCAATACTTCACATATAATTTAATTTTTCCATAAAAAAGGAAAACTGTGTAACAATGTTGCTTTAGTTAAGACAAAGGCAGAATTCAATCCTCCCCACCCACCTTTTTTTAATTTAAGAAAATCTACTGATACTAAGAACTAAACCCAGGCATAGCATGAAATAAAAAAAACCCCAACAACAACGAAAATCACAGTAATTAGTATTCAGATAAAAAGTTATATACATATTTCAGCAACACCCAAACCTGGTACAGGAATTTAACTACAGTTATTTCACAGCTTTGCTGAGATATACAAGGTAGGTTCAATGACAAGTAACAGGACATGTCACTGATTCTGTGCTATAAAAAGAGAAATGCATGGACTGATGCAATATTGAGACAGATAATCAGGGTAAAACACCTGGGTATCTGGGAATAAATGCTAGGAGATGCTTGACAGGAGCCACATCATAATTTAACAGAAACTCATGTTAGAAACTTTGACCAACTTGATTTGATGCAATTGATCTGCATTATAGTTTTCTTTGGAAAGCTAGCAGTCAGTATGACCCACAGTTAAGGAATACAGGTTTTAGTTATGGCGTTTAATGTGTTTCTAAATCTCAGATGCTTGCATGTGTGCCATCACCATTAGCTTTAGCAAAAGGAAGTGAAAATTTGGGAAATACTGCGAGGCATACGACCAAAAGAATGGCTGAGATTTCAGAGTAGTAAATTAGCCATCAGTTGAATTAGACTTTTTTTCTCAAAGAAAACCTGGAGTTAAAAAATCGGAATGACTTGAAAATATGTTGCTGTCTTCCTGCATGCAAAATAAAAATTTCAGTAATTCAAATTCCTTAAATACTTCAAAATAGAGTTGACAGAATATTTCATATTCTAGACATGTTCTAGAAGCAGATTCCATTTTATCATTGTACTCACTGAAACTTTAATGTACAAATGATATTTTGCCTCATTAGCCAAGTAATTGTATCCTCATTTTTCTCATGTGCTTATAAATGTGAAGGATGGTTAACTTTCTAATAGCCACCGTCTTTTTTTTTTTTTAAACCATAATCCGCAATAAATTTACTGTCAGAAGAGACATCTAGGGGTCAAGTGGAGCCTGAGGTTTTGCCCATGCTGAGATTTTAGCTAATAAAGCTATGCTAAGACAACCCCCTAGCATGGAATACCTTACTTGACAATGTAATTTATGCAGCTGAATCCCACACTGAGGCAAATAACGTAACATGTACCTGGGACAATAGTATGTAAAATCCAGTGTAGAGAAGGTCTTAATTACAATTTTTTCCATGGTATGGCAGCTGTAGCATGATTTTGCTATTTTGCAAATGCATTTGTACATTGGCTGATAGAACAGGGCTCTGATTGTGTTACAGCTTCACAATTCATATGAAAAACACCATAAATGCATATACCATTTTTATTTAAGTGTTTTATTCCAACCGGTCCATTTATGGGATCAAAGTTACAGACTATACAGGTCTTTCAATGGTTGACTCAAGAATGCTGACATTAAAGGTAAATTATAAACTAAAAATTTTGTTGTGCTATTCCTAATATAAAATACAAACTACAATATAAGTGAAAATAAACATTACTGCATTTTTACAAACACATATAATTTTATAGCATTGCTCTGATAATAATGTTCTCTTCGATATATCTTTGTTTACCATATTAAGACTCTCATGCACTTTGGATTTTGAAAATTATTCTCATCTTTCAAAGTGACCTAAAAAACACACATAACTTCCTACTATTATTTTCAGGAAAAAGAAAAGTCACTAGAGGACAGAGGATCATCGGTTATCTCCTTGCCCCCTGTTTACTTTATCTAAATTTGAGAAATGAACTTGTCAAGGACATCTTATTCTCCAGATTTCTATGTCATTATCACTATTGAACACAGATTAAATTTTCCATGCCAGGATATATGCATCAGGGTCACACTACTATTGTAAAAAATACCATTTTCTTTTGCTGAGTCACATACTTGCTAATTAGCCTTCATCATTCCTTATATATAAAAAGAAACCACAAGTCCAAGGACATTCATTGCATTCATGCTTTTTGAAGCTGAACTTCCAATCTAGCCAGGCAACCCGCAACTCCTTCAGAGTTGCGTTGAAAAGGAGATAGCTGCTTACATGAGAACAGACCAGGAAGGGAACTAGGATTACAGCCTTGCAGTAGCTAGGAAATCTGTTCTGCATTCAAGTGCAGGGATAATACCAAAGGGTGTTCAAACTGTTTACCAACTCTTCAATAATAATTATATCACAATAGGACAAATGATCTCATTCTGAAGCAAGCAATATTACATACTCAGGAACTGTATGCTATCCTTCCATATTTTGATGGGTATAATGCTATTTAATTAACTGAGCTCCGCAAACAAAAGAAGAAAATCCTGTTAGGAGAGGCGTTCAAACATAATCTGTTTTTATTGTATACATAATAAAACCTGTAATCAACCAGTATTTTGGATCCTGGCCAGAGCAATGCTTCCCATGATGCCACATACAGATTTTCTGAGATGCATGCAATTCACAAGGAAAAAATATTAAAAGTCATGAATAAAAATGTCGTGGTCTTTTTCATATCAGATCCAACTACAGTTTTAATTCATTCAAAAGTATTAATTAATCTTAATAAATTTCTTAGGACTAACATAACACGTTTCCCTGCTATCAAAGATTTATTTGTCAAAAATAACAACTGGGAATAAAAAATGCAAGTCTATTAGTGTTAAATTTAAACGGGTATTTTCATGGAAATTATAAAACTAATAACAAAATGACGGAATACTGAAAGTTTGCTTTCTTTAACAAGCAGTTAAAAGTTCAATGTCTGCAAATGAATAGTCACTTACACATACTGTATGCAAGGGTTTTTTTTGTTTGTTTGTTTGTTTGTTTTTTTTTTCAGATAAATGGTGATTCTTGTTTAAAATATTTTAATTCCTACACCTACCTTTTGACCTCCTGCAGATTCTGCACTGTGATGCTCTTTTAGTTTTTGTTCCTGTTCCATTATGTCTTTCAAATGTTCATTTACCTAGAGACAACATAGTTTATTCTGTGGTCTGTTCTAAGAAACAAGTCATAGAAATTATAAGTTTTGAAAAGGTCTATAAATCACTACCACTGAGTTAACTGAAAAGATTAAACAAATATTTCAGACTATAGCCCCGAAGCATAATCAGCAAATGTCAGTTTCAGATGCAGTCTGGGGTCACTAGTTGTTGGCTTTACACTGTGCAAGTTAACTTGCCCCTTACTATGCTTGACCACATTTGATTAACATGCTATCCTTGTTACTTGGTTTGATTATGCAGTGAAGGCTGATCAAGCAAGATGTGCTGAAATACAAACAGAATACCTTAGTTTTAAACCATGATAAACTACACAATAAGACGACAACTCTTAAAGGGCCAAAAAGAGACCCTTGAGCATCTGTCATGGCATCTCAACATGACAGTTACTGCTGTCATACGTAATGTATATCATAGTATTTTATTTAGACTTCCCATTTATTTGGTTCACATACCATGTTTAACTTATTTCTGCAAAGTTTGCTTTTACTATCCAAACACAGCAGATGAAGGAACAGTCTGTGTCAGATGCAGTCTTGATATACCTACATATATACATATCCTACCCACTCATCTATAATTGAATCATATAGAATACAAAGACAATCACAGCTTGCTTTTCCAGTACTCATACCTTGTTTATCCAGTACATGATAGCATCCTCAATGTCATAAGGTAGATCTGTAGCTTGGAAGAAGGATGAATACTTCTGAGTGCATGCAATCACTTTTTCAACGCTGACCATCTCTACAGTATATGCCATCATAAGAGTATCGATCATGGCCAAGTGAGCACTCTACAAAGAGGAGCAGCAATACCTAATTAGTTTGCAAATCAAAAGATCACTTTCTTACGTACAGTTTCTGAACATAGCCACATACATGCTAAGACCAAAACTGTAAATGCTGTAAATGCTACAAGTTTTCTGTCTGGTTGTCAGTTTTTGAATGAAAGACAAATGAAGACAAACACACATAACAGATTTGAGAACACAATACAAAGCACAGGGACGTTAATTAAAAAAATTCTTATTGCAAATTAAAATAACTTGTGCAACAAAATTAACACCAAAAATAAAGAACTGGAAACAGAAAGAAAAAAGCAATTTTAATGATTCAAACATTACATCACTTTCAACAGAGGTAAAGGGACCTTTTAAATTTGTCACTCTAGCAAAAACAAAACCCCTGCCTGATCAATGTTATTTCTACTGGAAATAAAAGCTGAGCCCACCTGGTAAACAACCTTCATCATCATGAAAATGCTGCATTAATAAGTGGAAGTTTATCTATTTTTAAAGTCATAATCTAGGAACAAGACACAATTATACTAACCTTAAGTAAAAAAAACATGATAGAAAATACTTATTTTTCTTCTAGTAAACTAATTATCTTACACAGATGCAGCTACATATGCACAGCTAGGTTTAAAATAAGCATACTGATAAATAAAATACAGCTTCTGTTAAGAGAGGATGTATTTTTCTCCTAGTGTTGTTACGTATTGAAAGACAAAGGCTATTTCACAGTTTGTAATAATTAAAAACAAACACACACCCCTCACCTCCACCCCACCCCGAAAAAAACCCCAACACAAACCCAGTAAAAAAAAAAGAGGATGACAACCAGGATTTACATTAGATTCTTGTGACTGAATAAGAAAATGATGGTGGTTTGTAGAGACAGTGCCTACAGCTAAACAGATTTGTTTCTGCTTCATGAGAACAGCAACAGCTTTCTAAGTATTGAGCAACATTTCCCATGAACCAGAACAATTTTCAGAGACAGTATTTTTTAAAACATTGCCTTTAAACACAGCTCACGATGCAAACTGAGATCGGAACACAAAGATACCAAACACTTGTTAACACCATCACTTCAATTCTATAAAAATATTCATGTAAACATCTCACAAGGTAGCTATAACAGCTACGGCAAAAGCAGTGAACAACATGAGTCACACAACAATATGCTACCTAATCATAGTTAAGGTAGTACATGCACATAATTTATCTCAGAATTCCCAGCAGGAGAAAGATGAACAGATCCAGACTTTGTGCTGCCCTTGGTGTTTGTATCACCGACGAGTGTGATGATGCTGGCCTCAGAAGCAGGCAGCAGCACATAATTTTTTTTTTTTTTTTTTTTTTTTTTTTTTTCCAAAATGCAGTTAAGTTGCTTTGTTTGACAAGAAAGGGCAGACTATACTTACTTTATGTACTAAAGATATTCACAAAACTGTTCCTAGCAGCCAGCCTTCCTGGGACGAGCTTATTCTCTTTGGACCCTGGGTGTGAACAGAGAGTCCCGTCTGCCACACGCTCCATCCATGCTCCTAGCACAAGTACTGCAGCTAGGCTTGGAACCAGCACCTCTTCACTCCTGTCATATTGACTGACTTATTCAGAATAAACTCTTTTCACCATATTAATTTGCCTTAGGAATTTATTTACAGACCTTTAGTGGACAACTACTGATACAAGCTCTTAAGTGCAAATGAAGGAAAGAGCTGGGCAGCTGAATTCTTGCCACCCAAAGTATTTAAGACAGAAAAGACACAGAGCATTGACCATGACCAGCCTCCTGAGGAACCTGCACTCCAGTGCAAAATACGGCAATTCTATCCATAGATACAAAAGAGTCCTTCCTTTGTCAGCCCGGCAATGCAGTGCAGAGAAAGAGTTCAGACAGAGCAACACATTAACTACTAGTAAACTCCAAAAACCTTCTGACAGATTGCAGAGCCCTGGTCAGTAATACAAATCCACGCAGCCCTGCAGGAGTTTCCAGCTCGGATTGCAGAAGGGTAGTTTGGCAAGTGCAAAACAGCAAGGAAGAAGGGAAGGCTTGGATGGTCTCCAACATCCAGGGGTCATGGCTCTAATGGTCTTTCCTTGCTATATCTTTGTTGCCTAGTCTGAATGGCACCTGGATTAAAACCTTGTGCCATTTCCAGAACCTCCACAGAAAACAAAACTGAGATATTAAAATAGCAAGAAAATGCTGGATTTGCTTTCTATGAGGAGGTAGTGCACAAAACCTGTTTCCCAGCCAGACAGAAGAGTGGCCTCATATGGAGCGCTACCGCTAGAGGCGTGCCAAGAGTCATCTGTGCTGATCCAGAACTGCTCGGACCACCTGCTGCAAAAGAGGATTGTTTTCATCCCCTGCCTGCAGGGTGGACACAGCCTTCCAGTTGAGGTCTGACAACCAAGGAAGTTCCAAGCCTGTTTGGGAGCAGAATCTGCTTCCCCAACTGTTGATCCACAACTAGTTCACTGGCTACCGTGCCTGTGCTCTGAGGCCTGCAAGAAAAGCAATCACTGACAACTCTTCCAGAGGGAATTAGCAGCCTTCACCTCCCATGCTGGATCATCAGTTTCTCTGTAAAACTTGATCATGCCTATGAAGTGCATTGCCAATGGAGAGAGAAAGCCACTGAAGTGTTGCTAAAATTGCGAGTATGCTCAATACATTATAAATATATTAAGAAAATTATTTACAACTAGCTAGCTGAGTCACATTTTCAATGTTTCTAGCAAATTATTAATGAACTGCAAACTACTTAAGCTAACAGAGGGAACAATGAAGGGATGACCTTAGATAATACTCTGTACTACCAAAACCAAGTGTAATAAAAACTTCTACTCACACTGTCTGGATCCATGTCACAACCCTTTATTTTATATAAGCTATCAAATAAAGCATCCTCAGAGTCTCAAAAGTGACTCCAAATTATTTTCTTTATAATCCAGGCAGGATGCTCAAAAGGAGTTTTTTTAAAAATAGTAAATAATTAAAAGAGGAATTTGAGTCAGCTTGCATCTATTATCCTGAGAAACAAACTACAAAATTGCCATTTTCCCAGTTAGCAAAATAGAACTTTATTTTATAAATAACTTCTTTACTAATAAAAATATTTAAAACTATGACCATCTACAGATAAGCATGTAAGATAACTTATACCTAAAAGAGTTTGGGGTTTTTTGGTTTTTTTTTTGTGTGTGTATGTGTGTGTGTGGGGGGGTTGGTGTTGGGTTTTTTTTGTTGTTTGTTTGTTTTTTGTTTTGTTTTGTTTTAAAGGAGGTACAGAAAGAGAAAACTATTTAATCCCAGATACAGCTCTACTGGGTTTCTTCCACTTTCTCTGGAAAGAGTCAGACAATCTGCATTCTTTTACATCTTTTAATTCACTATGCTCAACAAGAAAGACTAAATTAAAAACTGCACTGCAAAAATAGTATCCTACTTTTCCAAATACAGGGTTTATTACCATAACTGTTGAAGTTCTCTAAAAGAACAATTTTAAAAGATTTCTAGTGATAGTAAATAGAGTTCCATTTTTTTTGTGCACCTCTCACTGAACAGCATATTTTAGGTACAGCTGAAAAAGTAAGCAGGAGAGGTCACTTTTACTAGTTCAGTCTGCAATTATGACACAAGGAAGCAACCTTTCGTTTCTGAGGGGGGAAATACAGATACCATTCCGAGCTGGGCAGAAACTAGGATCAGCTGCTCAGCAATGTCTTCTTCATCTGGACAAGCCTGTAATACAATGCCTGAAGGAACTCCCCAGGAGCTGCTGATGATTGGGTTGCCAAGATGGTATTCTAAATACTGCTATTTCCTCCAAGATGTCAGTATTCTGACACACAGCATTAAAAAAAAACCCCAAAAACAAAAAAACAAAACACAAAACACCAAACCAAACAAAAAAAAAACCCAGGCAGGATTTCATGCTGTCATGTACCTCCCACATCCAGAACTGCAGCAAGGTATATTTGAATAAGGATGCATGATTTCTCTAAAAAAAATCATTTTTTACAGAAATAATAAAAAAATCAGTAACATATTAAATTACACAGAGTAGAATACAAAACCATTAGAGAAATATCTTAAAAAAAAATAATCAAGATCAACACCGCAGCAGTGAACAACACAGGAAGTAATACACTGTTTTATCACAAAACTTTGTTAAGCGGAGATTTGGTTTAAGCCAATTCAAAAAAACCCTTTTCATTTTTTGATCATTTCATTACAATGCTGCAAAGTACTGAAGTCTTACATGGCACACTACAAAATATTAAAAAAACCCAAAATGCTGGATTCTAAGAGGTATTTTATTTTCTAAGACACAAACATGGTTTTGTCTTTCCCAGCTACACCCCTGCACAGAACACAAGAGTTTTAATTCAGTAATCTTTACAATCTCATGTAATTACTAGTTAGTTTCTGCCCTGTAATGTAGGTTCCACAGCTTTATTTTCTACTACTGAATAGTTCAATAAGAAGCTTACTGAACTGTAGAAGAAAAAATTATTCTGAGCATGACTACTAATGCTTTCTCTGCCTAATCTTTGGCTATGGACCTCACTCCACCTCTAAGTGGCAAACAACTTCATTCAAAAGTGTACTAAGCAAAAGGCATATATGATACTGTGCACACAGATATTTCTGGATAAATACCGCATGTTATAGAGAGCTCTTATTACCTAACTACTCATATTCCATTAAACAATATTCAAGTCAGGAGTTGTCTTTTGGACTGCTCCTTTAGGAAAATCATTGACAAAACCACTTCCCACTATGGTGTTTGAAGAAAGGGACAGAAAGGCAAAAAGAAAACAGAGGATATAATTGTTATCTTCATGCTAAAATAAATACATAAATGACTCTTTCCTTGAGTCTTTTATTGAAAGAAAAATTCCCCTACTCTCACTATGCTTTGGAGAAGTGATTTGATCTTTGACAGGATATGGCTTTTGTAAACAGCAATATATATTTCTGTTCTTACGGAAGTTGGTCGTGCTTCAAGAATTTTTGGCAAGAATTTTGTGAAGGAATTTGGTCATTGTTTTTTAAAAAAAGTCTTCACACTGTAGTTCTCACTTTTACAACACACACATATATTTCTAGCTAAATTCCCTAAAGATTTTGCCTACGCTGGATCAGGCACTTGAGCAAAGAACAGAAGAGATCAGCTCTCTAAAATTACCTGGGAGAATATTTACATCACCTTTGTATGAATAGCTATGCATGTAACCAACTGTCTCTACCCGCTGAAAACAGAGGTTTTGGATCCAGGTATTTCTCATAGTCCAGTAAAAACCAGTAAGTTGAGCCAGTTACTTCAGTTAACAGTAAGGTATAGAGTAAATTCCACGGGCTTGATGAAACTTACTCTGAAGATATTACACTAAGTAAGCACTAAGATTACAAATATGTTGAATGTCTGGTGTATTCCTAAAAATAACTGACTTGGTAATGCTAACTGTAAGTAACATTTCTCCAACTAAAACTGAAATTCCCATTAATGTTCTGCCAGTATGTACCAGTTCTTAAATTAATATTACATTACCTTTTATGATTATGACCACAGAATGATTGCTATCAAGACAGAGCAAAGGTAACTAGAAAGAAACAAAGCAAGAAAGAGAATACAATAACTAAGACAGATTATCTCCACAAAAAACAGCCACTGAATTTATAACTACTAGAAGGTATTGATCATATGGAATAACCATTATAGGACACAGACTTAAGGAGAAAAGATGGGTAAAAACAGAGTTGCTGATATGTAGAGTAAAAGAAAGACAGGAACAGCAGGTGAGTGAGGGATTAAACACACAGGACAACTGCACTGAAAAGGTGTGCCAAGAGCACTGTGAGGATCTCCTTATGTACCACACTAACCCACGTCTCCGAATTTAGCTTTCTTGCAGATTCTACAAACAATGTAGTCTGAGAAGGCTGAGTAGCTGTAGCCCCCAGGCACCCTTTCCCAAAGGCGCTTCCCTAGATAATCCAAGGCTCAAACGAATCTGCTAGCTGCAGAATTCCAGCTCTGGGAAAGCACAGGCTAAGGCTCGATACTGCAGGAGGTGAGGAAGGAATTCACGAGTAGATCCAACAGGTCATAACTCTATTACAAACTTCAAAGTTATTGCTTCATTTCACCAACATTCATAAAGTAAAATGATGACAATTCTGATACTACAAAGGAAATAATAGTTTTAAAAGATTTCAATCAACAAAATGGAGCAGTCTGAAGTAGTCGGTTCTGCCCCATTTAGTGATTTTTGGACCTAATTCTTCTCTAGCCTCACACAATACTTCTATCCAGCACAATTCTAAAATAACCCCAGTTGTCTAGTTATTATTGTCCTGCAATGGAACGATCACGTCAAATTACCTCTTCACTGCGTTTCCATCAAGAACAAGCGCTTGACTCTGATAAAGATGCTTGTTCAGCAAGAACAGGCATTACTGAGTCACACTAAACACATTGTAGCAGGTTCTGCAAGGTAGAGGGAATGGTTTTAACTTTGCGTATTTATGATAACCTTCTGTATTTGGTTAACTTTCAAAATTCAGTAATTGAATATATGAATATATATATAAAATATCATTATTTAACTGACTATACACACCTGACATGGGAAATGTAATTAACTTCTAAAAAAAGGACTCAAGAACGGACACTTGCTGAATTGAGCATTTTTATAGCATTTCTAAGTTCTTCTACCTAAGGTTTCCTCCTTATGCTTGTTAGGGAATTTAATAATTTAATCTATTAACTCAATCCTAATTAAATACTTAGAGATTCCAAAATTCTTTCTGAATCACATAATCAAGTGAGACCTTGCTCCACTCCAGGTTATAGTGAAACAAAATAACTGCACAACATACACTGGAATCAAGAACCAGTCAACGGTGCTCATCACATTATTTTTATTTTGTCATAGTTTATAGTTTCACAGTACCTACTTTGATTTTTATTTTTTTAAAAAATATACTTAACAATTACTCTAGAACTTGCCTGTATCCTATTTACCAGAAGAATCGAGTGTCTAATGGCAAAAACTACAAAGGCACTTCAGTGCCTTTATGCCAAGGACTCCATGTTTCAAAAATAAAACATTTGCAGACGGACAGGTTAAACTAAAATGAGAAATTAATGTAGAATAACTGATAACAAGATAGTTATACACATTTAGATGAATAAATAGCACCAGCCTCAAGTTTCCCTGGAGTATTTTGTTTTTGCAGATAATTAAGGATTTTCCTAGATCACACTGTCAAATCCTATCCAGATAAACCAGGAAAAAAAAATCCCTTACAAAAATTTGTATTTGTTACATTTGTGCCCTGTTTCGTTGCTCTTATGCTCTGGACATTTAAACCAAGAAGAAGCAGTAATTATATAAAATACCATCTGAATTTCTTCTGTCACAACAATCTCCACCAATCTTTGAAGAATACGGGAGTGGGAAAAAGAGAAACAGGGCTTTGCTATAAAGTGACTATATCCATATATAAATAAAAAGTAGTTCCTTCTTCCTGACTCACTCATACCTGCATAGTAATGACATTAAAAGCAGTGGCTTAACTTCTCTGACAACTCAGCTAAAACACCTCCAGAGGCAGTTATCACCAGGAAGTATCCAAGCCTGTTCACCTCAGAACATCTGCTGAAGGAACACAGCCTGATGAGTGCTGCAGAACTACCACTTCCTCATGGAGATACAGGAGCAGTGACAAGACTAGCTGGGCTGCTACAGAATTTGGGGTGAAGAGTTCAGGTTTGAGTGATGTGCTATAGAGAGGGAGTTAGAAAGGGAGAAGGAGAGAAAAGAGGCTGAGGTCCCAAAATAAAAATAAATGTAGGGCTGGGGTACTTACTCATGGACATGAGAGTGGAGGAGGAAACAAAGGCACGTCTTCTCCAGTACGTGACTGGCACCGCGTCACAGCATGCTACAAGTCCTACTGACAGAGCCACTGCTTAGTACTTTATCAGAGCAAACTAGTTTTGAAACTTTGCAACATAGACTTCTAGTTAATCCATTTCACAGTTAAATATTGATAGCCATTTTTGAATGGCAGTTTTCGTTGCTCAAGTAACTGATATAACATGCTTTCTGACTAATCTGCACTTCTGTTTTGCCTTTTTCTTAATATGAAACTACTCTCACATTTTATCTTACAGTCAGTATAACGTTTGAAGCATTGAATGAATGTAAAAGACCCATCTGGTAGAAGTCACGCCACCAACTTGATATTACAACAATAATGTATTAAGATTTTGCCTAAAGTCATACAGAGGATGAAATTTTACATAATTCCCAACATTTAACACATTTCTTTCTGTTGCCCAGTGGCCTTGGGTTCTGATGAACTAAGTTCTAATAATGAGCTCCTCTGCACATAGTACTAATGACAGTGAGAGAAAAATGATGCTTTAATTACAGTGACGAATAGTACAATATACTGGTTTGTTCAATTACTATGTTTGACACAACAGATTGGAAGGTTGATTACTCATTGCAATTTAGGATGAATCAGTTTAAGATCGAATGTAAGAAGTTTATTTTTTACAATTTGCTGGAGAGAAACTCAAATAATACTTGAAAGAACTTAGAAACCTAGAAAAACTTAGAACAACCCCCTTCTCAAAGCAAGTCCAACTAGCTCAGGTTTTTCAAGGACTTCTCCAGTCAAATTTTTAGTATCAACAAGGATGGAGAATCTACAGCCTCTTTGTGCAACCACCTAATGACTTCCATCACGTTAAGAGCTAGCTGGTATCCTCCTCAATACAAAATCCCACCGTCCTGGAAAACCCATGGCTAAACTAATATGTAGAGGAAGACTACGTAGCTCTCATTTGCTTCAAATACTGACCTCTCAATACCACTATTTCTATCAAGCTTTTTTTTTTTTTTTTTAAATTAAAAAATTCAAATAAAAAAAAAGGTAAACACAGAACACTGCTTTCCTACAAGAGGAGAGATGAAGTTAGCTGTGGTTCCCTCATTTCTCAAACCAAAAAAGAATCAAAGTACGGCCAAATCATCAATGGAAATCTCCAACTAAATTCCAGGATTGTTGCTAAAAAACCTGCCAACTCACCTAAAGCCCAGCTGAACACTGCAAGTTATCATGCTGCTCCATTACAATATAAATCCAGAATATCCTCAATAAAAGTGTAAACAGATGCAGAATTTAATCCAGCATAATTCAGTTTACCACATAAAACCTAAGTTATTACAAGACCATGCGAGAAGTTGCAAACAAACAGGATGCTGTTTTTCAAAAGGGGGAAACAAGCGTTAATTTTTGCATGAAGAGTCAACATAAAATATTCCTACATTTCCATCTGAACAGGCTCCTTATAATTTTCCTTCTGTTTTTCTGTGTATACCCTTACATACAATTTTTTAATGTTTCATTTACTAACATTATGGTGAGGCGGCTGCATTTGCACAGTTCTGGAGCTGGCCTTCCAGGGTGAGATCTTAACTCCTACATTCTACTCAATTTCCTCAGGAAATGTGCCGCCCCCACTGGAACTCATGTGAGACCCTTGCCAAAATACAATACTGGAAATAGAGATTTAAATTACTCAGGGAAGGCATTTTAAGAACAACTTTTAATTATAAACAAGAGATTTGGGTTTTTGTTGCAAAATTCATCTTTGTTTTTGAGAGGTGACCATCATTCTTGGTCCAAATTTGTATTTTTCTTGTATGTTGGGGAAATGTGTATCTTTTTACATCTTAGATAAAACAAAAAAAATTAGTGTTGAAGCTAATGCCTCTGACATGTAAGTATCCAACACCTAGGGACAATTTCATTCTGTCACATGTCAAATATCACCACATTTTTATAAAGTTGCTGCTCAAGATCCTATGAAAAGTTTCTGTGATTTTTTTTTAAACTGCCGATGTACAAAAGTTTATTATTAGGACAGAAACATGAGATTGTTTCTTAGGCTTAACTTTCTTTGTTGATCTAGGAAAATATTGGCTAAAGAAATCAAAACATTATGTCTGGTCATTTCAACATACTATCTTCAAAAAGAGGAAAATTAGCTTCAATTTTTATATGAAAACATAATATGAAATCTTGCATTTGCATATGAACTGGCTCCTGATAATTTCCTTGCTGTTTCTTTATTAACCATAAAAAGGGCAGAGAAATAGCATCATCACACTCATTGTAATGGCAATTACATTAAGAATAGGAGTTATTTGTCCTTTTCTTCACAGGTTTATAGGAATATCACATTTATAGACCATAACACAGCACAGTAATACATGAGAGGGCAATTGACCTTGTCAAACATTTGCTTCCAAAATAACAGCCACGGTCAAAAGAAATTTCCCAGTCTCCTACTTAAATCTCTCAGCATTGTTAAAGAAATTAAAACAGACACAGAAAATTATGCTGATCACAAGAAACCTGTTTCTCTATGGCTGTTAGTGTAGTAAGACCTTGTAAGTGACAAGCTGCTAATAGCATTACTAAACTAGACAGCTGACCAACATTTTTTCATCTACTTATTAAAGGACTGTGACAGGCCAGCTACAACAGTGACTGCTAAACAAGGACATGGTCCACAGTGATGTTATAGCAGAAGTGGGAAAGGTGCATTAGGGTTGTTTTGACAAACATACTCAAAAGCCTTTCCATTTGTTTGGTTAATCCAGGCTGAACGCCAAGCTTTAAGAGAGATCTTGAATGTCTAAAGTAAAGTAGGGCTTCTTCAGAGAAAGACTCGTACATATGCACACACAGGCATAGAACAATTATTTTACTGTAAACTTTATGATCTGTTTTTTAATTTTCCCAACTAACTCTGTTTTCAGGTATATAATTTATACTTAAGAAAGAGCAATCTGTATGCCTTCACAGAGATCCCACGGTACCAATAATCCTTTTTAATAGAGTACTTGCACCCAGGGGTGTCCACTTCATCCACTGCTGTAGATTTTTGCAGGACATCTGGCTGTAGTCCCCATCACTATAAGCTTCTGCTCAGCATAGGGCCATACAGGCTATGTCTGCGTAAGGAACCGCTGCAGATCAACAGGAGCAGATTGGTAGACGGAAAAGGGTCATGCTGAGGACAGGATACCTACGATACAGATTTCTGTTGTCAACCATTTCTCCACTTTGAAAATAATATGGAATTTAAGCAGAATACTAGTAAGGCAATGGATTGTCTTTCAGCTTTTCACAAAGATGGGAATGTCAATGGAATAGTAACTAAATCTTTTCTCAAAAGTTACTTTGGTAAATTAATGAAAAATAGTCATGGATATGATACCATCTTCAGTAAGTACATTTTCTTTCCAAGAAAACTTTCTTTCTAAAAATGGAAAGGGTAATTAGCTTGTGGCCTACACATAGAAAACACTAGAATGTTCTTTTCCAAAGAATTAAGATAGAACAGGAGACTGCTGTGGACTAGAGGCTACTTCTTGGTTAAATGGTAACCACAGTAAAACGATGCTCATTCTTATCCTTCACAAGTATTTGTTTGTAAACTGATAGTTTTTATGACATGAAAATGAATTGGAAAAGTCTCTCTCCTGCACCTCCCTTTGGTAATGAAGTAACTGCCGGTTCATGTCTATTTAAAGACTAAAACAGTAAACCACACAATCACATTCTCATTCCTCATACCTTTTAGGTTCATAATGTTATTCCAGGAGGTGTTGCATAACTAGTAGCTCTCAAAACAGTAAAGTCAGTTGCAGCAAGAACCTATTCACATTGTAGTAAACAATTATTTTCTTTGGCAAAATATCACTCCTCCTTTTCTCCCCAGCTAAGGCAAGCTGAGTAAGAGCCCATGGTGATAAATGAAACAAAACCAAGAAAATAGCTGAACAGAAGAACACAGTCCAGAAACACAAAAAATGGTAACTCCTTTCATTTTCAAAATAACACATTTCAATGACTTAAGATGGCGATTACTAGAATGTAATTATTTGCTGTGCTTCCAAGAACAGCAGTAAATACCAATAGTATTATATAAAACCTCTGCTACAAGCACAAGATACGTCAGTGCATGCTGTCCAGAAAACACAAGCCCTTCACATAATGATGAAACATTTGCTTCAGCAAAACAAATGTCCCCATAATCAAACTTCAACTACTAAATCACCTTGTTAACTGGGAAGAGGAGGGGATAAGAAGGGACCAAAAGAACAAGAAAGCAAAGTATTTTATAGGTACCCTTAAATGATGAATTCGGAGAACAACAGCCTGTTAAACTTTAAGTCCCATCAGCAGTGTCACATACTGCCATGGAGGGATGATTGCAGGTCCCATGCAAACAATACGTAGGGGCATAGTGTGCTTAAAAGCACGCAACTGCTCACAAGAGTCAGGCAGTTTGATTGATTAGCTACATCATTTTGTCAGTTAAAAGGCTACGACCACAGAACAAAAATCTTTGGTGGGCTGTTTGGATGTTGAACATTTGGAGGAACTCAAAACAGTTTTGTCTGGAAGAGTTGGAGAGTAAGGTGGTGTGAATAGTAGGGACTGCAGACGAATGACATCAACCCAGGTCAAAATCTCTGGAGAGGTGCTGCTGCAAGAACTTAATTGATTTTTTTTTTTTTTTTAAATTTAATTGGATTAAATTAACCGAAGAAAAGTAGGAATTGTTGTTTCCTGATTTATTCTCAATTTCTGACTGCCTTATTTTGCCCTGTGTTTTGAGTCTGTTTCTAGTTTGTTTGGGATTTTTCCCACACCTCTTTCTAATTAAAATTATAAATTGACTGACATCTGTTGTTTCTTTTCAAGCATCCAGACTCTGTAATCCCATAATCCTCAAATGGGAAAGGACGATTATTGAGAAACTTGTCTGAACTACATGTGAGATAAATTGGTTGCTAAAATGTCCAGTAATGTAAAATCATTGGTTTCGAGTATGCTATATCAGAATTGAAGGCAGTATCTGTAACTTATGTTACCTAAATACCCAAAGGAAAATTTTATCAAACCTAAAAAGCTGTCTGTCTGCATAGGCAGGTCAATCTGTAGTATTTCAAAAAGTAAAATTCAGTATTGTGATAGTACAAGATGGAATGGACACTATTAGAAAAGCTCTTATGTAATTCTCACTAAAGAAATCTCACAGCACGTTTATTGGTCACAGGTAACTGGCAATATACATTACAGCATCTACCTGATCATCCAAAACATATGATAAATCCAAATCAATAAGCAATTTTGCCACAGAAAATTCTTACAGTACATGTTATAGATATGAAGGACTGAGCTGAAGAACTTAATCTGGATTAAAAATTAAAACTTGTTAATTTTTTAAAATGTACTTTAAAACATAGTTTAGATAATTTGGGGTTTGCTCAATAACGTTAATTACTCTGCCATATAGAATGTATAACAGTAAGCTGAACTGTTGTTACTCAGTTGGTTTCTCATTTCTTAATATTTTACTCTATTATAAACAACAATGAGGATTTTTATTTGCTTATTTCCTATACTTTTCCATAGCTGACAAAACTGATTAGTCTTACAGCCATTAAGTAACACAAAGCCACTTCCCAAATATCATACACTTGCACACCAAGTGATACAGATTTTGATGGTAATCAGTCACTTTGTGCATTTGTCATTTGCAACATTTCATGGTAATCAAGATTATAGGAAACATCACAAGAAAGTGTTAAAATTACCAAGATTTTTTTTTTTTAGTTGCTGTGAAATATTAATTCCAAGCAGAAAAAGGAAATAGATGATGTTACTCTCCAGAATACTTTTCAATTTATTTTTTCACCTCATCTCTTCACTGCTCCAGATTATAAAGATTACTCATTATAATTGCTTCTTTAATGTCATTCTCTCAGGTAATTTCCACTTGAATTATAACATCTTGCATTATTATCAGTTATGGTCTATGTTATGGGAAACATGACTACAAAGTGAACACTCATTTACAGCTACCTCTTTGGAACAGCAATTTGCCATACCATTCTTAACGGTAGCTAATGAATAACCTTTGCATTTCCAAAAGAACTTCTGTTATCATCTTTCCATTCTTTACACCCAGGCATAATCAAAACCTGCCAAACCATTCAAACAGTATCTGCATTAAGACTAAACACACCATTTGTGACTGATTTTCAAATCATTCCTGACACGGACATACAGCTCACTGTATTCATCCTCAAACACAGAATAGCCACTATTTTGAGATACATTACTTAAGAGCTATGACAAAAAGTCTGTTCCAAGTTATATGTTGGATACGTATGCACACATACCAGGCAAGGCAAAGAGACACTATAGAGTCGCAAGAAACAACACAGGCTGAACGAATACCATGCCTACGAGGGAATGTACACATGGTTTCTCCCTGAACAGAGGGCCCTGTGATATTTTAGCTTCCTGTAACAAGTACTAGTGTATGAAATGCAGCCACAGTGGATATATTAAAGCATTATTTCATTATCCCACAACAGATGAAAGGTATGGCTACACAAGTGAGGGATCTCAGATGACTGAAGAACTGTTTCACAAGCTTATAATTATTGATGGACATCAGTCACACATGTACCTGTAATCACTTTGAATAAAGTAAGTTTCATCTCATAAAGACAATTTCAAATTTTCATATTGCTGCAAAGAAAAATGACAGAAAGATAAAAAAATAAGATAAAGTGGTAGGAACATTCATATTAGTATGCAATCTTTCTACTGTGTCTGGCACTCTTCCCGTTCGTCCTCTTTGCAGTTGGGTGCAAAATAAATACTGACCATCAAAAAGTATATCGTGTAACAGCTGCTATATAGTTCAGGTACTTCATTTTCACTGTTAAATGCAAAACACTTTATTTAGGTTGTGCCTTTTGCAGATGAGAAAGTAGCTGTTTAATGCAAGTTACTCATACTGAAAAAACAGACAAAACACAACCAGTTTTGCACTTCCAATGAACAAGCACAGAGAGGTTCAACCAGAGCAGCTACTACAGACAGGGGGAACATTAACATCTCTAATTCCTTTCTTCTCTGTGCATGACAGCCTGCAACTTCCCTGTACCATCCCAGGACATACAGTCACGCAACAGGAAATGTGCTTCCAGCTCCATCCTTCACTCAGGCTCCAGAGCAGAAAATCAGGCTGTATGCCGGGACATTACAGCCGTAGCAGGAAGCACTTTGACAGAGTTTGCTGTTCAGATACCCGTTTCCCATATCCACTGCAGAAAAGGCTGCAGGCTGGCTGGCAGCCAACAGGACCATACTGATCTACCAGACAGCTTTGACTACAACTATGAAATGGTTCAAAATAAAGATCACGATAATAGTGATTCTTCACACTTTTTACGTGGATACTATTTAAAATACTCTGTTGTTCATTAACATGACCTTTACAATGGCTTTTGAATTAATCCCTAACTGACTATACTGGGATTCTCTTTACATAGACTATAAATTCTTTTGGCAATTCTAGATATACCGACAACAGACTATAAAAGTTATTTTGAATGCTGTCTTTATCTTAATTCTTTGGGTTTTGAACAAAAGCAAAAATAATGTTATAGTGTAGGATGGGGACATGAACTGGAAAAATTAGGTTTTGGCCCTAGCAAAGCAAGCACGTAGTACTAAAATATACTAATTTGAACAAGCTGATATAAAATCCAAGATTCCTTAAGTCTCACCACTAAGGGTATGCAAAACATCAATCTGCAAATGCTTTTTATCTATTAAGTGAGGTACACGGCATATGACAGCCTACTACTCCATCAAATAGTACAGATCCACATTGTGTATCTACAAGTTCTGATGACAACTGAATTGCATGCCCATCTAATTCCATGCAACAGGATTTCAGATCTTGTTTTTATTGCTGTTTTAAGATTATGATGTGAGGGCAAGCAAAAAAAAAAAAAAAAGATATTTCATGACTTTCTCAGAAGTGCCCTGATAGCCAGCTGAATGCTCACAGATTCACTCCTATGTTCAGTAATTTTGTGATCTTTAACTTCTGGATGTTTGTCTTCAGATGGTCATGTCTGCCACAGAAGTAGTGACACCTCATTTTGCAGCCATAGTAAAAAGTCAATAGAAGCCAGTTTTATTGTATTAAAAGTGCTACCTGTCGTGGTTTAACCCCAGCCAGCAACTAGGACCATGCAGCTGCTCGCTCGCTCGCTCGCTCCTCCTTCCCCTCACCCAAGAAAGGCAGGGAGAAGAGGGATAAAAGGAGGAGAGGGCAAAAAACCTAGTGGGTTGAGATAAAGACAGTTTAATAGAACAATATCAGAAAAGGAAAATAACAGTAACAATAATAATAATAATGACACAAATCATTCTCACCACCGTGTGAATTGGCACAATCCCAAGCAGTGGTCGCGAGAGCCCACTCCCCTGTCTAACCTCATTTCTATACTGAGCATGTCGTCTATGGTACAGAATATTCCATTGGCCATTCCATCGTTCTGTCTAGGTTTCTTCTCAGCTTCTATGGGAAGCTGAAAAAAGTCTTTGAAAACTATAAACACCACCTAGCAACAACTAAAACAATATATATTACTGACATTCCTTTCATACCAAATCTGAAACACAATAACCACTAGAAAGAAAATTAACTCTATCTCAGCTGAAACCAGGACATATCTAATGCTAAATGAACTAAAACTTAAGGCTCTTTACATTCTTAATGTCTTATTTCCCTACTTGTAGATTTGGACCAAAAACACTTTCATATTTTTTTGTATATACACATTTACACACACACAAATATAACTATAGGAATAAGATGTAGCTTTGAATGCATGTAGCAAATAATGTTACAACAGGTCTTAAACAACGGGAATGAATCAGTCATTCAAACAGCATTATCCCTTTGGGGTGTGAATGAGACAGGCTGTCATATTTAGAGACTAGCATCATGCTTTTGCCAGAGTCCCAAGACTACAAATGAAAATGTCACTCTGGCTTTTCCTAGCTTCCCAGTATTTGGCATTGCCACTAATTTTTTTACTTCTTTTGGTGCACAGTAAGATACAGAGATAATATTCCCAATTTATTTTACAGATACTGGTGTCTAGATTAAAAATTGTTTGTTTTTAAACAGATTATTTTTATAGAGTTATCAATCATTACAAACACCAGTTGCTTATTATTCCAGACATTTGCCTAACAAGTCTTGTTCAGCTGTTCATAAACTTGGGACCTTTTCATTCCACTGTTACCCTGATCCAACATGAAAACTTGCCATTACACCCTGGTATTTCAACAAGACATTGGATGAAACAATTTAAATTCTCTCCTAATTACTGATAATGAATGTACTGCCAAGATATAGTAGTGAATGTATTCATATTTGAAAATATACTGCAATACAATTATGGTAGAACACACTGCTTGATGAGATAGAGACAAACAATTCTTTCACAAAAACAAATAAATAATACAGATAAACATATATAGGCCCAAATTTATAGTCTTCTCACTCAGTCTCCAGATTTTATTCTGTATTTGATTAATTTAATAAACATTTCACTGAAACAGTAAGCAGCCCTACCTTAAGCACCATCTACTGCATATTGAAATTTACAACAGCCTAATCCAGGGAAAAACAAGTGACCTACCAAGCTTTCAAATTTCACCTCAAAATATCATTTAGCTTTCAATATATAATCACATTTAAACTGCTTATGCAAATGCAGCTTACTGCATCCTCTACAAAGGCATGTGAAATATATAAAAAGACTGCAAAAAGTTTCTGTAAATATTAACAGTCTACTGTGACATGCTTTTTCACAGCAGCAAGTAAGAAAGTTAACCTTTGAGACTGAATACTGGACTTGAAGTTTAACAATTCATAAAAAACCCTAATGTTTAAAGTTACAGGAATAAAATAAACTTCCACTCAAAGAGCATATATCTTGATGGCTCCAGTGAGTTAGATTACTTTCAGTACATAGGGAAAAGGTGAGATTTTTAGATGGGAGAATGAAGGATGTGAGGCAGAGAACTTGTTTGTGTAATCAGTTTGTGACATCAATTCCAGATAAAAGCCTAAGACACTTTTTGCTCTTCCCCCCCCTCTTACATTAGGGAACAGTCATTCTATGCTGTTATAAAACTAACCTTCTGAAAAATTCCAAAACTAAGAGACACCTACTTAAAATATTTGTCAAATCACTAATTAATATCTAGAAGCATCTATCACACGCTCAGCATTACCATGACTTTGAAAAGAAACCCATCCTGAATCACACAGCTCACACCCTAAGACAGACAAAAGCAGCAGAGTAAGTTGACTGGACAGTATTTTTTTTGTATTAACTATATATTGTATTAAATTTAAATGGATTTTAGATAAAGAAATAATGTAAATTCACTTAAGGGTGAAATAGTTCTTTTAAAGAAAAATGTCACAGTTTGGGATGAAAATAAGAGAAAATGAGTGAAATTGTGTGATAGATGTTATAAAGGAAGAAGAGCCTCAACATCTAAGAATTGTAGATGAAGCTCTTTGAAACTTCTTCCCCTAAAAATACTGTAGAAAACAGTGATTAGCATATAGTCACAGTATTTGTAAACACATTTTAAACAAGAATGCTTAATTGTCAGTTTCAGTTGGAATAAAACTGGACATGTTCCCAAAAGCAAATAACTTGGTGTGTTGGTTTTGTAAATACTATCTACACAAAAACATTCAGCCTTTTCAACTGAAAATTAAGTGGCAGTTTTAAAGTCTAGATGCATTGTAGAATTTTGCACAATTGTTAAAATATTTGTCACATTAAAATGCCACACAAAGTAAATTCTGTTATTTTTAAATTAGCTCTTCTCATAGTAGAACTTATTTGAGAAGTTTGGTAATATCCATTTCAGGCCAAATATAGATAAAAACTGGGATACACAGTCATTTATATTTTCTACTAATTTAAATATCTCAATATGGATTTACATAACATTATTTTTTCTTAGGTAAAATGTACACCCCAAGACAGTATTTATTGTATTTGCAGGCTTCAGACAATGTTTAGCGAAAAAACCAGCTCACTCCCCACTTAATTTTTTTCTCATACTCAAACAATACCTTAAGATTAAATTCTCTGAAAGTCTCTGACACTCTCAACATATATTCCCATTTGGTAGCATTGGTTATTCTGTAAATAGAAGACTTCCAATCAATCTTTTCTGCATATGGACCTGCTATTCTAATGAAAAGGGCTTAGAAAAAAGCAAATTGTAACCCGTCTGCTACTGTTTTAGTTACAATACTGCTGGCAGCACAATGAAAGCAAGTCCTGAAGATACTTTACCGCCAAATTTGTAAAGAAATGAAACTTCCTTGTTCTGTAGGTCCTGTACTTTGCCAATTGAAAAATAAGAATGAAGAAAAGGTTTTTCTCCCCCTCATATAGTGCACAGCAACCCAACACTTTTCAAAGGAGGGCATTTCCCTGAGCTGTGCACCACCGAACTTCATTTTCACCTTGTTACTTCTCAAAACTAACCTTTGTTTAAACATTTTATCACTGAATTTCATTTGAACTTAAGTGTAATACTAGTAACCGGTATCAGTTATCAGTTTAATGTATAACCAGACTAACATTAAGTAATAAAATTTTTAAAGTTCAACTATTATAATCCATAATTTTCTTTAGCATAGTATTTTCCTGTTTTAATCACAATCCATTATTTTGTCCCCAGAAATTATGACAATAAGGTAAGAGATAATGTCATGTCTAGTTGCCAACAGATTAGCAAAGTATTATTTTAATCTGTAAAGTACCATGTACACTGATGCCATTGCAAGAAGCAGAGAAGGAGAGGTGGGAGTTATGCCGTGGGAGAAAAAAAATTATCATCCTTCTGGAAAAAGATATTCCTGGCAATAGGCTTTATCACATCATGCCTACACACAGATCTGGAGGTCTCTCCTTTATTGGGGTTGTCACAGATTGATGATGCCCTTTGGAAAATATAACTGAAGCACTTTCAGGAAGCATCTCCAAGCACTTGGCTCTGGTTATCTTTTGATAACGAAAAGGAGGAAACTAGAAAGAAGTTAAGTTGCTCTATGACAACAAAGCTTTGTGTATTGATAGACTGTGTGCTCCAGTCTCAGGAGCAACTTCACTTCTCCTCCCACCCAGCCATCCCTCTAAGTCTCCCAAAATATCCAGTTCCCATCCTAACCCCTCTAATCTCTCCCATTTTTCTCAGACCTACATATCCTGAGGGCCTTCTTGAACTATCTGCAATATGTGCTGGCTCAGGAAGGGTGCTCATCAAGAGTCCATAGCTATTTGGTCTGCACTTCAGTCTCTCCTTTGCCAAAGGAGTGAATTTGGCTTGCTCTCCAGCAGCTATCTCCACTATGCTTGCAAGAACTTGTACAAGAAAGAATTTGTAAATTAAATAACTAGCAGAAGATAGATATAGGCCATCCATAAGTGGAACAAAAGACAAAAACAATCATGTGACTAGGATTAAATTTGCAAATTCAGGTCATATTTTAAATTCATCTCAAAGAAGTGTTGGGAAAGGTACAGAAGCGATGCAAAGAACAAGAAATCAGCAGTGTATGCCTTCAGGAAAACTTAAAGGCAAATTTAGTCAGTGATTATACCGGAAGACTGGTACTTTTCTGGCTAAAATAACTGGCAGGAAAAAAAAAAAGCTCTAGAAGACTACAGTTTGGAGAAGACAACAAAAGGGACAATATGGTTAAAAAATATTATATTTTAAAATAATAGGAAAAGAGTCTTGCATGATTTTAACTTTAATTTATTCATCAAGATGGTAGTTAAGATGAATATTATCTAAAAATAACTATGAACCAAGAACTTCATACAGGAAAAAATGATGTAACTGGCAGGAGAGACATGCAGTTATCACCTCAGTGAATGTAGTACCTTTTCAAATGACAGTAAGTGCCATTAGGCTGTTGTGCTGCTGTTCAAGGTTTCAGCCTTAAAAAGATGGCTAGTAGCTCATTACTTTGATGACTGAGGAAACTCATTGTGTTCAAAGGTAAGAAATAGTGGCCTACAGAGAAACACCTCAATTCTGAATATACATAGTGACCTTCAAGCTGATACTAGTATCTTTTACTTTTTTCAAGAGAGTTCTAATTCTGTCTTCTAAAAAGTATATTAATTATTGATAGCCTTTGGATTATCTGCAAATCTGTCAATTTCATGTGTAACCTACATCTTCATCTCAGAGTCTAGAGCGCATAAGAAAAGAAAAAATATTACATTTTAAAAATTACATAAAGAATTTAAAAAGGAGCTCTCTGTACATATTGAGCTATTCTTTCTGTAACACTACGAACACTGAGGACATTCCAAAAAACTAGAAGAAATGAAACAATGGATTTTTACTTTTTTTTTTTTTTTTGAAGTCAAAAGACAATACAAATAATTTTAAGGCCCCACATCCTCCTTCTGCTCTCATGCAAAATAATTTCAGAATCAACAAGCAGCTTGATTTATAAAAGAAAAAAGATAATGCTAATTAAAACATGAACCTCCAGAACATAAGCCACTTTTTAAATCACTTATAAATGTAACTGAAAAGTCTAAGACTGCCATTACGAGTGCAAGGCATCTAACTTGATACATTCTGTTTAAATAGAATTTTTAATGCTGGATACATTAAGCTGATTTATAATCTGGTCAACTAAGCTGAAAATGCAACTCTGAGCACAGAATCAGCAATGAATAGGTGCATTTTCCAAGAAACACCACTGGGATGAGTTATCAGCTCACCATCTCTTACTATTTTTGCCAGTGGCCTGGAAGAAAAACCTCATCACTGATCAGGTTTGGAAGAGAATGCAAATTTGTGGGAAAGGTAGCTAAGGAAAATGATGAATCAGAGGAGTACAGCAATCAGTTCTCCCTCTAAATTTGGAAGGGTGAGAAAAGAATCAAATAAGCCACACTGAAATGGAAGGTCCCATCTTAACTGAAAAAAATGCAAGCTATAGTAATCAGAAATGTATTATCTTCTCCAGTAAGCGAAAGGTTGTTTGAGAAAAGGAACCCAAAATAATTGACACTACAGCCATATGTATGATAAGAGCATAATTGTGTTTAAGTCATTAAGACATCAGATCTTGTTAGAACAAGCAAGGCTGTATTATCCTTCTCCCTTCCCATAATCAGTACAAGCCAATAATACCAAGCCCCATGTAGCCTGTTACCTAAGTTCTCAGTTTCCCCATGTTCTGGGAAAACCAGACAAATTATCCCTCCATGCCTAGAGGCATGTAGGTATTATTCTAATATTTTGTTGTTGTTGTTGAAAGTACATAGTACTTTAGCAGGATTGGCTCCCCCTCCTCAAAGCTTTGACCTGGAAAAGTAAGAATTTTCAGGCATATACGTGTGCTGACTTAGAGAAAATAGAATTCATGATGCTAACTAACAATAAAGAAAAAGAAAGTACTGGAGAGTACCTGGGAACACTGTTAACACCTTAGAAGACACTGTGTAATAATGATGCCATTATTGTCTAATTACTATACTAAAGCTGATAGCAAGTTCAGTAACTTGAGTAGGACTTTTAGCATCAGGATTTTCTTCTCTCCAGCAGTTCTTTGCTAGTATCTATACATATTTCTTCATCAACTCCATCATTACCATAGTATTTTACTTCACAACCACATAAGTTAAGTTTTCTCTGTATTTCTTCCTGTTGCTGAAGAAAAACTAAATCCAAGAGTTTGAATAATCTTGTTCTTTGCAGGTACCTACTTAGTAGATACATTTTACCGTAAAGAATTCAGCAACACAAAAGTTATGAGGCTTCCCTGACAAAATGATATACTGAATTACATTAACTTACAGTGTTTCTATGGGCACTCACTTTTTTTTTTTTTTTTAAACCTCACATACACAAACATGTCTTTACAGGGAACTTCTAAATATCATTAGACAGGTTTGGTTTTGCTTTTGCGAGTGGGGGAGTTAAGAAGAGAAAGGTAAGGGAAAGAAAAAAGAAAAAAAGACTAAAACTTGTTCAAAATTGTGGACTGAATTTTTTTTCCCTCAAAATGTTGTCCATTCCATTGTTTCCCTTTTATGTATCAGGATGTAACCCCACATAGTCCTGTATTTCATTAACTTCTTTTTTTCCACAGAGCATCAAATGTGTTAACGTTACACAACACTTAAAAGTTAACTGAGCTCCTTACAAAAGCTGACTGACAGAAACATACCACCCAGATTTATAGAATTCTTTCTATGTAATAGGCCAGGAAGTTTTATAAATGTTTATTCCTTCACAGTACATCCTTAAGAAGAGAAATCAAGCACAGGGTATGTTCCACCAAAGCATATGTCACTAACATACGGTATATTCAGTTTCAAAATAATGTTAATATGATGGAGAAAAGCATCAGAAAAAAGCCTGTATTAACCTTTTGCATCAGGGTGGAGAACACCCAAGTAAATTGCTGGTAAGTGGACATGATCTGATGTTAGAGAGTATAACCACCTGAACGTGAGCATATAATGACTGTCATGCTGCCACAAACGAGGCAGCTGACACACAGGGGCGTGTCAACTGCAGACTGGTTTGCAAAGAATGCACCAGTACCCGTTGTGCCCTACAAGCCTTGACAGGGTCCCAGTTAGAATCCTGGGTCCAGTTTTCAGCACAATCTGCCAAGAAAGATTGGCACCAAATGAAGGACATTTGGAATAAAGATAAGATTTGAGTGGGAAGTGCAAGAGAGACATTACCTGCCCACACATAGAAGGCTGCTACAAAAAGTGAGGGAATAAACCATTCTTCATAGTAGACACAGCACAAAATAAAGGGGCTGATACACAGCAGAAAAGGTTTCAGAAAGAAATTTAAGAAAAATTAGACTTTCTGATGGTAGTGTTCTTCTGATTGCTGATATGGCAAAATAAATCCCCCAAACCTCAGAGGTTAATTTATAACTTGTAGGTCAGCAGGCCAGTGTCAGTAAAAAGGGGGTAAGGTGGTACAACTTCTGTCACTAAACCTCTCAAAAATGCTGTTGATAATAACAGATTGCATTTTCTAGCTGTTTTTAACAGCAGTTAATTAGCATCTACTGAAGTAGATTTGTTGCCAAAATGCCACTGTGCAATTTACTTCAAAATATATTAGTATCCTTTAATAATACGATACCTCGATTTCATATTTAAGAAACGTAAGTGTCCTTATATGAGATTTCATATTACATACTACATGCATTTAATAATTACATCATGTAAAATTAATCTGATCCATCATTACGTGCTTAACAAATATCTATGTATTCACTCTGATTTTCTTGTATTTTTTCTTCTTTTAAAGCTCATAAAAATTTTTAACCTGACACTTTATCAAACAGTCAAAAAATTTCACACTTCACATTGTACATACTTATTTCATGAATATTGCCTGCTAGGTTCTAAATTGTGTTCCAAACATCCAACTTAAAGCTTATAAAGAGCTCTTGCCATTTCAGCTTTTGAGAGATGTCATCAGTCTTGACAACTGATTTGGATTCCTAGCTACTGCTGGATGATTATACAAACATAGCTTTTTCCAATCTTCTAAAAATTATTAAGTTGTAGGACCTCTTTCTGATGTAGACTTGGCCATTTATCCACTGGTCTTACAGTCATGGTTTGGGAAGGCAAGGAAATATATTATACTGGAAGATACCCTTCCTAATGATCTTCTGATGGAGAGGGGAAAGCTGAAAATCTTCCACATTTATAGTAGACAGTCGCTCTGTTAAAGAGCACTATTACAGTCAATTTCTAACAAATAGTTTAACAAGTTACCAGATAATGTTTTAATACAAGTCTTAAATTGTTTTATTTACATAGGACAAATTCTATTAGATTTTACTTTGGGGTAATTTGGAGATACATTTCTGCAAGGTAATAAAATTTCCTACTGGTTCATATAAACCTAATAGTTCATAGAAAACCTATCAGTTCATATAAATGACTGAAGTTCACCGCTATTTACTGCGTTTCCCTAAGTGTCAAAAAGACTAGACATACTATGGAGACCTTACAATGTTTTGTTCATTCAACTTCAGGGGAAAAAACCCAAATCCCATAATGTTCTTAAATTCCACAGAGTTTGTAAGAACAAAGATTTTAATGTTACAATACAACTACTGTGATGACAGCGTGTGTTCTTTGCTGATAAATGTGGGCAGATTGCCAGGTTCACGTGTGCAGATTAACAAATGCAGATTAGCAGTGTTCTTTTGTACTGTATTGGAGCAGCTGCTGCATTATGGGGAGTACAAACTGTATTCCTTCAACAGTCAGTGCGGTTTTGTCCCCTTGTTGCTGTGTGTATGTACTACACAGAGCTGGTAGTGAAGCTCTCCTTATGTTTATGTGACAGACCCACACCTCCTGCTAAAAGCGGCTCACTATTTTCCATAATAGGAAGAAAGCAGTGCTCTTAACCAAGTAACTGCCTGCTACAACCATGCAAGATTTTTAGCTTTCACCTATCCAGCAGAAGGGTATTAAGAAAGATTTCTCTCAGCGTAATTTAAATAAACTGATGAAGAAATACCTTCTAGGTAGTCTGTAAAATAATTCATAGATTCTTCTTTCGCTAAACAGCTTTGTTACTGTACTCCAAAATATACTTAACCTAGGAGAAGTAAGACCATTCCTAAACATTTACTTAAGTAACTTTTTCACATATTTAAAGAGATACAAAGAAGGTTCACAGCAGCAAACCAACAGCCAAAAGTTGAACCACACTACTTAACAGTGCTGTTGAAACAGGAAGAAAGTATTCTTAAACTGTGTTTAACAAAATAGTATTTCTCTCAAGGTTAATGAAAATACTTCCTGACCTGTTTAGAATGCATTTTCTACATGGTATCTGTCATTCTTCACAGACTTTAATTCATACCATCTTTCCTTCATAATTTATACTGCCTTTTAACTGTTTTTCCTTGTTGGGCTTTAGGAGCGGGTTTTTTTTTGGTCTGTTTTTCAGTTGTTCTTTTTTTTAAAAAAAAAAAATTATTTTTTAATTAAACCACCCACCCCCACCCCCCCCAGGTTAACAGCAGCATAAGAAGGAACACTAACTAAGAATACAATCAGAAGCTCTTTGGTTCAAAACTTTAGTTTGCTCAAGGCAGAATACCAACTATTTTTTTCAGCCCTCACAGCACTCAGTGTTTCCTAATGAGCAAGGAAGTGAACAAGACAGACAACAGTCAATAATGATGCACTGCTTTATTTTCCCATGAAAGGCACGAGACTTGACTTTGGGAGGTACTACCTTCTCGGGAGGTACACGTTCACTTTATTTCCTGTCATCATTCCAACAGCAGAAGTTTGGTTTATTTAGTATATTATGTATTTCGACTGGAAGACGTGCTTCAATATTGTCTCCTCATTTTAGCAAAAGACTAAATGTGATTGCCACAATTTTACATTAAAATAAACATGAAATAATGTGCTGCTATTTCTGAACATTGCCTACCACATTCACCTGGCAGAAGAAAATGTGAGGCCAGTTCTGTATAGATCAGGGATTTCACGGCAGTTTGGAGAACATGCTTTCAATCCAATACAAGCAGCGCAGTCTATTCAATAGCTCTGCACAACTGAAATGAATCCTACAAGAGTTGTTCAAAAGAACAATCAGATTTTGTTATTTTCTGTGCAAGGATTCTTAGCAATACAAATTTGAAATGCCAGCTACATTGCTGGAACTCGGTATAAGACCAAAATCCTACACAGATTTTTGTATTGAAATTAAGGACGCAGGAAGAAAAAAAAAAATCACAAAAAAGAAAATTAAAGCTAAATAAATATAGAAGGCTTTCAGTTTTCTTTTGTGGGGAGAGCTGCAAATATGAAAGCAAGTGGATGGGATCAGTTTTTTAGCTCTAGAGTTGCTGGAAAGGACCAGCAAAGAATCCCTACTTTGTATTCTTCACAGACTTAACTTTGGTGTCAGTAGCTCTATTACCTTTTGCATTAGTTCCTGCATTTGGTGCGCAAATTGAGCAGACATTCCATGAAAACCTGAAGGATGTTGTAGAGGACTTTGTGGTTATCTAAGTCTTCCACAAATTTCTGATAGATATCTACATTATCTTTTGGAGTTAATTCCTACCTTAATTTGCAGACAGTCCTTGTTAAACAGATTTCAAAATGGGTGCTCTAATAATAAATGTCTATTTTCTCCCACAAGAGATCTTTCTAATAAATAGTGGTCCTTTATGGCAATTTTTCTTTTCAGCTACTTGTAGGCTAAGATACATATGAATAAAAGTAAGCATAGAACAATCTAATTATGTAATTTTATTTCATCTGCAGTTTCTTTCAACTGTCTCAGAGAAACACAGAAGTGACTCAATTTGACTGCAGCCAAGTTGATCATTTACAGTGCAAAAGAATGGCATTAGTAGCAAATAATCAGTTGTAGAGCTCAGTTTCAGAAAAGGAGCAGGCCTAGATTAAATACACTCTTCAGTCCCAGAAAATTACAGAAATAAAGCAAACCCAAGTATGACTCACACTGATAACTTGTATTTGTTTTGCACATGCTAAGTTCTAGACAAACATACTGTAGAACACATCCCAAGTCACTGCTGTTATTTACATGAGACAGAAAAAAGGATTTTCTACATACAAGACAAACATAATTAACAACAAGCAGCAGGCAACACAAAATCCCCAGGCTATGAGTCAACATTAGCTGCATAAAAGAGCTAACAGGACATTAAGTTATAAGTTAGAACAGTAAGAGCAGAATAAACTTTATGAAAAGTTACAGCAGTTACCACAACCAAAGCAAGAACTGGCACCTCGTGCTTGAGGGAGCTTGGTAGCCACATTGCTTTACTATGTCAAACAGATGTTTGTGCAGTGCTGACTAAAGTGAGATGGTGTATCTGACACAAGAAAAATCAGCAAAAATACTGGATTGCTGTTTTCAAGCAGATGAGAACCTTAGAAGGAATGTGTGTGAAGAGATGAGTCTAAAACCCAGTGTCTGCAGCAGAAATTGCGCAAAAAAAATGTGGAACATCTAAAGATTACCATATCCACAGCCGAAAGCCACAACTGACTGGTTCTATGTGGCACATGAGAGTCATTAGACTAAACTCAGGTTCTGTTTCAACACTATATTTGCTTATTATTTTAATCTTCTGTGAAACATAGTACTATGCAAGATGCTTAAATATCACAGGTCAGTTAATATTAGAATCTGGTGTTTTAACTAACAAATTATGGTATCTATGGGCCAGAGTCAAGTAACTGCAAATTCTTTTTACGTGTCCTCATCTAACAAGTAATTCACAATAGCACAGGAATGGAAACTTGTTACATCATGCTAAAACCAGAAAAAAATTCTTCAGGGCAGAAGCCACATGTTATTTCTTTGTTCTCTGAAGTGTTTAGTATACTTTTTATTGCCTTACAGAGTTAAAGGAATTCTACAGTATGAAAATGCACAGGCTGCAGCATGTAGCTGCAAGCTAACTGGGTGAGCTGCTGGAGTCCTTCATCAAGGAGAAATATTCCACTGATGAGAGGGACTGTCATTTCACATGAATGCAGTCTGTCAGAGACACCAAAAATCTGGATTGCAGCATGAGTTAACCATTTATTGTCTGCTATCTTACCCAGAAAGAGCTAGATGCTAGCTATGGGTACAAAACCAGCACTACCAATCCCCCTTCCTTCCACCTAAGTTTCGCTGGCTATGATTAACTTATCAGTTAGTACCGCACAACAGAAAAGCAAAACTGGTGCAAAAGTCCGAGGAATTGCCTCTCCTCCCTTCTCAGGAGATTCACTGCAATCTGCTCTATTCTAGTCCTGTAAAATGAGTACCCCTTGGCAGGTGGGCTACCATAGGTGCTATCCTAGAGCCCATCTTCCAGTTGAGCTGCTGAAAGAAATTGAGTTCCCTGAGATGACTCCACAACGCAAACCAGAAGTGCGGTAACTGGGAGAAATATGTAGATTTGCCTCAAAAGCGCACTCCTGATCAGAACTAAAAAGCTAATATAGGCATATCTAAATATACCTCAGTTATCGTAGCAGTTTATGAATCTGGACTAAGAGAATTACTGCCAAACTTCCCCAAAGAACCCATCTTCAAGGAAAAAAAAATAATTTGCAGCTAAATGGATAAACAATTTGGATGATAGCACACTACTTTTTATATTAAAAACCCATATACATGAATTACATCTTGGAATTAGGGAGCTAACAATTTTTAATCCTACCAGCTATTACGGTCTTATTGCTGGGGTTTTGCGGGAGCCTCTCATTACCTTCGCATCTTGGCTGACAACTGTGGAGTTGTATGGAGGATTTAAGTGTTTCTCGATTAATGATAGTACTTTTAAAAAATACCTATACATGGGTGTAAGTTTATGGTAGCTGCTCAGCTGGTTGACATTTTTCGCAACACTATTTCTCCAAATTTGAGTTCAACTTTACACAGAAGTTACACTTTTTGATTGCATTATGCTTAGTACGGTTTTTATGTTTTTTCCATATTGAGATGATGATACAAAGAAATATTTGAAAGTATGGCATATTTTCCTGAAGATAGTATTTATATAAAGAGTATTCACTAACTTTTTTCTAGTGGCTAAATTTTATTTAAGAACTAAATACCTAAAACTGCCTTTCCCTGCCCCTGCCCCCCCACCTTGCAAGATAGTAACTTTTTTTGTCAGATGAAAATGCTCCATGAATACACAACAATAAGGGTAGGAAAACATTTCTGGCACAGATCTGGTAATAGTCTATAATGTTACTGTGTCTGTACACACCCCAACACACAGTGGTTTTAAACAGGTATTTAAGATTTGACATTATTACCCCTCAAGCTTGAAATTTAGCTGGTCTTGGCCCTGCCACGTTAGGGACAGAGATTGGGCAGTACAAAAGTCCACGGTTTGGGTAATTATGCAACTTCAGTTTCCCTACAGAGCGTCAGGCAGCAGACAACCAAGATACTGATTCTTTATTCCTTTCCCCAAATGGCAGAAGTACATTGCAGGGACTTGGGGGAGGGAAAGCATTTCTTAATTCCTCACTGAATCTGTTTACTCTTCCCTTCACTTGAGGCAAATTGAAAGAGATCACCAGCATATAAATACAAAATGGCCAGCCTGATTAAATACCAGAATTCTTGTAAAAGGATTGGACTTGTCAAATACATTATTCAGTTGATATAAAATCATTGGCATAATGCAGAAACTTGTCAAAAGCCTCTTCTGGTTCATCCTGTAAGAACAGATACATATGTTTTTTAAACATAAAGAGATCAAATAGGTATATGAGAAAAAATATGAAAAAATCCATATTGCCTTCTTCTTGTGTACCTGACATTTGAAGGTTTAAATCATTTTGGCTCATGAAATAAATATGAAATTTGAAAGATGTAATTCAATATGGAAATATAAAAGTTAATCTTGACTTGAACAGTGATCTATGCATATTATATCTGGAAGCCTTAAAACAAAATTATTGCATAATTATCAGAACCATGCTGTATTCTTAAGCTATTTCTGATTTCTATAGCCTGTCAAAATTTCACATACGACTGCCGTACGGAAGTGCCTGCCTAAGACAGATTTATATTTTTAAATGCAATTAGAACTTGCCAACTGAAATAAGTAGCTTTGCTCATATTTTTGCAACTTAGCTTTCATAAACTTTTTAAGCATCAGGTAATTCCTTTTGTACTCCTGACCTGAAGTATAATTTTCAGGAGAAAAATACTCTGGTTCTTGCTTCAGCACTGTTTCAATTACAAGCTCTAGACTATTTCTGCACTGTTTAAAGTCTAATGTAGCAGAGACAAGACCATAGGAATTTCAGCCTGGGGAGTAATAATGTGTTATTTGGTTCTTTTGCTCCCCTACCAAAAATAAAGGCAACCAGATGATCCTATCAAATAAGAAGATTTAATGAAAATAAATATAGAATTAAGTTTTAATAGCTTGCAATACATGGAGAACAAAAATATAGGTACTACTGAATAGTGCTGTTATCACAAGATACAATCTCTCAAGAACACAGAGATTCAATTACAAGTTTTTAAATCAGAGTAAGACTGAAGAATAACATAGCTTTCAATTTTACCAGAAAAACAAATATAAGACATGTGAACAAACCAAACATAAGAAAGCCTAAAACAAACAAGACTCCAAATGGACTTCCCTACCCCTACACAGGGGTGACTAACAGAAGCCTTTGCATCTGTTACTGTGTGTGAATGTTCCAAGTGCCTCTTTCCAATCCCATTCCACTGGAGGAAACTAATTTTTATATACGCATATGTATGTATATACAGATATACACAAACACACACAAAAATGTGCAGCTTCTCAAATTAGATACTAATGCACCTAAATCAGCCATGACTCACAAGGAAACTAGCATCTATCCTGGCTGCAGTGCATAGAGAAACACATCCATTTCCTAGACTTTTCAGAGACTTTAATATATATAAGGTGCTTCCTAGAAAAAGATTCAATTATAACTGTCTAAGAAACAGAGAAGGACAAAATTTGATATGCCTGCTTTAGTAAGTAGTCACACACGAAGTAAATCAACAATTAATCTACACAGCCATCACTGTTACAAACGTAGTAAAAGGAATTCCAAATCTGTTGACCACAGCTACATGCATTATAAAGTGCAAGTAAAATTAAAACATTCTCTACTCAAGTCTTTCCATAGCTTCATTTTATAACTCACTCCTTTCCAGCTATAGAAATGCAGTACATCTGAGTAGATGACAATAAATGCCCTCTAACAAACACCAACACCTTTCTCCGATTTATGGGGAAGACAGGCTAGCAAAGAGAAAGACTACCATACTATTTTCTATTAAATTGCTCAAAATTAGATTGAACATAGGTTTAACGCAATTCGATCCACCAGAAGAATATACAAGTTAATTATATATGCAAACTTTCTGTTCTATACAATTGAAAAGGAAAAATCATTCCATCCTCTAATATAGAATATACATCTTTGTAAGACTTGTAGAAACTGTGACGTATGGAACACTAGAAAAAGATACTGGGAGACGTCAAGGGGATAATTTTAAGACTGTCAACACTGCCAATAGCTAGATTTTAAATTCTCTGCCAACTTTGCTAATTGTATAGTAAGGAAAAAGGTTGAGACTTCCCAATTAAAATGCAGCATTGCTGCTAGGAACTTACATAGGGATATAAGCATGGCACGACAAACTGAAACTCTTGGTCTCAGAACGTTAATATTGAGACAACGGTTTCACAGCCATTTCTTTGGTAGCAATTGTTTTAGACATGGCTGCCCTTCTACCCAAGCCAGCTGTGTTTCCACTCTGGTGTTCCCTCTCATTGTCACAGCCCAGCTGTTTGTGAACTAATGCAACAGCATCAGTACACTCATCTGTTGCTGGTACTAGAATGGGGACAAGCGACCTGGGCAGAGTCGGAATCTGGGGACGTCAACTGTTATGACATTGATGCTTGAATAACTACTTGCTGGACTATACCTCAACAACACAGGGGAAATACAAAATTGCTACTGAAGTGTATTTTAAGCAACATTAATTACTGAATTACAGATCAGCAAACCAAACTAGAGAATACTGACACATTTTCTCAACTGGCAACTCTGAACAGAGCTGCTTCTTACAGCTACTCAAAAGGGATCAAATGAGATAAGCATAGGCTCATAAATGCAAGTTAGTAACCTTATCTTCCTTCAGAGACAATAACAGAATTAAGTTCTGTAAAAACATGAGCAGTCAGGAAGTTTGTTTCTTAACCTCTTAAATGCTTTGACTTCTATGAATCCTATAAACTCTTACTCCTAAACCACCCATGACTGCCAGAAGTGTCCTGCAAATTTTGCATCAGTTCAGTATGTCTTTTATTTGCTGTCCACAGCTTCTTTTATTAATATGCCATCTGTTCTTCGCCGAGCTCTCCTTTTTAAAAAGGATATCAAGATCAAAAAGAGATCGGCAAAACGTCAAGTTACCTGCATTCACTGATCACAACTTAATCATAAGGACTAGTTTTATTACTATTGTTGAAATATTTGTACCTTCAGATCTTAAGCATGCTATGAGCAGGAAAGAATTTTCAGCTAAAAATAAAAACAAAATGGATGTAAAGAACTTAGTCTATATCACAGCAACTGACTACCACCACTTCTGAAAAACATTTGTGCGAACTAAGAGGCCTAATGTTTCTTGGCAATAATGCATGGAATAAATCATTAATTACTAATTAGTAGCTTTGATGTCACACCTGTAAAGCCTCTGCAACTTATCAGTTGATACTAACCGATCAAATAAGACAGACTCTTTAGTTATATTCTGCCAAATATTTGTTAGTCTTCTTACATGTTAGTAAATACAAGTTGCTAATAAGCTGATGATAAAAACATAGCTGTATTAATTTTCACACATCTCCATTCTAGCAGCAGCTACAGGTGACTGACCATAAAAGTATTAAAGGACTTAAAATAGAGCAGTCAGCCAACTCCAGGAGGTAGACTCAAATAAAAAAAGACCCCAGGAAAACTAGACTGAGAAGTTCAGATTCAACTAATGGATGACATAAAACTTATAGAAGTCCTTTCTCTATTAGACATTTTATTCCCTGTGTCCAATATATTCTAATCTGAAAAGAGCAGATTGTGCCATAAATACCTCCAAGTATAGTAGGAACATTAGTTCCATTGATATCACAATAAAATTTGCTCGTGATTTCAAATAAGCAAGCCTAAGTTCTGTATTAGAACAGAAGTTGTCAACTCAACCTTTGTAGTCTCATACTTTAGGTTTACTTAATTTATTTTCTATATCAAATACTAAGCAATAAAAAAGGTTAAAATAATTTTAAATACTTCACTTTAAATATAGTTGAATCTTATTCTATCATACTGTCATTTTACAAACAACTTAGAAGAAAGGACTGGCCATATGTAGCCAATTTTTTTTTTTTCTTTTAAACTGAGCTCCAATCAAGGAAGAAAATCCATGATTTAAGAGCTTAGTAATAGAATCATTCATCTGTTGAAGTAATGATTTTAATTAACAGTTGTATCAAGCAAAGACATATTATTAAAAGTCTCCATGAAAGAATATACCATTGTTGTGTGTTTTACATTGACTTAATATGTAACTCATGACTATTGAATGTTACTAGATTGAATTGCCTATGTCATCCAAATTTTTTTTTTTTTTTTAAAAAAGCTTTTAATGAAAGCTTTCTGTAAGGAGGGGAAAAAAACCTATTTTCAAACCACTTTTCCAACACAGAAATATTCACTGACAGTCAGTGCTGTAAAACTGAAATCAAAGTGATCATATTGTCACTGCCATGTTTAAAAATGTAACACTTGAACTAAGTAGAATGATATGTGTTTTCAAGGAAATACACCTGCACTGACAGCTGTAAGGAGACTGATAAAAAACCCCAAACAATCATAAGCCTCCCAGTAATGAATCACATTTAAATCTCGAGATAAATACTTCAACATAATGATGCATGGTAAAAGATAGACTGTAGTTATTGGGAGTACATAGAAGAATAGAAAAAACAACATACAAGCTTTAAACACTCACCATCTGAATTGGTTTTTTGTGAAGATCTCGTTCAGTCACCAACTTTTCTTGGTCGGTGACATAAAGGCCTTTTTGTGCCAGGGCTTGTATAACAGCATCATGACCTAGAAGTGGTTTTGCAGCATCACTCTTGAGAATAAGGCTCCCAGCACGACAGTAGAGTTCTGCAGACAGCAGCAAGTTAACAACAGGTGGCTTAATGTGCTCCTGGTCATACTGGTCTGTGTAAAATGGTTCCCGTAGTTCTTCTGGAACATTTTCTACAAAAAAAAAAAAAAAAGGATTAGTATCAGAAAGGATAGATATAGTATTAGGTTGTTTTTTTTTTTTATATGCATGAACTCAAAATTATGTGAAAGAAAGCATATTCAAGGGAAGGCCAGAGTCTCTACCAGTCATCATGACATAAAACACTGGGGAAAATTGCATACAAATGTAACGTTTGAACTATAAATAGAAACTTAAGAAAAATTCAGAGTTCCACACCGCAAAGGCCACACCAGAAGGCGAACCTGCGGTTTACAGCATCATTACTTCAAAATTTCTTGGCTTCTCCAAATACATGCTCAAACATTCTCATTTCCTTTGGCATAATATTATATAGGTCAGACATATAACGGCAGAACAACACCCATTTAAACACAAAAAGCTTTCTCTGTTACTGTAATAAAATGGCAATGGAACATTTTATTTAGTACAGAATAACTCAAGACAAAAAGGGAAGCTTCCACTCAGCAGCCTTATAGGTCTCATATGTGCATGAGAATTTACTATACTACCTATTTAACAGGTCATGCATCACAGAACAATGACAATCCAGCAGTTAAGCATAAATACATGGATGTTTTACTGGAATTAAAAAGAACGGAAAAAGAGGAAAAAAATTATTAATTTCCTTCTGACAAAATGTTGAATTCTTATTTGCCTATTTGTGTTACTGACTTCTCTTAAAATTGTGGCTTTCCTCCTTTTTCAGTGAACTTGCTTAGTACCCACAGAAAGCTCTGCAAGATTCTGTCAAGTTTATGCTGAGATTTTAACCCCCAAATTGGAAAAACTGTTAGATTGTCTTGGAATGCCAAACACTTTACATAACACAATACAGGCAGACTGTAATTGTCTACCACAAAAGTAATAGTTATAAATTAATTAAATATGGTACTAGATCGAAAGAAATTAAGTCACCAGTGAGTGGAAAATAACTTAGACATGGCTTCAGACTTCACATTTCCAGACATATGCACTGCAAGATGCTCTATTTTCCCCATGTAAGAATTTCACTCTCCATTGGTGTAAAATTATTTAAGCCAACCGTATTTATGGGATAAAGACCATGTGACTGGCTGAGCCCAAACGGAAAAGCCTATTTAATTGCTACAAGGAAAAAAGTGCTTAGGAAAACAGCGATGCAACTCTAGGTTCCTATCCCCTTTGCCTTCAGCTGGATAAATGGCTAAACAGACAAGGTTTGAAGCAGAGGGTGGAGTAAACAGCCCAATATGGGTGGAGCAGGAGACAGAAAAAACAGAACATGCCATCATAAGATAATGACAGATTATCTTCTTCCTCATACATATCCTATTGCAGTTCATGTACTTCCATTATGGGCTTTGGAAAAAGAGCTTGCTGCCTTCTAGCTGTGAAAGGAGAAGATATGCATTATATGGTGGAAAAAGGGAAAGAAATACTAAGACATACTTTCTTAAATGTCATAAGGATGGTAAAAAAGGATAAGATATCGCTTCTTATTTGCCAATTCAGAATATCAAGGGGAAGAGGGGTATAGTTTATAATTTGCTTAAACCAGGAGTGTAAATTTGGCTAGAATGCTGACAGCTCTGTTTTAGAATACAGATCAAAATATACTGTCATCAAAACTAATTTTCCCTTTAAGATACAAGCCTCAAAATATACTGTCAGCAAAACTAATTTTCCCTTTAAAATACAAGCCTAATGCCTAACAACATTACTTTTTTACAAGATAATCAAAATACTAACCAAAAAAAAAAAATCTACCAGTGTCAGGCAATGATATTGCAATCTTCTTTTGCTGCTTCCCAGCCTCACTTACTGACTCTACAGGACCTACAGTCATCCACTACTATAAAAAGCACTGATAATTAAGGAACTCTATGGACTTGCTAGGTACCTGCTTCCCTAGGTATTATTTCCATCTGTCTCAATTCTATCTGTCCTTTCTTTTCCCTGTTTGTCCACATGTTGACTATTTAAAAATTAAGCTCATTATTTCTGAAGTCTCTCAAGATCTATCTCCACCTTGGCACCAGGAGCTAAATCCTCATCATGACTTTATCCTGTATAATTCCAAATGCCAACTTTTAAAGCATCTTCATGCTATGTCCTCAAGCTAGAGAGGATTAGAAAACACTTTTTTGTAAATATCTCACAGTGCATAGGGAGTAGATTTTGCCTTTTTTGGGAAAAAACAACCAAAAAACCTAAACCACCACACCCCTTTTTGCATCACATGGGAGGTCAGATGGGGTGGCAGGCAACAAGGAGGAAGATATAAAGCCATTTGTAATTTCTTAGAAGACCTCATTCCCATATGAAAAAATACCTCTTGAGGCAGAGCTACACACAAACAGGAGTCACATACTCTGTTTTAGACTCACTGAAGACAATGACAGACTTCAAGTCTTAAAAATTGAGCCAGAAGAGAAATCCAAAGACAGGAAATAACAAACCCATTGCCTTCCACAATCAGAGTAATTTCTGATCTTCTGGACCACCGAAACAGACCCTAAAGTGACACGATAAGATGCAACAAATGCATTTATCATGAAAGAATGATATCCACTACTGGGGTTTAATAACAAAAAACCTCAATTCACTAAAAAAAAAAAAAAATCAAGATGATAACTATCAAAGGCAAACAGAATTATTTATTAAGGATATTTTTGCTTCTGAAAAAATAGAGCAAAACACAAAATGAGATGTATGCCATTTCTTTTACTTCATTGGTGTTCACAAAAATAAATCTGGAATAGAAACTTATTGTGTTCATAAAAATAAAACTGCAAAAGAAATTTATTAGAGAAATAGAATATAGAAACAAGGGGCCAGGAAGAGAAACTGTGACTACAGACATATTCTGAATTTACAAAAACAAAACCAATAAAACATGTGAAAGCATACAAATAAGGAATCCCTGCTGTAACAAGATCAGAAGTCTTCACGAAAATTCCCATCAGAGTTCCCTTTGCACAGACAGAAACACATGCGCTGCTCCCCATTTACAATGTGTATCCAATTGTTTGATAGATCTATTCTATCAAGAACAGATCATGATAAAAGATTCAAACCGTGTTCTCATTTTTGTCATAGTTTAAAAAAAAAAAAAACAAAAAAAGGCGCAGCAGCTAGACACAGAGGAAGCTCTTCCTGTTTCTGATCTCAAAGTAACAGCCCTTCCAGAATTGGCATGTGTTGTCACTGCAGTCCTGTGGAGGAGAATTTCAAGGCTACATCCAGTTCTCAGCAGATTACCAGAACAACCAACAGGGCCAAAGACTTTATTAACAACCCTGGCAGGATTGGAGATTGTTAAACGGCTCTGTTAGAGAAAAATCTTCAGACTAATTCCCAGTATGTGCATCTTACCAGTCCCTTTCCTTTCCCCAGCTGACAAGAGTCTTTCAAGATTAAACTCTGAAGTAAATGAACAGTTTTAAAATAAATACCTTGTTGCACATACTGCCATAAAGTACCATTTGACCTTGAAATTTGTGGCAAAGCACAGCAATTATGTTAAAGAGATACATCAGGGACATTGAGTTCAGGGAGCTGAGCACATGAAATATGTGTGAGACCAAGAGAAGCCGGTGTATTTCTGCTGGAGAGGCAGTGGGAGGATCTAACCACACTCTTTCAGCACCCAATGGGCAGGTTTCAGAATCGTGGACTTGGATTGTGCAGTGAAGTGATAAAAGGCAGGGGGTCACGAGCTGCCGCAAGGGAAATTTCAACTGCATATAAGTAAAAAAAAAATTCACAGTGAGAGCAGCAGAGCACAGGCGCAGGCTGCCTGGGGACTCAGCTGTGAAACCACCATCTGCAGGGACTTTCAAAACTTGAGTGGACAAGGCCCTGAGAATTTATTTCTAACTTTGAAGCCGGCTCTTCTTGGAGCAAGAGGTTAAACTAGATGATCTTCAGAGTCTGCTTTCACTCTTTTTTTTTTTTCCCTAAAATTGTCAACAGGACCACAGTTTTCAATTCTGGAAATCTTTTCTTGGTATGGGTTTTTAAAAAAATTAAAATAAAATTTAAAAAAATTGACATTTTGAATTTTGTAAACATTGAACTGTGAAGAGAATAAATGAAGCTAATGTACAAGTTCAACACACGGAGAAAAGAACAAAAAAGAAATACCACATTAGCCTAAAACAATAATGTAACTTTAAGAATCAGGCTAACTTTAAAACAGTATTCAACATATCTTCAGGTAATTTTTCCATAAATTATAATGGAGTCGAGTCCTGCAGATGGTCTCTTTAGGGAAGGAAAAAAAAAAAAGGACTTATTCCAAGCTTTAAAGCAAACAAGGGATTATTATTTCTCCCAGCCACGGGTCAGAATTGCAACTTAACTTTCCATTTAAACAGACCATTTAAAAGGGAAGGAACCATCTAAAAATAATTAACGGCTTCCACTCCTGAATTTACCTTTAAAAGCTGTTTTATAACCAAAACTTTCTGCTCAGGTAAGCATGAATTACTCCTTGAAGGATAGTATGAATTCCTCCTTTGGAAAAAAATCACTTGTATTCATGTGAAAAGTCTACACTTTCTTTAAGAACAAAATGTTTTTTTGTAAAGTTTCCAGACTTCCACACAGATTAATACAACCCTTTGAGTTACACAACTATTGAGTTTTTCAAGTTTATGAGTGAACAATTCCAGAGTTATGAATGTTTGCATTGAGGAAGTCCGAAACATTAGAAGTCTTTGTCAACAAGGTCTCTTTCTTTTTTTACTTTTTTTTTTTTTTAAAATATAAACAAATTCAAATATTTCACTATGGGGTTTTCTAATAAAAATATACATCATTCTTGGGAGCCACAAGCCCACATTAAGTCTCAGCCTAGGAAACTTCCATCTCTACAGGTTACTGATGTCAAATAACGAAGACATTAAGAAAAAAAACCTATTTGTAGAAGACTAAGATTTAATACAGAATTATCTCATGAAAATTCAGACTAATACCTTTAATCACTTCCTAGTGCAAACCAGTAGATGAATTTATGCCCAATCTGAACGGACTCAATTACTTGACAGTTTTCTGCAAGACAGCAGAAGGTATGGTTTTGCCATAAGGTAACAGTGTTGGATTACTTCATTCAGACTCCTGCTTGCCAACAAAGGTTCTCATGCCACATTTGTCATTTGTACACAAGAGAGCAGAGCTTGCATGGAAATCAAGAGTCTGAGGACTGAGAAGAGGTCAGAGAAGCGTGATTTATATTATTTTGCTTTTGATAAATTTTTGTAGTTGCCTCAGTAGAAGAGAGAAACATCCCAATTTGCTGTTTTATTTTGGAGACGCTTTCAAGGGCTCTGATGAGAATTCCAGTTCTAAGATTTACAAAAGGTTAGTAATCCATGGATCAAACTGATGTTACTGAAAAAAGAAAAATCAAGAAACAAGACTTTTAATCAGGAAGTAGAAAATGAAATGAGACAGTTGATATTAAGAAAGAATTTTTACTTTTTGGTTTGTTGAATCAGTCCACCACTTACATTGTTCTTGGCTAGCAGGCAGTAGGTATACTTCTGCCTAGGTGAAAGTATGTAAAAGGTCAACCTCTATAAATTTATGGCGGACTGAATTTCAGTATCACAATTCTTAACTTTGTCCATCTAATTAAACTGAACTTGACAGATTCTTGGATTTACCATCATATAAGTACTACAAATGAACAGACTTAACCATCCTGCCTCCAGATGCCACAAAAATAGACCACTATCCACTGCTTTGACAGCAGTTATGCACTTATAATGGATTTATTAAAAAAAACAACAACAAAAAACCCCAACCAAAAGCCAAAACACAAAAACATCCAAGGAAAAAACATGCACAAGATCTACCTTCATAGCCCACCTAGACTTCAGTTATTTTTTGAGCACTGAGAATCACATAAGAAATATTCTGCTGGGTCACACTATCTATCCCATCCAATATTCTGTCTTCAGTAGCACAACAGGAAGCACTACTCACAAAGCATAAAGCTTTTGTCTGGTAGGGGTATTTCCTATTAAAATTGGAAAATTTAACACCTACTTTACTAAAAACTGTATATTGATTCCGGTTTTGATCAACAAAAGAATGACTTAGAATTAACCCTGGCAATAAAGGTATCAATTCTTATCAGCATAAATGCCTTCAGAACTTATTTTTGGGAAAGGTGATGTATGAGAAATATAAAGGTAATAGTGTAGTTACAATCCCATCTCACTCAGCTAGCACCCTGATGACTGTAATAGTTAAGATACAATTTAAATAGCCTACGGAATAGGGCAAAAGATTGCTTCAGAAATTTAGAGATAAACATTTCTTTCTTGAATTATTACAAGCCTTTATTAGACCACAGGAAACTTTTTGCAAACCATAACTAGATAGACATGAGCTGACACATCTGCTTTGATGTCTGACTTACAGGTTCTCTTAGTTTAAGACTGCTTCTAATTGAAAAAAAAAAAAAAAAGAACACACACAAGAAACAGCTAGAACTATACAACTCTTACATTAGGCAAATAGATTTCAAACACTACCTTTCAAGTCTGCAGCAAAAAGGTTTATTACTACCACCTGATCCGGTAATAACGTACTGTCCAACAAAAAAAAAGGGGGGGGGGGAATGGGGGGGGAAGAACTTACTCTATTTTTCTTGCAAAGTCTTGAATGTTTTTCACCCCTAGCCCTGTTTTCCAGATGATCAGCAAAAACATTCATTCAGAGCCCTGGGTTTACCAAAAGGTAGTTAAAAGTTATTAGCTTCAGGAGTGAAACTCTATCCAGTTTTGCTCATCAAAATCCACCAGCTAGCTATAGAAATGAAATTACACAACCTCTCATATTGAAAGGTGAGAAGTTCCTGATTAACAGCATATAAATACTCTTCACATTTGGATGAAAGCCACCTTTAAACATGGAGTCACTAAAGTAACCCAACAGATTACCCTAAATTGGGGCGGGGGTACATGTGGAGTTAAAATATATCTGCAGTAGTAACTGCAATGATGGTTAAAAATATAGAAGAGAAACCAGGTATAGGTAGAAAAAGAAATATATTTCATCTCATCGCCTGACATACGTGAGCATTTGGTTAGAGTCTCTTCATCAGACTTACTACATTCTGCAAACAGGCACTTCAGTTGTAAACACACATAGGCTCAGAATAGGTTCAATGACATGAAGTCATTAAAAGAACAGATTATAATCTACCCTACCTGAGGTCTATCATGTAGTAAGAATCCTGACAACTGTAAACTAATTCACCTTCCTGTACTTTTGTACATGCAGTCTACAACCTCAGATGACTCTGTCAAACCTAATAGATCCAGAAGCTCATACAATTTTATTTATTTACTTTAAAAAAGTGATCTACAGTTAAACCATGTTTTAAATGTGTGCTACAGAAAGGAGTGATAGGATCAACTTCTCAGTAGATGATCAACTGATTTTAGTAGGATTGACCGAAGTATCAATTTGTCAGCAACTATTATAGAGAGGTGATAGAAAGGAATCTATTAAAAAACAATATTCCTCACAAGAATCTCAAACATTTGCTTTTATGCTCCAAAGTCTTGTGCAAGCTTTTGCTAGCTGCCATACTAAGTAAAAGTAAAGAAATTAGGCCTGCTAGAAAAAGATTAAAAGATGTCCTGGCCTGCAACTCTCAACGTAACAGATGAGAGTACTTAGTTAAAACTTGTTTCTGTCAGATACACAATGTTCATTTCCTCCCTTCATGGTTCTACTGGCAACATCTGCAAACAGCAGTAAGTAGCTGCGTATGAATTCTGAAAATATTAATCATCACAAGAAAGCTATTTTTAAGATTCTTGGATAATGTTTAGTTGCAGATGATGCAATTCGTAACCTATTGCTTCAGACACCTATAAAGGATAAACGTAATGTTAAAAGGTGGATGGGACTATTTTATTTTGACTGCAGAAAACACAACAATGTTTAGGACAAGCACTCAGACCTGTGCAGCTTTTATTAGGTTTTTAGGTTATTCCTGTCAAAAGAACCCTCATGTTAAACCAGTGAAATTTATTACTGTATCAGGATAATATGTTGTATGGGTAGTAGAACAGCAACAGATTTAACTCGACTTTAAAATTGTTCCCATAATTTTCTGAGAATCATACACATCAGATATAGTCTTAATTTAGTAACTAAAAATTGGATGCAAAGCTGTCTGAAAAACAATTTTCCAAGAGTACTCAGAGGTCCCCTATCAAATGGGAAGAACATGTACTTCAAGGTTCAAGAATTAGTATTTTCATTCATACTAGCTGAGGTTCTAGAGAAGCGATTCCAAACTACAGAAGGATTGAAAGCATTTTGGAGGACAAAATTATAATTCGGGATGATTCTGATAAGTGGAAGAGGTGGTTTGAAAATAGGATGCAGTTACATAAGTATAGCTGCAAAGCAAGAACCCACAACTGTACAATTAGAAGATGGGAACAACTGAGTAGGCAGCAGTTCTGCAGAGAAAGATACCGAGCTACACTGAATCACAGACTGAATGAGTCAACAATTCTAGGCTGATGCAAAAATGACAAACATCATATTCTAGTGAATAAATGTGAATATTATAGGTTGGAAAGATGAAGTAATTTTTTAAGCCTACCCTGTATTGGTAAGGGTTTAGCTGGACCATTAGATCTAGATTTAAGTACAGAACTCATGCAAAACCAACCACAGAAAAAAATACAGTAAAAAACCCCTCAAAAAACAAAACAGAGACAAAAAAAGTTTAACTTACTAAAACGAAGTTGAAAAAGGTCTGTTTTGTCCAAACAGCGGAACAGAGAGCAGACACTATTTTTATTGTGTGGAAGGTGTTACAAAGAGGTAAGGTGTCCACCATTCTCAGATCCACCAGGAATAGGAGAAGTAATGCGTTTACAGTGTAGCACAAGACATCAAGGTTATCATGCTGTTCTAACCTCTAGAGATAAATCAGGATTCAAATTGACTAGCAGACATGCCATGGAATCTCTATAATTACAGATTTTCAAAAAACAGGCTAAACAAACATCTGTCAGTAACGATGTATATTTAGCTCAGCCTGTCTTTCGGATGGTGGATGGATAACAAATTTTCCAGCCGCACTTTCTGTAACTACAGTAGAGTGAGAAGACAAAAACTTCACACTCCAAAATAATGAAACCCACTTCTGTTGTTTTAGAAATAGAAAGGATACAGAGTTACACAACATCAAGAGCTTTTTAAAATTATTCCTATGAAGCAGGTCCCGTTATACTTTTAAGTTGAAACATATAATATCAATACAGTTCAACCACTTCTTTGGAAAGCAGTTTTTCTGTACTGAAATAGTTAAATTGCAGCATTAGGAGTTAAGGCTGAAATTTAATGTTTGCAAATTTAATTTCTAAGGTCAAACATCCCCACTTTCATACTTCACACTTTTTGTTAACTTTTCCCCTTCCAGTTACTGTAAGTTGGGTCACTTAAATCATTTGCTTGTCACAAAACATTTAACCAGGACACCCGTCCTAACACTGATAACCTCTTCTTGCAGCAAAACATCAAGGCACAAAATCCTATGCTCCCTCAACACTTAAATACGAATGCTGTCTTCAATCAGTATTTCTTGAGAAATTCTTCATACAAGACGCCTTCAACATGACTGTTAGTATACTCGTACTCTCAGCAAGATACCTTACTAGTAAGACAACTTACTTTGACCTGCCTGCATTCTGGGCCAGACTCTATTGTTGCAGCTTCACCGAGGACAGCAGCAATACACAACTGGTCTCTCAGTTTTTGGATGCAGGTGTCAATCAGAAGTCACCACTCAACGTTAATGAATGGTACCTATTTCAAATTCTCTTTTCAAGAGAGAATTCTCTTCACAACACCTAGCCAAGCTGTATCCACAATGTTGATGGTATTAAAATACGCTTTTAAGAATGTGAAATATGTCCACTGAAAGATGTACCCATTTGATATATAACGATTTAGATTTCTTCAATGGATACACGATTGCAACAACTTATGCTTTTCATTAATCAAAATGACCAGCATTAATTTATTTCAGAGAGGGTGGGGAAAAATTCTTCACTTCCCCTGCCTGCTTAAGGAATTCCAGTATTTCAGGGATAAAAAAAAAGAAATTAAATGTGGCATCCATAAACACACTAATCATCCTTTGTATTTCCTTTGTATAAATGTATATAGCAAAAGGTAGAAGACATGACTGAGGTTGTGATCTACTCCAAAAAACTAAAATAATTTAACAAACCCAAACTTCCTTCCTTATTGGAAAAGGTGAAGGTCAGTTCTTCTGTTTTGCTCCAAGTATAAAGGGAGTGTTTGTATTGCAGACATGCAAGTCCTGTATACCATTTTTCCCTACTTCAGCCACAAACTCTTCTTTGAGGATACTAGTAAGATTAACCTAGTGGAAAAATTGTGAGATCAGAAATACTACAACTGTGTATGTTTACCTCGCTTCCTACTACAACATTATGGCAGTATTTAGAGGGCAGATGGAATTATCTCCTCTAATCACGTTTCACTTGCGCATCACAGAACCACCACAGCAATGAGGAAAAGGTAAAGGAATTTGTTTCGGATCACACTTTCTATAGAAAGTAGCAGAAAAGTACCCTGCAAGTTGCTTTACACATCCAATAGAAACTCAACCAATATAAACCAAGACACTTCAACCACAGGCTGAGAATTTGTCAAACTCCAGTAGAAGGAGGTTTTCAGGTTAGAATGCTGGGTTATATAATTGCACAAGCACTGTACACCCAGAATCCCACGAGTAGAGCCCATAGAACCAAGCTACTTAAAAAGATAACGATCTCGGAAAATCTCGAATCAAGTATTTCCAAGAATTTTCATTACTACTATTTTATCTCTCATGTCTGCATGGCTAATAAAGCCATATATAAAAACACTATATACTTTCCCAGATTTCACAAAGGAAAGTAAGCATAGTTTACTGACAAATCTTTATATGGAAACAGTATTTTGATCTTTTTTTCTTTCTAAAGTGATGAATATACACTTTATTTCAGTAGCTACTACTGACCTTACTGAAATTTCACCAGGTTCAACCACTTTGAAAATAGATTTTTGGAAGCACCACATCAAATACCATCGTTCCCAGGGGCATAATAAAGGTACACCTTTAACCCTGCTCAAATACATAACAATGGTCTGGCCCTAAACGCAAAAGGTGCAAAATTCCAGAAGGAGGAACCTTTTCATGCTATTTTACAAAGAATAGGGGTAAAAATATTGACTGTTAATATCTAACTCACCATTCAAAGAAGACCCCTCTTTTTAATCCACAGAAAATTAATTGATTAATATACTATAGCTATATTAAAAAAAAACCAGCTTGGTAAGTTTTCAAAATGCTTCCCTCAGAAGACCTCTGTAAGAAGTCTGGTATTCCTCAAGGCCCAACAATATCTCTGGCATAGAATAACAGGTCTGGTATTCCTCAAGGCCCAGGTTTTCAAAGACAGAGCAGTAATGCCTTTCAGAGGCATTACAATCAATTCCATTTACGCTTACAGAGGACAGCCTTCTGTATTGTGCAGGCCAAAACCTGGCATTAAATGCTCTTTTTCCTGAAACCCTTCTTACTGCTTAACCACTCAAATGGCTACAGGCTACTGTCACACATGTCAAAATTAACTGCGCACATCCATTTCCATTGCTAGCCCCCAATTCAGCTTTTAAGCAGTGTTAGGAAAATTTTCGAGACAACAGACAAACATGGATTGCTGGTGTGTTTTCGCATTCTAAAAGTGTGAGGCAGGGAATAAATAAAAGACAACTTACAGAGTTCAATTCCTCAAATAAAATTGTATTAGCTCCAATACACAAAAATTACTCACTAACGGAAATAGTGGTACTACTACAAAAGGATTACAGCTAATTAAAGAAAAACAAACAAAAACTCAAAAAACCCACAGGGTGTAAGGGAACCTGAAGATGAGGGAACAGACCGAAACCATTTCCTACGCACTTCCTACCCCCCCCTTCCCAGCTCCTCAGGGAAGGCCTCGCACGTCCTCAGGTGCGAAGCAACCAAGCAAGAACAAGCATCAAAGAAAGGGAAGAAGAAGACGCCACCTACCTGTCCCAAAGGCTTTGGCCACCAGCCAGGCGAGATTACAGGCGATTTTCGCTCGGGAGAAATCATAATGGTCAAAGGGTTTAATGGCAGGAACAATGAAAGTCTTCCTCATCTCCTTGGCGTCTGCGGCATCCCCCATCTTCTCACAGGACCCCTGGCAATTCGGAACTTACATGGTTCTTCCTCCTTCTCCCGCGGCCGGGAGAGACGTCTGTAAATACGCCGACAGCAGCTGAGCGCAGCGCTGAACCCAGCTGTCCGTAAAGGGCTAACGCCGCCTCCCGCCTTCCTCCGCACAGGAATGTGGCAGAGCCCGAGTGTCCTCCTCCTCTTCTTCTCCTTCTTCCTCCTCGCTCTTTTGTCTCAATTCACTCCCGCCACCCCCCCACACACCCCGAAAAACGGCCTCCGGCGGCCCCGGCCCCCCTTCCCCGGGGAGCCCCCCCGGCCAGGGCTGGGCGCCCCAGGCAGGCCGCCGCGGCCGCCAGCCCCTCAGCCCAGGGCGGGAGCGGCCGCCAAGGCCCCCACAGCCGCAGCGGGCCAGGACACGGCCCTTCCCGGCCTCGGTGGAGGCGCCGAGATGTCAAAACGCCGGGGACCGGCCCCAAAACGCTACGCAGCCCGCCGCGCCGCCCCACCCCAGCTCAGCGGCGGCCTGCAGCGAGCCGGGAGCGGTACCAGCTACCCCGCCGCTGCCCCGCACCCGGGCGCTGCCCCAGCCGCCCCTCAGCAAGGCGACGCGCCCCCGGCTCCCCTCAGCAGCTGCCTCTGCGGTTTTCCACCCGCGGCTGCCGCACTGGATGGGCGAAGCGCGGCTGCG
>VYXH01006609.1:287343-308778 GCA_013397275.1 Burhinus bistriatus
CGCCCTGGATGGGCGAAGCGCGGCTGCGCATGCGCTAACGCCACGGCCGCCGCCGCCGCCACCACCTCCCCGCTCGGGCGGAGCGGGCAGCGCGAGAGGGCGGGGCGGGCGGGGCCGCCCTCCGCCGCCGCGCGGTCACGTGGCGGCCCCCTCCCCACGAGGCGGGGGGGGATCTTGGCTCCGGGCCAGATCGGGCCCTCGCTTTAGGCGGGGTCGGTCGGGGGGGGGATGTGCTCGGGGAGCTCGGGCAGGCTCAGCCCAGCCTTAACCCGGCGGCAACGGGAGAGGGTGTTTCCCGCCGGTAAGGGACCTCCTGGCGGTGCCCGGCTGTGGGGGAGAGGGCGGTGCCCCTCGGCCGTGGGGCCCACCCGCTGCCGGCGTCGCCGCCGCCGCTTTCCACAGTGGGGCCGGGCGGGCCTTGACGTGCGCAGCCGTTGTCCTTCTGCGGCGTCTCCTGGGAAGGTCGGGATCAGGCTCGGCGCTGGGACTGCGGCGTGCCTGGCGCGTAAGGGCGGGCTGAGGAGCCGGCGGCCGCTTTGCCGCGGGGGAGCCCGGTGGGCCAGGGCCGCGCTGACTGGAGCAGGGAGCGCTGCCGAGGAGGCGGGCTTCTCATCCCTCTCCTGTGTATTTGTCCCTTATTGCGTCTATATATAACTTCTCCAATACTCGGGTAGAAAAATGGCAGAGCCTTAAAATGGTTCAGGGCCTATTCACGTAATAACAGGCAGTAGTGATAATTTACCCTAGAGACCATCAGGCATCTCTCTCCCCAGTACCTGGGCTGTTTTTGGAAACTTATGAAATCACTTTAGCAGTGGCCTGTGTGGAAAGACGTATTAGTCACAGTAGGAACTAGTAACTGGGTGATTAATGGCTTGCATCCGAAGAGAATGGGATGAGTTAGCTTTGAAGTGCGGGTCTGAGGGTGTGGCTGTGCTGGTGAAGGGCTGCTGCCCGTGGGGAGGCCCTTTGCATGGGCACTGCGGAATTGGGTGACCAGCAGCGCCAGGGGGTACTCAATTTGTGCTTTTTGGCAACAAATAGTTATTAGGTTGGTGTAATGTAGAAGTGTGCCCTTCCCTGCCAACCTGGGTGCTCTAGCAGCTGCGTGGTGAACCAGTTCAAGAAGCTGATCTAGCTAAAAAGTAATAGTTTCTTTTTGTAGTTAGTTTTTTATCTGGTTGAGCTTTCTTTGGTCACTAAAGGACCACTCCTGAGTTGGAGTGATCTTGGAGTAATTATTAGCTAACCTGCCTTTTTTTTTTTTTTCCTCCTTTATGGTAATTTAGTGAGTGTCTTCCCAAACTGTTGCAGTGGAGGATGGCAGCCTGAGGTGGGTTGGGTTTGGGGGGTTTTTTTGGCCCCGCTGAATCTGGAAAAGAATATTTAGACCCAACCTTAGCATGACACTGTAAGGTTTCAAATAATATTTTATGTAAACTATTTTTTCTTTGTGTTAAAGTGGACTGTAAATTGATCTGGACAGAGATTTTTTCCCTTGTTACATGGCTACATATTCTTCCAGCACTTCGTGTGCGCAATGATACAAATATTATGAGGCCATAGTGTACTTTACAGTTTTACTGTCCTGCATCTATATTTACTGGTTATGAGGAAATTAAAGGTTTGTGGAGGTCAAAATTTGAAGATATGATTGCTGACTATCTCCCCATATGCTCTTTGGGATGGGATTCCCGGACTGTCATGCATACCACTCATAAGTGGTACATAGCTAGCTACAAAACTAGGAGCTGCTGTTGGTAGTATTCAGCAGAAGGGAGGGGAGGAGGAAAGTGTAAAAGTCCTTGCTTTAGCACACTTATGACTGAAATTTGCAGATCCTCTGCAGCAGAAGTAGGAATAATAATACCAAATTAACATACAGGTGCGACTTGGGAAAATGTTCTCTATTCAGGAAGAGTATATGCTTAGTTTTCAACAACTAAAGTAAAACTTGTGTTTGCTTGTTTTCCTGAATTATTTTTTTTTATGTATCATTTGGAAATAAGTTATATTAGACACTTAACATTATTTTAAATTTTTTTTCCATTGCTACTAGAAAAATAGTTTAATTCTTCCTGTACATTTAACAACAAACACCTGGAATTCATAAGCTTTAAAACCCCAAATGATTAGAGCTAGAAAAAAATGTATATGAACCAGATCCCAGCTCACTTTTTTCTTATATGACTAAGAAAATACTTAAAAATTAGATTAAACTACAGGAAAACATGTTTAGGAAAACTATGAGGCCATTATTTAGGTATGATGAATATAGGATCTACCTTGAGAGGTCAGAGGTTACAAACTAGTCCCCGTAAAATAATACGAAACTTTCAGAAACAGCTTTCTTACAGAAATGTGGCATAATCCAAACAAGGAGTCATCAGTTATATTGAATGTACTCCTGTATTTATCATCTCTTCCTATGCACTTGCAAAACATCACATATACCTATGCACTGAGACTAGTGACATTTACCTGAGGCAAATAAAAATGTGGTCTGATCTTCCAAAATTCTTGCCATCACGAGTCCCTTACTTAAAAAAAAAAAAAAAAAGAGGTTTTGAGACTGTATCTCAAAAATGGCAATAGATACAATTATGGATAGGTACATATAAGCATTGCAACCAGTCTAATTTAAAATGCAGAAATTTTTGTGGGTGCAGCCTTCAAGCTGATGAAACCTGTTCAGAGTTACAGAACAAAATCTAAAAAAGCTGTGTTGTGGTAACTGCAATCAAAGTGTTTTTTTAATTTGGTCAGTGCTCTTAGAAGTGAATGCATGAATATGAAATCTAATATGTGTAAGTGAAAAAAAACAACCAACCAAACACATCACCACCAGTTGTTGGAGTTCTTCTGCCAGTTCTTCTTACTCTTGCAGACATGCCAAAATGTGATCTTGCTTAGTGCATTGTCAAAGACGCCAACAGTCATCATGGAAAATGATTAAAATTTGCTTTGATTGTTCAGAGTAGATAAATAGAAAAACTGAGTGAGGAGTCATGCCTTTCTGCTCTGCTCTTGTTTATCTGTCTTAAAATATTTTAAATAGTGATAATCTCTTCTGTACACAATCATTCTGCTGCAAAGTATTTTTTACTTTAAAGTTCATTCCAAGCACAAAGACGAAGTATTAAGGATTAAAGCAAGCAGCTCACAGATACTTATTTTTTTTTTTACTTTCTTTCTCCCTTCCTTTCCTCTCCTTCCGTCTACCCTAAATTAGAAACCCATTTGACTAGTTTTATCCTGTAATTACATCATAGGCCTGATTCTTCACTCTCATGTGTCTAGCCATTTACACCGTGGGTGTACCAAGCCTGTAGTCAGTGTCAGGCCACAGGAACAAATATGACCGTGAAGCTATGAATAATGGTGTGGATGGCAGTTGTTGCTAATAGTCTTAACCTTGGGAGATAGTGGAATAAGCTTTGGCTAATGATTTTATACCTCTGATTTTTCACTTGTTTTAAGATTCACTTGGCGTCTGAAGAGGCTATGTATAGAGTGGATGCCCTTAGACTAAATTCGGGCTAGCGCTAGATTACAGAGAGTGTTCAGGCTGGAATAAGACTTCATGCGTAATTTCTTCCTTCATAATACTTGATGATAAAGGTAAAGTAAAATGTTTTGAATTAGCAGTACCATTACTGTTTTTGCTGTGGCACTGTCTAGAGCCAGGCTCAGTGCTAGTGAACAGGCAGCTTGTCAGGCTACCTACAAAGGGTAGTAAAACCGTTCCCGTTTCAGATTAGCTGGTTGTTGTATTAAGGCAAATCCACACACACAGAGCAGTTCACAGCAACTATTCTGCCATGTAATGCTTCAGTCTTGATGTTGGAAAAAGGCTAGGAATAACACCATGGGGATATTACCTTTAATTACTGCTATCAAATTTGTCCATTTAAGATGATCCCATCTGTTTGCCTTGGCTTAGAGATACCGGTCATGATAGAAAGGGCAGTGGCTGAGGGGAGGGGTGCGTCCTGTGGCCTGTAACCTCTGGCAAAGTGCCAGCATGCACAACCTGATGTGGTGCTGTCAGACTGTCAACGTACAGACCAAGAACCAGTCATGTCCAAGTGTGATTCTTAAGAAACGTGCTTGTTGATTTCAGCAGGTTTTGTGTTGGGTATGTGAGGTTGAACAGGTAATCTATAAATGATTCTGTAAGGTTATTACAGCCTAACGATGATTTGTGAAATGGAGTTACTGATATTCCAGCCTCTTAAACTTACGATATTTTATTAAATATACTTTATAAGTAATGGTAAATCCAGTAAAACTGTAAGAGTTAAGAAATTACATTTTTAAATAGGTATTATCAAGTGAGTGATTGTCTGAATTGTTAAGCTGCTTTGGCATTATTACTGAAATGCATGTATGTGGTTTCTGCAAGCTAGGATTTTTCTCAGAGCATAATCTTGGAGGGGAGTATGTTCTTCCGGTTTCAGGATGATACAAAACTACGAGAACAGTTACATAGTTATTGTCTTTCAAATTCTTTATTAATTTGTAAACAGAAAGTGGTGAGGCATTTAAAAGGGAAGAAAGTTTATCAGCTTTACAGATTCTAGTAGAGTCATGAGTCAAAAGGAAAATAAAGCATTGTATGGACATTTTACTTGGATTGTCTGATTTTTGGTACAGTTAAAAATTAAAATAGGAAAAAAGTAGAGTAATAGCTACTTTAGCTCATTTACTATTGAAATCTGCACAAGCAAAAAGTAGCCCAATGAGAATCAAACGTGTTACCTAACAGTTGCTTCTTTTAATACTTGGATGCTACGGATTTCATTTCCTGAACTTGGCTTTGACCTAATGTAGCTCTATGAAGAGAGAGAAAAAAAAAAAAAATCTACATCTTCCCCTACCCAATTCCACTGAGACACCAACAAGGCAACAGATCTGTCCCTTTCCTGTGGTCTGTGACAGGCAAAACCTCTCAGCTCCGTCGACACTCATGGCTAGTTGGTTTGTTTGTCTTTTTCTCTGGTTACTTTGGTGTCTTCTGAGATTATTTTTTTTTAATTTAGATTTTATTTTTTTTAATCTGGTTTTCACACTGACTGCTTTTGTGTTGTGCTCATCGCCTGGAATTCAACTTGTGCTAGGGGGTTTTAGATGACTTTTCTTCACAAGTGGGCTGTGCAATACTCTTTCATTCCAGTGCGTTCTCCTTCTTGACATTCCACGGTTGTCAGGTTGTCTGGGAAGAGAGCAAATACCCTGCTATAGCTGATATTTTTTTATTATAAACTGTAAAACCTATGGAATAGATCCTACCTTCTTTCAGTAAGTGAAACCTGTGTACTATTTCTTTTCTGGCCACCTAGTGCCTGATATGTTTTCTAAGGAAAATCCTAAGTGTGATTTTTATGTGACCTTTAAATACTAGAACTGTCTTAGCTGTACTGTAAAATAAGTGTATAGTGGGAAATTCACATTAAAACAAAAACTTTGTACAAAAATAAAAGGCAATGTTATTACCATTATGGTACCTGTTAGCTAATGCTTTATTTGCACTCCAGTTCAGAGGAAAATGGGCATGACTCTAGTTTTCAAATTGTGCATTCAGGTTTAAGAAGTTTAAAGCAAGACTTTTTCACTAAGTCTGAATGAGAGTGAGTACTAAATTGTGCGCTTTTTCCTGTTGAACTATACTCCATTGAAGTGACTGGCTGATTTTTTTTCATTCTGCTTCTACATGTGAAGAAAGATCTGAACGTTCATAAAAGCTCATTTGTTTTGAGCATACACATGATTTATTAGTGGAGCATGAATAGGCTTCAGTTTCCCATCTTTTGGCCCTGCTTTCAGTTTCCACTGAAGCCTGTATGTGTCTGAGTGAGACTAGCAGTAAATAGGAGAGAATGCTCTGTTAGAACAGTAGAATTCTGGTGTCATTTAATCACAGCAGAATTATTTTTTGGAAGGGATGGTAGGGAAGATGGATGAGGAGAGGAAAGCAAGGGAATAGCATAGGAGCCTATCTGATGAAGAGTGGGGTTTTTTTATATATATCTTCTTTGAAGTATCATAATCCAATTTTTCACTCAATTTTTTAGGCAATTTCTCTGTTTCCCTTAAGTTACTGAGAAGCTGAATGTTTATGAGGAAATTTTGATGATTACACTATTTAAAAAGTGGCTATGGAAAGCATGTATCAAAGATTTCTATTGTAACCCTTCATTTATACGTAATGACCCTTGATGGTGTTGGAGATTTTGATCATGCACAGTAAGATCATCACAGCCTGAGTGCATAGAACTCTGTTACATTTAATTCTCTTTTGACATAACTTAATTTATGATGTTTTCTGAGTAGCTTTACAAGATGTATGCCTTACAGTTCATTTGAAAACTTTTTCAATATACAAAAATGTATAGGATGTCTAAGCCTCATGTAGAACAATTTGATTTAAATACTCCCCTATTTCAATATATATTAGAAACATGGAAAGAGCAACAATTATTTGAATAGTTGCCTTAAACTAAATGTATACATATATATATAGAGAGAACAATAAAAACTTGGCTCCAACAAGGATTTTTTAAGCTTTAGGTTAATCCTATGTGTAGTTCCCATTTGAGATCACTGGTGCTACAGACATGATTAAATTTACCTCTGTATATAATTGTGGGTTTGGATTAAGGGTGTCATGCAGAATATTTGTTTTTGAAGAAATAACCTGGATGATTTCTTTCTTCTAGAAAGTCTCAAAAGAGAAATTACCTGCAAAAGGTTTATACATCTCTGGTTATTCTGTCCTCATATGGTATTCTTGCTATATAGTATACATAGCTCTGTTAAAGCATAGGGTGTTATCTCAGCTGTCTCACCTGGGCAGGGAGCAGTCATGGTTCCACTTGTTGGCAGAACAAATAGAAATGTCCGTCATTGCGGGTGTTAGAAACAGAGCCCTCTCTTTGTATTAGCCAGCATAGTCGAATATGGATGAAGGAAGGGGGCAAGCAGGCTGAAATTTGCTATTCAGGGAATGTTTGAGCCCTAGTTGTGATGGCTACTGCCCTGGAAGTGGTCTGAGACAAAGTACACCTGGGACTCCCACTTCTGTGCAGTATTTCATAATCCCCCATGATCCAGGGTCTGTCTTAACAGCCCCAGTACAGTCCTTACGGATGATAATTTACCAAATGAAGGAAGGATCAGCCTGGGGAAGAGTATGCTAGTAGGCACCATGTTGAATTAAGGGAATCATTATATGAAACAACAAAAGTAACCCCTGGAGACTTTATACAAGAACAGGGACTTGCTGGGGTATATACCTATCAGTTTCCCTTTGGTCTGGCAAGTGTTCTCTGTGTCAAGCTCTTTCCTCCTTTTCTATTTGCTCTTAACAGAAGAGAAGCAATTTCCTGATTGGAGAATGTACGGTAACAGGACAGACTTCATTGCAATGAACCCTGTGTTGATATAGGTCCAGCTTGTTCAGCTGAGTATTTCGCTGTGCACAGGGCAACTGTTGGAACTGGGTACTTGTGAGTCTCTGCCCCAACTGGTAGTATGCTCTTTCAGAAGTGGGAAAAGCAGTAAATCTTGTTCACCAGAAAAGACAGAGAAGCAAAAACTGGCTCAGTAAGAAACTGTATCCAAGATAGAAGGCACACTGCCATGTTTTATCCTCTTTTACCACCAAGCTCTTAAGTGGTATTGTGCTGGTATAATTAGGAATACTATTTAACTTCTTTGAGTGAAGAGATTAACTGAAGGTGGGATACTTAAGCACAAACAGATGAAAAATGAGAATTATAAATGCTATTTATTTTGTAGTAGGTTGTAGAAGTTCTAGTCAGAGGTCAGGATGTCACAGTGGAAATGCAGAACAAAGTGATGAACTGTTTCATTTCAGAGTTGGAACAATAAAGGTTTAGATTTTGTAAGACTAGGCAAGCAGTAACAAATAAAGCTTTGATATTATTGCATTGCTCTGATTTCATTACTTAAGAGAGCCCAGTCCCACAGAAATATCCTTGCTGCTGCTAGAGAGCAGGTTTCCTGTGTATCAGCAGAAGATTAAGAGCCATCTGTATGGAGATGCTCTGTGTCTGTGCTTCTGCTGACTCTTTAATCACTGAAGGAAGACATATCGTGCTTCCCAGGGCCAACACCCTCTGACTCCCTTTGTGGTTTCTTGCAGAGCAGACAGTGTCAGTAATACAGAAGCCTTTTCACTACCTTGCCTTTTTGCTCCAAGTTCCCCTGATCTAGTAGCAGCTGTTTGTTCTTACTTGTCTCTTGTCTGGCTAGCCATGGTTTTCCCTTGTTCAGGTTGTATAGTGCAGTAGTGCTCTATTTTCAAGTATTTACATCGGTAACATCAAGGGGAGCTGTTCTGCTGTGGCTTTAGTTTACTCTGGAGCTGGGCAGAATGAGAGCCGTGACTTACTCCAGTTCACACAAACTCCTCAAGAACGGTAAAGTCCTTATATACCCAGTGTATTTGGCTGAATTACAAGTAATCTCAGAGAAACTGTTGTTTCATAGGATTACTTAATTTTAATTTGCATTGAACTGTAAGGTAGGTAGAGATATTCTGGGGGATAAATGTGCTCTAGGCACATTCTCCTGAGGGAAAACCCAAGTTCGTCAAGAAAACGAGCAGAAACATTTCTAAGCTACTGTGTCTCATGGTATTTTCTGTCCCTGTTCCTTACAGTGTTTCCTTTGAAATTATCTCACCAGATATATTCAGAACAGTTTTATAGTTTATTGGTATGTTTTCCTTGTCTCTTTTAGTTTTGAATTCCTAGAATTCTTCCTCTTAGGCATAAGCCTAAGCCACCACTTTTTCAAAGCTCAGGCAACTATCATAGCCTTCTTGCTTCTTGACACCTGGCTATTGCCTGAAAGAGAGCTTTCTTAGCTTCGGCTCCAATCTGCATTGTACCTGAAATCCAGTTTCGACGTATCTTGCTAGTTGCCACAGGAAGCAATATTGATTTGGCAAGGAACTGTACAAAATGACCTTGTCCTAATGGGTCGTGTGCCAAAAAAGAAAACTGGAACACTGAAATTGGACTTTTGCACAGCTCTAAGCTTTGAATAATTTGGTTAAAAACAAAACAAAAACAACGCCACATAATTTAACATGGAAATTCTAGGCTTATGTTTTGTAAGAATGGTGTGTTAAACTTGGCCATTTTTCACAACCTGGCCTTATACCCAAGTCAGCTGAGTTGTATTAAGAATTAGCACAGATTTAATCCACTGAATTGTTTAGCAGATAGAATCCCATGAGTGCTTCATATGTGTTTCATACAGTCTTTCTTAAAAAGAAAATACATGTCAGTGGAGTCTTGACCATACAGCACAAAAGTTTCCTTTCATACTGCAATACTTCAGACTTATTTAATACCAAAGGGTTAGAAAACATATAATGATCTGGAGTGCAAACTTGCTAACCAGAGTTTTTTTCAATAAAGCAACTAAAAATATATATTAAGTGCTAAATTGTTTACTTTATTTAGTGTAAATTTAATTTATTCCCAAACTGGGAAATACATTTTAAAATTTGTAATCTGAATTCTTTTGAACCGGGCATTATCATGCTGGATTTTTTTTCAGCCAAGTTACAAATCCCAGAAAAATAAGATTTGCATGGAAAGTTCTTGGCAGATCTCTCTTGGAACAGCACAAACAAAACTGCTTAACAAGGAGGCATTCATTATTTCTGTCTTGTTACCCTCTGTTATTACAGAGTCAACAGCTGTAAGGTTACTGGCATCTTTGAATCTTTCTAACGAAAAGCACAGAGAACAGTCATTCAAGGGTGGTAGTGAGAGATATGTTGCATTTTTGAGGCTTGCTTTCTTTTTCATATCTATTGTGCTTTATCAAGCTGAGCTAATGCATTGTCTGCATGTTCTCACAGCAAAGAAAGTTCAGGAAGCCAGCTGAATTTCAGAAGGACAAATCCTCTCATTTAACTTTAGTGGTCTGTGGTCCTGAAGTGTGCAATTAAACCACAGATGGACAGCTTAGTGCCACCATGTCATGAGAAGTGGTGGTTTGTCTGCTTAGTATTTGTAACAACTAATTGATAAATACTGTAAGTGATTCACAGAAGCAAAAGCTCAAGAGAGAGTTAAAGGATTTATGTTTTTTGAACGTTGTCACGTATTCTCATCTCTTTTGGTTATCTTGAATACCATAGTCATATATAATTGGTGTTTATTAGTATTTTCACTTATTCAGTGCTTTCAAGTCATCAGTTTTATCACACCTTGACTGTATTTGCCAGTATGTCTAGCTTTTTGTCACACTTTGACTGTGTTTGCCGGTATGTCTAGCTTAAAAGAGAAAACAAAACATTATCTCTTATGCAAGAAAACTTAGTTACACATACAGAGTTTAAGATGTATCCCTTAAGGCAAAAGTACCTCAGTTTTATATTTTCGTATTTAATAGAATACGTCCTTACAGAGCTTTATAAGAACAACATTTATGAGAAAAAAACATACGATATCCAGTGTTTGGTACAGTGCCATTCTCTGATCGATCGGAGGAGCCAAGCCATATTCTGAGAATGTTTTCATCTCATTTTGGGTAGGTGGGAGTTTGGCTGGATTTATATGAAGGGGTGGAGTGGAAGCTATTTTCAGACGAGTCATTTCTACTTCACAGGTTTGGATTTGGGGGAATATTTTTAATTGACATGCTGGTACCAGCAAGGGCTGATTTATCTGGAACTGAACTAGGAGCTCAGTCATTTTATCTGAACCGGGTTTCTCGGAAGAATATAAATAAGAGAGCTACCCAAGAAACCTGTAAGTAGAGCCAAGCTTTGACATGGTAAGTATTCAGAGGTGGACTGTTAAGGCTTAGGGTAAGGTCAGTTTTGGATTTACACAGGCTTGGTCCCCTTCTTACTCACCTCATCTGTCTTTGGACTCATCTATGGGACTTTGGTATTCTCAGATTGGGATATAGCCTGAAGCCTTTTACTCCCTCACGGACTAGGGACTTTATGCCAGAAGACAGGTATAAATAATTCTGAGACTTACTATTCAGTGCTGTTACTTTGTCATTCTTCAATCTGTGCCTTTTTGTCTCAGTAGGATGACTGTTACACATTCATGAATACAGGAGCATTTGCCTGGGAGGGCAGTTCATCTTTGCCATGAGTGAATATTTAAGTGCAAGGATGAATTTAGTTTAAAATATATGATCAGATTAATGCTAAATCTTTTAATTGATGAAGCAAGAAAAATAAATAAGCAAATGGAATTACTGGAAATTTAAGATATATTTTCACTTACAGATTACGTAGGTGTGTTAACTTCTTCAAATTTGAATAGTGTATTGGTTCAGTATTGACTTGATCATGGCATGTTTAGTTATATTGAAATACATTTTTAGAAAAAAAGTTCTACCACTTAGGAGGCTACTTTAGTTCATTTTTACATATAAATGGTTATAAAATTATTTTCTAAAGAATTAAAGATTAAGAACAGTACTTGAAATCATAGTTCAATGACACTGTGAATCATTTCTGAGGCTAACGGTACCATGTGATGCAAACCATTTGTCCAATACATAATCATTCTTCCATTTCAAGTTTCAGCATGGTAGCTTTCTATTGATAGGTTTTACCCTGAGTTAGGTGTTGTCCATACTAGTGCAGCCAGCATAAACACTATATTGTGTATTACAACTAATGGGACAGAAATATAGTTATGCTAAGACCAGATTCAGACTGCTTCTTTACCACTATGTTATTTTCTAGAGCTAATGAAAATCATGGCCTCACAGGTGATAGGAAAAACTTTGGGCTTTTGCAAATGGCTATACATTATTTAGTAGGGAGGAACTGGCAGGAGACTTTAGCCCTGCTTTTCCAGCTTCCCAGGTTTATGGTTTTTGGAGTTTATGGGAAGAAAATAATGGAGGGGGGGAAGGGAAAGAGCATTAACCACAGCAAATGTTAACAAACTTTTCACTCATTCTTTTCTATGCATGAGAAGTAAATAGGAAAGAAAATATCTAGGGAAGGAACAGTGAAATTGATGCACACATTTTGGAGATAAAAGAAAGTAAAAAATGGTTTGCCTTTTGAAATTAAAGCCATCTGGTATACTTTTCTCTTTAAAAAAAGTCATGGACAAATGGCCTACTTGATGACCAATTATTTATATTGCACTACAGTCCTTTTGGAAAGGATTTTAGCTGAACATGTAACTTTTTTTTGGTAAACTAAGTCACAGTTCTCTTATCCTCTGTTTTGCTTAGCAGAATGTGCAATGTCTTTTTTAGCATGCGACAAAGATCTGCACTTATGAAATTAATGGCAAGTATGCTGTAGGTCTGCAGAATTAATATTGGAGACCTGCAGTATGAGTCAGTGGAAAAAAATACTCACAAGGTGTATTTTTTTAATTAAGACTGTGTTGAATACTCTGTACACAGAGTGACATCTGAGAAATTTAAAAATCTGCAGGCTAGAGCCCAACAGTAACAGTCACTTAGAGCAGTGGTGAAGGCTGACATAAAGGAAGCTTTTGAGACCTAAATCCTGGAGCTGCGTAGCCACCAAGCACGCTGCTAGCAGAAAGTACAGGAGCTGGAAGGATCCTCTGTTTTGTAACAGCTGCCAATGGCTTCCAAAGGCAATAGTCACAGCTGGCAGTCACTCAGTAGTGGGGACATCCTGAATCTGGCTTCTACTCTGGCAGGAGTGAGTTGGCTTTTTGTAGATGCAGTTATAGCCTTTCCATGTTCTTTAATAATTTTTGTATGAGGGATTCAACTAGGCCAATTTAAGACTTCATGCAGAGACAGAATAGGGACCAAATATAATGTATGGAAGTATGAAGATTAAACCCAGATTAGTATTAGCATAGATTTTAACAAGATGACCAGTAGTTTCTAGCAGCTCTCTTGCATGTTTTCCAGACCATTCTTAGTACAGTGGTTTCTGCTCTCAAAACTAGCAATGCTGGTAGGAGCTTTAGAGGTGGAAAGGGAAATTTATTATCCATTTACTCAAAAGGCTGGTGATGTAAATTTTTCCTTCGGTCTGTCACGCTAATGGGTTATAACTGTGCTTCTTCCACCTGTCTCCCTGTAATACAAATGCAATGTACTGGAGCATAAACGGTTCCGTTTATCATACTTGCTAATTAATTAGAAAGGTCTTAATGTCTTAAGAAGTGATATGGTAGGAAAGAGAGTTTACTGAGGGGGCAGGTTGTAATACACATTGAACACAGGTCATCTGGCAAGCTGGAACTTAATGATTCCTGTTGTCTCTTGTGGATTTCCTTTTCTTCCTCTCCAATCCTTTTGTCTGGGACCCCGGGGTGTGTGTGAGGGGTCTAATTTCCGTAAGTATGTGTTGTCGGAGTGTTATCTTGTGTTTAGAATAAATAATCTCGTATGCCTCCAAACAGCCTTATTAATTGGAACACAAATCTAAATTATAAACTGATAAGCAGCTTTCAAATATAATGTTTTATAACCTCTCAGAAAGAAAAATAGATTAACGTGAAAGGAGAGAACTTTTAATTCTTAATTCTGCACCTCTAATTAAGTTATATTGCAAGATTTATTTAATCCTGTTAATTTCCACCTGAATTCTCTAAGAATCTGGGGTCAGGTTTACTGCTTACTGAAGTCCCTGGAATTTTGCAATTGTCTTTGCGATCTCTTCATCAAATCCTTATTCTGTAAGTCTTGGAGACCTAACAGAGATTTATAAGTTGGTTTAAATGATTCTTATATCCTAAAATTGTTCCTTTTAATTGTAAAAAGCTACTCTGTATCTTGTACAAAGAAGTTGGTAATTGTATTTGCTGTAGTTTTATGGTTGTGCTAAGGCTATGGTGATATTAAATCGGAGAGTCTGTCAACTCTTGAAGTAAATATTATATGCAGTATTTGAGCATATAATCACATACATTAATTATGTTCATAATTTTTGCATTAATTCCCATGTACACTTATTTCTCGATGGACTGGTGGCATTTAATGGTAGAGCTTCAGGGCAGGACTGCTGTTTGGTTTTTGTTTTGTTTTGGGGTTTTTGTTTGTTTGTTTTTTTAAAGAAAACCCACCTCAGTAATATGCTTTAAGAATTCAGATTTAATTACTTTGGGTTTTTTTAATTCCAGTTTTACCACAGATTTCTGCAGAGACTACTATCGACCAATATTTCCTTAGAATGTGGCTCTTCAAACAAGGAGAATGCTCAGGAAGCCTGAAAATCTTAGTCCAAGATGTCTTTAACTGATTATTTACTTTCAAAAACCTTAAAGTTGTCTGTTTGGATTAAGCAAAATTAGAAAAACTAGGCCTCAGAATAAGTATACTGTGTGCAAAATCTGTGCTAAATCAGGACATTTGGTATGATTACTAGCAGAATTAACTAGTTAATGGTTAGCCACCATTATTTGGTTTTAAGTTATCTGGATTTTTCCTGTGTGGTTTCTTTAAAGCTGTAATTTAGAAACCAATGAAATCACTGACTCATTGATTCCTTCAGTCGAAGAACTATTCTTTAAGTATGCTTTGGGTTAGAGTTGTTGTTGACTACCTACCTACAAATCTGCTTAGTGGCTTCAAAATCCCAAAATATTAAAGAAACAGGAAAATACTTAGTTTCATTGCATCAGGTAGAGTAGACACAGGCGCCAATCCCCAAGTAAACATTCTTTGACTTCCGTGCCTTCTGAATGGAAAGACATTCCTCTTCCCTTCCACCCAAGCAGCAGATGTTTTCTTAACTCCAATTATATGTATTGTGGCACACTGTAAAAACAAAAACAAACAAAAAGCAACAACCCCCCCCCAAAAAAAAACAACAAACCCAATCAAAAAACAAAACCAAAAAACTTCATGGAATCATTTTTATTCTTTAAGTGACATTTTCATCAGCTTCATGCTCTTCATCCATTATAACATTAAAAAACAACATTAAGGCACTGGGATTCCTTAGTTTATGATAATGATACATAGGATACATATTGAGCTACTTAAAATAATTAATAGCAAAAAGAAAAAACAAAACTATTCCTCTTGATGGGACACATTCTTTTGAGGCACATTTTAATTTTAGATTTGTCAGTACCGACACTTGCCACTTGAGGGAGTGCTGCATTAGGTGCTATTTAGACACTAATTTGAGTCCATTCTCAGTAGTTTTGCATATACTGGGAGCTCATTCTAAGTGGAAAATTCGGACATCACATGAGGATATTTTGGCTACAAAGGAAACTTAAAATGAACTGTATTAAAATGTTTTGGACACTTACCCTTTGGGATGTATGTATCAAATCAAATATCAAATCAAAGTGATTAATCAAATCACTGCATGGAACTTGAGAACACCCTGCTTGCCAGATTCATGGAGAGGTGCCTACAGGTTGTGTTCTGGTACAGATTTTAATTAACAGGGTCACTCTGGGAGGTATTGCTGTGGAGAGCTGAGGCATATGCTACAGTCAAGCAACTCTTTAAAATGCTTGTGATACCGTCTCTGAATTAGTATGCAGAATGCCGGTTTCTTACGGATTTAGTGCGGCTGGGAGTAGAGGGATTTCAGACTCCTGCTTTAATCCAATCTTGTTTTACTGAATTATTTATTATTTGCAAGTGATGGGAAAGGTTGGTTCATGCTTGTAAAGAATGGCTGTGAGATGTTATAGGGCAAAGCACTTGTTTTTAAATTGAGGGCAGGAATCCAAGATGCCACACTTGCTTTCTATATATTTGATATAGAAACCCTGAGTGAATATGGAAAAATCTTCTTGATATAATTTAAAATAGACCAAAAAGTAGGATACCTTAGTATTAATAATTTGTGCTTGAATTACTGTTTTCATTATTTATTTTTACTTTTAATCAATAGTTGCTATCTTTGTTATTCTAACATAAATTTGCGTAAAATTGAAATAATCTGTTGCTGTAATCTACTAATCTATGTTGTAAACCTATGTCAGTATGTATTAGTCCTTTTCATAGAATCATAGAATGGTTTAGGTTGGAAGGGACCTTGAAGATCATCTAGTTCCACCCCCCCTGCCATGGGCAAGGACATCTCCTACTATATCAGATTGTTCAAAGCCTCATCCAGCCTGGCCTTGAACACTTCCAGGGATGGGGCCTCCATAGCTTCCCTGGGCAACCTGGGCCAGTGCCTCACTACCCTCACAGTGAAGAATTTCTTCCTGAGGTCTAATCTAAACCTACCCTCTTCTAGTTTGAAGCCATTACCCCTCATCCTATCGCTACATGCCCTTGTAAAAAGTCCCTCTCCAGCTTTCTTGTAGGCCGCTTTCAGACACTGGCAGGCTGCTATAAAGTCTCCCGGAGCCTTCTCTTCTCTGGGCTGAACAACCCCAACTCTCTCAGCCTGTCCTCATAGCAGAGGTGCTCTAATCCTCTGATCGTCTTCGTGGCCCTCCTCTGGACCCGCTCCAACAGGTCCATGTCCTTCTTATGCTGGGAGCTCCAGAGCTGGACATGGTATTCCATTTGTGTGTGCATCATTAAATTTCTGTAGCTCCTAATATTTATTTTAGAAGTTACCCTGAAGAGGCGTATTAATTATATAAGGACTGTATTTGAACAGGGGGCTTTTAGTAACAATACATGGTACTTTCCTAGACAGCTATTGTGCTGGAACACGTGAAGCATAGACAAGATGAGAAAGCTGTAAATTCTTGGTGTTTTACCAATTAAATAATAATGTGACTATACAAAATACAGATGCTACTTTTTTTTTTTTCCACATGACCTGGAAACCTTAAGATTTTCCATTATGACATCCCCAGTTAAATTGTCCAGAATGTGCAAAAATGACTGTACTAATTGTTCATGGTTTTCTAACAGGACTTAAAACCAACTTTATTCAGCCAGTGCTGGAATTACCTAGTTTTTAGAAGGAAGAATACCAAGACAAAACCCTTGTAGGATATCTGAGAGCATCTTGTCTGGGGACGTTTTGTACAATCTGGTGATCTCTAAAGGTACAAAACTTACAATTCAGAAATCTCATTAAAATGTCATTTGCCTCAGATCTGATTAGCAGCATCAAGGGCTGAGAGGGTGGGAATTAAATTCAATCTTACCTATTTCAGCATTCTAAAAAAGCTTAGGAAAGTGACTGGAGTAGAATGTTTATGCTTTATTCCAGGAAAAAAAAGTATGTATTTAGTGAGCTCACAAAGCACAGTATCTGTTCCAAAAGAGGTTTTGGTACATCTATCCTGATTAACTTACCCATGTAAATAAAGGGTAACATACTACATTCTGTGGAAGTTTGCACTCCTTTTCAGTTGTGACCACTTACTATAAAGCATATTACAATTTCAAAGCAGAGCATGTATGTTAATAATTTGGAGAAAATACTGCACTTATGAGTACAGACAGGGTCAAAGCAATAGCTGAAAAAAAATCCATTTTGCTAGTACTTTTGTTAATACCTGACTCCTGATCATTTTGTTGGAAGAAAGAATGAACTATCAATAGCTGTCCAGCATTTATGAGCCACTCAAGGTACAGTAAATCTGCTGTATCTGTTCCTCAGTCATCTCTTTTTCAGACTGATGCGTTTACATAGTTCTCTTGCGTATAAACCCTTTCACACCTCTGAATATCCATACAGTCCTTTTCTAAAACTCAATTTCAAGATCTACTGTAGCCTTTCTCAGAGAAGGGAAGCGAGTGATGCGGAAACCCCAATTACAAGGAGCATTCATATAGATGAACTGTCAGTTTACACAGTAATGTTCTCTATACATTTCCTACCATGTAACTTTGTTTTTCTGACTGCTGTTGCAGTCTGCACTGAACTGATGCTTTAACAAAGCTATTCCTCCTAATATTCAGATCTTGCTTCTGAATAGTAATGGCCAATTCAGACCCTATCATTCTGTCCTCAACGTTAATACACCTGTCTGTGTACCTAGGTTTGCATTTGTCTGTCTGAATTTTACCTGTCATCAAAACAAAGTCTTCTAAGGCTCTTGTAAAGCCCTTCTGGTGGCCCTTGTGTTAAGTATCTGAGATATCATTGCCAGCAAACTTTCTTGCTTTCTTGGTCTTCAGGTTGCCATATCAATCTGCAAAATGGTACCGAGTTTTGCAAAATTCACTGGTGACTTGCCTCCCTCCACCACGAGACCCCTTATTAGCGAGGCCCTGATCTTTCTTTCCTGTATTCTAATCAATGGTACATTTGTGCAAGACCATTTCCTCTTACCCTGCATTTTTTTTTTTTTTTTAAGTGTCCTTAAAACTTTTGGTGAGGAACCTCTTGACAGATTTTGGGAAGTCTAGTATTCTGTATCAGTGACATTTCCCGTAATCACAGGGGCGTCAACCTTTTCTGGTAATACAGAACTTTTTCATTAGGTATTAACAATTGTCCTTATTGAACAACTCTTTAAGGATTCCTAGATAATTGATGATGTAACGAGAGAGAGGGAGGCTGCTGTTTTTATTAATAACATAATCCTGCAGACTGTTCAAGACTTGGTTTCTTTTAGTCTTTAACCAGATTGAATAATCTCTGTGACTTCCTTTTATCTTTAGTGCTGTGATGAAGTCTCAGTTCATCTGAATGACCATTATATCCTACGGAAAAGAAATCTATTATGTGTATTGTGAACAACAGTAGAGGCAGGTTTTCTGTTTGGAGAATGTCAATTTGTGTTGCATTTATAATAATTTGTTGTATAATAATTATCTTGTAAAATGCAACGTGTATCTTCAAAGTGATTATAAAAAAATAAATAAATCAGTAGCTAATTAGAAAGTGTTCATTACTAACAAAATAGTGTTCTTATGAAACAAATACAGGGTAAAGCAAAAAATGAAAGTCATGCATCCATAAGTGAATCATGGAATACACCCACTGACTACGTTCCACAGAAATGCATATGCTAGACTTCTGCATTTTGCAGCTTAGAACAGCAGGAATATGTACTATGAACAAAAATGCTAAGTAGCTGTATTACAGTATGGACAGTATTATTTAATCTTAAGAGCTTGAAGGTGTCTGTGTAATCAAAATGTGCAAACTCTTCTCTCATGGCAGATGAAGGCAGAACAGTAGCTTTCAACAAAACAATAGAATGTTCTTACCATAATAAAAAGGTACTTTAATTTTCTTTAGATTCATTTTTTTCCATTAGATTAATATTTATGTCACAGAAATCTACTTTTAAAAAATAGAAACAGCTGATACATATAGGATGTTTGCATTTTGGCATAGGGACTTAGAGTATGAAGCATCTCATATAATATTGAATACTGTTGAAATACTGGTCTTCATTGAGCAAATGATGTTTTGAATTCCAGGAAATGACCTTATAAAAATGGAAGTAAGAAAAGGAAATTAGCCTATGTTAGAAACTCTCTGGGAGGGAAAATGGAGAAAACAAAGTCAGTGCAAACAAAGGGGAACAACAGAGGCTGAATCAGAGAAAGGAGGGGATTTTCACAGAGAATGAGGAATGTAGGGATTGTGGGTGAAAGGTGCCTGACAGTTTTTCAGGTCTAGAAATGCCCAGTTAATCTTTCCAGAAGCTCAATAGTCTCTTCCAATTGTACCAGTTAATTAAAAATCCCACGCAAACCCAAACCCCCTATTTGCACAAACTGTGTCTTGCTGCTGTGGTAATCTACTACAGAGAAATCCAGCATACTTTTAACATAGACTATGTTTCAAGTGTGATTGGACTTGAATGTTACAGAATTCTGCAGCCAGCTGCTCGAAAGCCCCCAACTTGCTGTTTGTCTGTGTTTTTAACCCCATTCCCACCAGCTCCTCTGACTGTTCTTCTGGAATGCCATTAAACTGTATTTCCAAAGGGGCTGTTAGTATTTATGGATTCTCTCCTTTTAGCAGGAAATGGTGGTGGTCACCAACAAAAATAATGAGCCAGAAAGAAAATGGAACTCTCCATCAATACGGATGCTTTCATGCTAATGTGGGATTGATGTTACAAGAGGAGGGAGGTAAGGTATGATCTGTTTTGGAGTATCTGGAGTGCCTGGGAGTACATCAACCCAGATAGCTCCCAGCAAGGTATCTTTCCCGTGCAACAAATCATTTATGGCCATAGAGTATACTTTTACTTCAGGAATGCTCTGGTCTTCCTGCTTGTGCTCAAACCCAGGACCTCCTGCAAATGGTGCAGACACCGTGACACCACCTCAAGGTCCTGGTGTTGCAAGGGAGTACCTGGGACAGGTTGACTGACCTCTTCCTGGTGACACGAGTCCTTGGAAAGGAAGGGTGTAGCAGTGACCACCCTGTTCACAATGGCCAAGCAGCTAAAGCCATCAGCCTTCTCAGGGGACGTACATCCACGCTTTAGTACTCTTTTTCCATGAACTTGGTGTGCCTGGGGCTGTGGCACTGGTGCAGTGGTCGCACCTAGGCTGTCTTGCAGAGCGCAGGCTGAAGTTAAGTCTGAAAGTCTCTTCTGCCCTGCAGTGAAATGTGATAAATTCTGGTTTTCTCATGCATTGCGATGTAGTGTATACAAGGTATGCTTATTTGTTATGGAGAATGATGACTTGCTCAATTTGCAGTACACGAACAGCTCCCATTGTGCCCTTCAAGTGTTCTAAGTGGGTCATGACACATGCAGGGCATTTACCTGGCATACCTTATGCCTCCATCATGTGCAGTAATAACATGTTTTTCTCACATGTGCAAATACTTGTGTGTTTGTAACATCTGGCAACTCGGGCGGTAAACACGGGCGGGGAGCGCGGGGCGGGCCCCCCTCGCAGACCTGAGGAGGGCCGACAAGCCGAAACTGAACTCAGCTCTGACACCTCCCGGCGCTGCGGCTTTCCCCTCCCATGCCGAGTACGCAGGCCCGGCCGCCAGGGGCCTGCCCTACGCCCGGGAGCGGGGAACCCTCCGACGCTGCAGCGGCCGCGAAGGTTTCGCCTCTCGCCGCCTGTGAGGCCCGACTGCGCCGCTCCGTTCCCGTGCGGCCGGGAGCCCCCTCCCCTTGTCTCGCTTCTCCTCGGCTCGCCCCGTCCCCGGCGCGCCCTCCCGGCTATTCTCCCAGTGCTCTGCGGCGGAGGAGCGGCGGCGGCTCCGTGCTTCTGCTGGCCGCTCGCCCGGCGCCGCCTGCGTGGGGCCGCCGCCATTTTGCGAGGAGAGGCGGCGGCGGGGCCGGCGGACGGTGGGTAGCCCTACGTGAGGCGACGTCCCTCCGCCGCCAGCGAGGAGGAGGAGGAGGGGGTGGGAGCCGGGGGCCGAGGCCGGGCTCCGCCTCGCAGCAGTGGAGCGGGGGCGCGGGCAGGGCGGCGAGGGAGGCTAGCGGATAGAAAGGGCTCCGCGCCGTCTTGGTCTCCCGTGGGGTGTGGAGCTGCTGCAGGCAGCGGGAAGAGGCCGCCGTGCTGCCCGGCAGCCCCGCGGGCGGGGGGCGTCTCCGCGGGGCG
>VYXH01006609.1:309078-320458 GCA_013397275.1 Burhinus bistriatus
AGCCCCGCGGGCGGGGGGCTTCTCAGCGGGGTCACCGCTGGCGGCAGGACGGGACCCTCCCGAGGAGCCCGTTGGGGTTATAGTGCTTTTCGTCAGCCTGGCACTCTTCGTGAGCACGGTTTGCTCCCCTCACCTGAAAGGCTACCGGGCTTGTAAATAGGTTTGTGGTGGGAAGTTCTCATTAGGTGCGAAAAATTAAGCGGCGAGATCTGACTTCTGATCCAACAGCGAGGGGGGGGGAGAGCAGCCTCCATCCATCCAGGCTCCTCGGGCCTGCCCGTGTTCTGCCCGCGGGTTTCAGTCAGCAGAGCTCATTTGACCGGGGAGCTTCCTGCCGGCGCTTCCTCCCTCTGAATCGCTTTGAGGCACGCAGAAGAGAAGCTGTCTGTAAACACAGAGGTAGCTTTGTGTATTTTTAGAAAGCTGATGTAAATAGAAGTTGGCAGAGACAGGTATGCGCAGTACGATTAATTCAGAATAAAATTACGGTATTTTGTGTATTTTGTTTACCGATTGCACCGTAGCAAATGATTGGTGAGAACATCTGACGCTTTCAGAGTCAACTGCTGAAAGTTTCAGAGCATAAAAGTTACAGTTACTCATGGGCACTTAGCTTGGCTTCCTTGTATTACAGTAGAGACTTGGCAAATTGATCATGTAGGTCTTTGCTCTTTGACACCCTGAACAAACAGAGCTGGACTCTAAACAGATCTACAAAGCTTACAGCCTTTTTGAATTTGCGTGGACTTTGAAAAGGACAACAAAAGGAGTGGTCTTGGGTGGCTCCTGTACTAAATTTCACATCCTTTTCAAAATTGACGGTTTTGTTTGTTTTCTTAGCTTGGAACAATGCGTGTTTTGCTTCTATATCTCATCTTAGAAACAACTAAATTTTCCACGGATTTAAATATTACTGACTCTCAAAATGGGTACATTTCCCAACAAATCGTGAAAATCTAAGTTTTTGTTCAACTGTAAATGTCTAATACTGAAAACTAACTGTAGGTGGATCTCTCTCTATTGTTCCATGCTTGCACTGTTATTTTTAAGTCTTGCTTTGCATCGCATCAACGTTGTTAAGACCAAGATCACTTTTAAACAAGGCAGTTTCTAGATGTTTTCAGGGATTGAAAGTTGGTTTCTAGGTTTGCAAATATGTTTTCTAGACTTACATTTTAGTGTCACCACACAACGAAATTAATCTTTCTCAATGGCAGTAGTATCTAACAACTGTAACAATTTTCTTTCTAGTGTACTGAAGCATGTTTTTACCAAGATCTGTTAAAGTCAAGAGGACTGCTGATGACGACAATAGTTGTACAGCTAAGAAAAATAAATTGTCTTCTGCAGGATCTTTGCTAGAGGAGACCACCAAGTTCCAAGACTGTAAGTCAGTTAGAACAGAAACTTCTGCCTCAGGATGCAATTTGAATGAAGTTGTACAAGAATACACAGAATCTGTAGCTGGAGATCTTGGTGTTGCTAATACAACTTTGGGAAAGGACAACCAAAATACTGATGAAGATAGCTCTTCAGAAGAACCCATAAAATCCTTCAGCAAATCCCAGCGTTGGGCAGAACCTGGAGAACCTGTATGTGTTGTGTGTGGTCGCTATGGAGAGTATATCTGCGATAAAACAGATGAAGATGTTTGTAGCTTGGAATGTAAAGCCAAACACCTTCTACAATCTCAAGAAAAGGAAAAAAAGCTAAAATCTGATCAACTCACAAAAGCAGAGCCTCAAGCAGAAACTCACCTGCTTAATACACCTTATTTCTACAAAGATCATTCCTTTATTTTAGGTTTGCGAGATGAGCAGATTGAGAACCTTAAACTGCAGCTAGGTATTGCTGTCCAGGGCCAGCAAATTCCAAGACCTATAGTAGAGTTTGAACACTGTGGTTTTCCTGAAACTTTAAACCATAATTTAAAGAATTCTGGCTATGAAGTCCCAACTCCCATCCAAATGCAAATGATCCCTGTTGGACTGTTAGGGAGGGATATTTTGGCTAGCGCAGACACAGGCTCTGGAAAAACAGCAGCCTTCCTACTCCCTGTTATTGTGAAGGTTTTGAAAGAGGTAATGAAACTTTGTGTATTTAGAGAAAGTGGTTTGCAACTTTGTCTCTTGGATTCCCACTGTAACAGAGAATGTAATTGCAGTGTTTTTTATTGACATTCAGTGATTTATTTTACTTTTGATTGATGGAGCATTGGTTCTTGGAGGGGGAGAGATGCTGATTATTTTTAATAACTGAATGGTTTTTGTCTTTGGTCAGGAGATAAAGCAACTCTTAATATTACCTAGTATACAGTTTCTCCTTGTTAAGAAAAGTAGCTAAATTCTGTGGTAAACTTCCTAAATTACTTAAAATAGAAAGTGAAAATAACTCCAGGCACTCTGCAAGTAATTGTTCCCATATCTTGATATATCAGATGGCTGAGAGAGATTTTTTGGCAGTTGCATAATTTCAGAGAGGAATTTCTGTTGGAATATGTTCAGCTGACCATCAAATAACTACAGGAATTTGGGGTTATATAATTTCGAAATCCTCTAGTTATACCACCTGCCCTTTGATAGTGTGGGAAAAAGCAATTAGGAAAACTTTTGCTTTGTAAGGACATGAATATATGATGAGAATGGCAAATAGTACGCTGTACCTTGTGTGAGGTTCAGCATTGCTTTTTTGCTTTAGTGGTTTTATTGAAAAAGAGGTGCATAAGACTATATTTGAAAATTCTGGACCTGATTCTAATTGATGTTTTGGACTGTTTAAGTGCCTTTATATATAATTTCTTTCAAATGAATAATTTAAAGGTTATTTAAGTAACTCTTTTTATCTCCAAAATACTATAACATTAGTTTTAAGAATGGAAGCATTATGGGACCATTTAAGAAGAGGAGTGTTATATTCCAGTACCTCCTCTGTCTGATTATTAAAGTCTGCAAGGCAGTTATATGCTTATAATAATGTGCACATAATTGGAGCCTTGATGAATAGTACTCAATTTCTCTACGCGATCTTTCTAATTCTTCATACTCAGGGTACTTTACAAGTTAATGTGTATGTCAAGAAATAATTTTATTTTGTTTCTTAAAATAATTTTAATTTTTAATATAAAAGATGAGATTTTAGGAGCATAAGGGTAATCTAGTTATGAAATATTTGACAGTTCTGGCTTCTCTGCAGATACCTTTTTTGTGGTGGTAAGTTGTTCAGTTAAACAGTCTTGCCCAGTTGAAAACAACTCAAAAAGCCCTTCTTGGTGGGAGTATTTAGGTATGTAGTTCCTTTGATGATGAAAGGAACAACCACCTACTGGTGGTCACTTGGAAATATTCCAGTTGAAGACCAGAAATAAACACATACTATCCAGAAAACTGTTAAGTGAATTTGTGATTGTAGTGTCAGTATGTGAGAGGTTTGTTTATTTGCTGAAGAGGTGATCAGTATTACGGAAATAATGAGTCTTGGAGCTAGACCGTTATTCTGCCTGCCCCCCACTGCATTTTACTTTATGTACTTTTTACTTTGTTAGTATGCATTAACTGGAGATAGGAATCTATATTAATCTGAGAGGAATTACTACCTGTAATTTTGTGTTTTCTGGGTTGCAGAAGTATCAGTGAGGTGATAATTTGGTTGAAGATCCTTATATAAGGAACAAAAAAATAATGTAAGACTGTACCAGTTTAATGATTCATCTCTACCTGGCTGACTAATAGTGGGTCAGAGGGGTTATTGATTTTGTTTTTAAATTTCAGAGATGTTTGTTTTTGCTGTATAAAGTTCCTATCGCTGCTTATCTTCTCTGGCTAATACTTAATGTTTTTACTTAGTGGTGTGCAAGACTGTAAAGGGAAATAGTCTGTTCCTGTAATATCAAGGCTTCTAAAAACTTCTTTTTGTGATCTCTAGATTCAACTAGCATCCTGTGTTTTAAGTAAATGTGGAATTTATTTTGAAATTCTGTTACAGATTCAGTGCGATAACTAAAATAGAAACAAGCAATCTTTACAAATGACTACTAGCTTTCTGGGCCTTTTTTGGTTGTCAGGAAGCTATTCTAACAGTGCACTTACACATGCATTAATTTTTTGTTTTCAAAAGTTGAGTAATTGAGGGATAGACTTCGTTGGCCTGCATTTTTAAAGGTATAATCCCTTTCTACCTTCTGTCTTCAGATAAAAAGGATATTAGCAGTCTAATTGTATCCACAGTAGCTGCACTGTATGCATTAGAATTTAGTATTAGGAAGTTTAGTTTCCCAAAAAGCTTTCTGTCTTAGATAGAAAGTTTTTTATCTAAATAATAAAGCAGTTCCATGTTCAACAGATTTCTTCCCCTCTTTCTAGACAGAAACTCCATGTGCCCTTATTTTGGCACCAACAAGGGAGTTAGCAATTCAGATAGAGAGACAAGCTAAAGAACTGATGGCTGGATTACCAAACATGAGAACGGTTCTCCTGGTAGGAGGTTTACCGCTGCCACCACAGCTTCACCGTCTCAAGCAAAGTGTTAAGGTAAGGACTATAGCGTGGAAGGATCCTGTGGAGAGTTATGTTTTCATGACATTCACAGGAAAGAAAAAAGTTACTGTTTACATGTATGGACACAAAAAGATGTGTTTTTCCTAAGTCTAAACCACTAAAATAATTGTTAGCTCTTGAAAATTTTACAGTAATACTTTTATTTTATTTTTTTTTAACATCTGGTTAAACATATAATAGCTTTTTTTTGGTTTTGAAAAAGTTTCATGCATGATATTGCTGCTTTCAAAGACTGAACTATGCCATTTTATTAGACAAGGAGTTGTAATTTACAGCAAAAATAGTTTGTTTTTAATGCAGATTACATTGCTTGTATTTAGACACTTCCATTAGAGTGGAAGGTCCATTTCCTTTTGAGGCTTCATAATTTATTAAGTTATCTATAAAAGTTTTAAGACTTATTTGAACATAAGTAACTTCACTAGTTAGTGCCCTTCTCACCTATGGGTTGTAACTTTACAGTTTCTCTAGGACAGTCATCTGTCCTTTCATGGAATTTCTAACTCCTGTGGTTTTTTTGTTGATTGTTTTGTTTTGTTTTTGTTTTTGTGTGTGTTTTTTTTTTGTTTTGTTTTGTTTTTTGTTAGGTTATAATAGCAACGCCTGGAAGACTGCTTGAGATTTTAAAGCAAAGTTCTGTTCAACTGCGTGGCATAAAAATTGTGGTGGTGGATGAAGTAAGTTTTTAGTTATCAGGGGTGTATTGCCTACACAGAGGTCTTTGAAGAGCCAGTGTGGGTGCCTAGTCAAGCTGATTAAACATACAGAGTGTTCATTATAAAGATAAAATGTATTTCTTAAGAGAAAAATTAATTTTTTAACACAATTTGAAATGTGTTTGTACAATGCATATTCTATTGGCTATGAGAGACTTAGATACCTGACAGGGTAATAATGCTAGACCAGTGTGAACCATCTGTTTTTCATTTTCTCACTTAGCTTTTATTCTGACTGAAAATACTCCTGCATTTGGATTAATACATGTCAATCATACACATTATAGTTCTTCTGTCAGTTCAAGTTCAGGATTCTGCTGTTTATGGAAAAACCTGGTATGAGTCTAATATTTTTTGCGTAGGTGGATACCATGTTAAAAATGGGTTTCCAGCAGCAAGTGTTGGATATTTTGGAAGACATCTCTCATGATCATCAAACCATACTGGTGTCAGCTACGATTCCAGTGGGCATTGAACACTTAGCAAATCAGCTTCTGCATAATTTTGTAAGAATAACAATTGGAGAAAAGAATCTGCCATGTTCCAATGTTCGCCAAATTATCTTGTGGATAGAAGAACCATCTAAAAAGAAAAAGCTCTTTGAAATACTCAATGTAAGTGTAATATTTTTCTCATAAGAACAAGTTATAAAATCGTTCATGTCTTTACACATCTCTGTCAGGTTCTCCTCTTTAATTCTAATCTGTATGTAGTGAAGGGGTGGAGTGAGGTTAAGCATATAACTGCATAACTGCATTAGCTAGTTCAGTAGTTCTGCAATGTAGGAGCTTTAATGGCAACTACAGGGCTTACTCCATCCCTGTCACTCACACCTTCTTCTGTGCAGCAGCAAACTAGATTCCTGTGCTAGGATCCAAGTTAAAAATTACAATTTTGATAATTTTTTTGTAATTTGCAGTGTGGCATCCCAAAGATTTGTACTGGTTATCTGTGAGTGGTAAAGGAACAGAACTTTAATCTTAAAACTGTCATAGCTGCTTTATGGCCTGGGAGTGGTTTGTCATCTTAAAAGCCACTAAAGCAACCAGTGGGAAAGCTAATTTAGTTCTTTCTTGAATTTTCTTTATATGAATCATAACATATATCTTTTATGAGTACTTTGGGGGGGGAATTTTGGAGTCTTGGCCGAGGTAATCCAAGAAGTAAGTAAGAATCTTTAACTGAACCTCAGAAGTTAAAGAAATTCAGAATTATTATGTAACATTTAAAGAAATGCAAAAGAAAGCTTCTGACTTCTAAAAAATGCATGTATTGATATAAACTTGGGTTCTGAGTCTACAAATCTTTATATGTTTGTGATGTACAGATTGGTATAGCTGCATGGCTGGTACCTTGTTCCTTCTTATCTCGAGCCTGAGAACACTTATTCAGCTGAAAGCGTTGTTAATTTTAAAAGATAATGAGCAGAAGAAATCAAATCCAAGTTGCTGATGACGAGCAGCAAACTGTTGTAATACCTTCTTACATAAACTGTATAATTTTACAGGATAAGAAACTCTTCAAGCCTCCAGTGTTGGTATTTGTGGACTGTAAGCTAGGAGCGGATCTGTTGAGTGATGCTGTTCATAAAATTACAGGATTGCAATGTACAGCTATGCATTCTGAAAAGTCTCAGGTGGAAAGAACAGATATATTACAGGTTTGTGCCTCCTAAAGTTATTTGATAGATTTAAAATGGCCAATTTTTTTTAAAGATGGCTTAACTTGAATGAGTTGGGTCATAATTTACTGCTTCTCTGCAGTAAAACCTGGAGTATTCACCGGGAAGAGGAGAGACATACGGGGTCAAGCAAAACTGTAGATAATAATACCATTTTAAATGCAGATAAATACTGGCGACTATTTCCTAGGTTATTTGCTTTGACATGGGAATTTAAATTTGCATTTAACTTTAATTGATGATTTTTTTTTACTGGAATTGTGGTTTTGATCTCTCTTTAATTAGCTCTGTGAATTATATTCCTATTTAAATCAAGAATACAGGGGGGCCATTCTCTCTTCTGCAATAGAATAATCCCACTGGGTGGGTTCTTATACTGCATAAAAACCCCTAGGCTATGCTTTGGTTTGTTCAAAATACAAATAAGGAAAAAGAATTAATTTTTGTTTATTCTTCCCTTGCCAGGGATTACTTCAAGAGAAGTATGAAGTTATAGTAAGTACTGGAGTCCTTGGACGAGGGCTTGACCTTGTCAATGTTAAACTGGTAGTAAATTTTGATATGCCTTCAAGTATGGATGAATATGTACATCAGGTAAAGAAATAATTTGCTAAAGCATTTTTTGAAAAGTATACTGAAATATGACATCCACCTATGGAAATTAAAATTTAAATGTAAACATAAAGATTATTTTCCTCTTCAGAATGTTGTTTTTATAGGAAAGAAAGGTAGGTGCTGAATATCTCTTCCATAAGTCTCTTATGTAAATTACTAAAACCTAGATATCAGTTATGTTTGCAGTATTATTCTTGCTGTTTTGTACTCTCTTGTATCATTTTGTGTCTATAAGAAAGCAAAGGTTACCATGTTTTTACTATCTGTGTGAAGAAAGGCCAAATACCCCTCTTTCTGCTGCAGCTCATTTGCAGTGTGGGACATGTATGTAATACAATCAAGAAACCAGTCATGAACTTTCTTTTATTCCCTCTTCCTACTCCCGTATCTCCTCTGATTTTTTTAAATTTTTTTATTTTTCTTGAGGATTTCTGGGGTTAAAAAAGATGGTGTGTGTGTGTTGCACGTGTGTATGTATTTATATATACGTACACACACCCCAACCCTAGTTTGGCTAGCAGATCAAGAGAACTAATAATTAGCCTCTTCTTGGCACTTACAAAGCCACAGTACTCTACTACTGTGTCCAGTTTTGAGACCATCATTACAAGAAAAGCCAACAAAAGTCAGGGAGCTGGCACACATGACACGTGAAGAGAGGCAAAGGGAACTGGGCTTGTTTGGTCTGGAGTAGAGATTTAATTGTAGTCTTCTATTTGGTAATGGGAGGTTACAGAGGAGACAGAGCCAGACTCTTCTTGGAGATGTACAATGAAAGGACGAAAGCCAATGGTCACAACTTGCTGCAAGGAGAATTCTGGCCTGATAACAGGGAAAAATGTTTTTCACGGCAAGAGTAGTCAGGCAGTGGAAGAGGTTGCCCAGAGAGGTGTTGGGGCCTTTGTGCTTGGAAACACTCGAAACTCCTTAGGACAAGGCCCTGGGCAAAATGATGTAACTTTGAAGTTAGCTCTGCTCTGAATCAGTGGGAAGGAGCTCTGGAAGTCAACCATTCTCATGAACTCCTGAAGTATTCTGTATTACTAACTGCAGTACACCTCTCTGTTTTTTAATTATCTTTCTGCTAAACTTTCAAGCAAGTAGTAAATAAATAAAAATGGTCTTTCCTAGCATCAAAACTATACCAATATTAACATACTATCTCTTCCTAAATAGAAACTCTTTGTAGATTCTTTTCTAATTTGTTCAAGCAGTTTGGAAAATATTGAGAAATAATTTTATGTTACTAGAACATTGCAAGTAAAGGGCTTTTTTATAGTCATGCTTGTACATGTCATAAATGATGCAAGATACATGTATATGGCATTGCTATAATAAACTTTTTTTAAAACATTTTGTTTGGACCAGATTTACTGGAAGCCTTTGCTATATCATGTATCTCAGTATCAATATTGGACTTCTGGTATGTCCCATAAGTCAGTAGTAATTTTAGATGCATTTAAGCTAAAGCTTCATACCTGCATATCCAGAATCCAGGAAGTTTATTAAAACTTTGTGCTTAGAGGATGAGAAAAGAGATTTGGCCCAGTCACTTAGGTTAGTTGCTGTTTTATAACAGAAAATAAACTTTAAGGATATCTGAAGGATTTCTATTTCATATTGATAACTTAAAAAGAGTTTTTGCTTTTTCAGGTTGGAAGAGCAGGGAGGTTGGGTCACAGTGGAACTGCAATTACTTTTATCAATAACAACAGCAAGAAGCTTTTTTGGGATGTTGTGAAGAGAGTAAAACCAACAGGCACTATTCTTCCCCCACAGCTGCTTAATTCCCCGTACCTTCATGACCAAAAGAGAAGGGAACAACAGAGACTTAAACAATTACAGAATAGCCTTGTAACAGGAGATAATATTATGGACATCATTAGAAAACATGACAAAAATCATTCTCAGAGGTAATAAAGATATATTTATAGTTGTCATGTAATTATAATGAAAGTGTGATTAAAAATAAACATGGAATTATGATGCCTTGTATATTGCCTTTTTAAAATAAGTTTGTATGTTCAGCTTTTTAAGGAGTCTCATTTTTATCTCATCTTTATTTTGAAATACAGACTGTTGTGTGTTTGAATTACAGTAGTGCCTAGTAAAAATACTTTATGTAACCCTTTTCCAAAACCAGTAGTCTTGGGTCTTGCTTGCAACATAAACTGAGAAGATACTCTATTTTTTTTTTTTTAATATTTCTGAATAATCATTTCAGACTTCTTGTGAAACACACTCTTCTGGTAATTTTTACGTCATTTTATTGAGGTTAGATCTTTGCAAAGGAACACCTTACCCCCACTTCCCCCCTGCCCTGGAAAAAAAAAAAAAAAAAAAAAATGGTGAAGTCTCTGGGCTGAATACTTTAATTTTGAAGCCTCCAGTAGCTTGAAATTTCTCCAAACCTATTAAAACCCGAAACCAAAATAAACATTTTGTCCTCCCTTCATGGAAGCATAAAGAATGTCTTAAATCAANAAAAATTGGTGACAAATTGGTCTCTGAAAACAAGCCTCAGTCTCTTCCTGTTAGTTTACATAAAAGCTTCCATGGGGGACATTTCCATGAATCCTCAGTATGTTCTCTGGGGTTTTTTTGTGAACATACATGCAAGTTTTCTTTGTGAACAATACTGCTTTATGGCCTGTGGACCAGTTAAAAGTCCTGCTCAAGCACTTTGCAGTAGCGGAAATACTAGTATTAATATAACTTCATTGTAGAGAAATAGGATAAACCATGTAAGTTAAATAAGAAATTTGTGTTCTTATTTAATGAAGCATTATAGTTAATGTACTTATTTACTACTCATTTAAGTACAACTTGCCACGCTCTGACACCAGGTGCTGTTTCATTTTTTTCAGGAAATGAGACCAAGGTGTACAGCTTACCATCCAGTGTCTGAGATAGGTCATAATCAAAACTTCCCTTCCTACTCCCCCCCAACTGAGGCATGAGAAATTAGTTTAATCAGACCTTTCATGCTGCTGTGATGCATCGTCCCTTTTTGGCAGACTGAGATGTCCCAGGTCATGTCATGTGTCCCTTGTGCACTGTATGTCTACTCTTTGGCCAAAGGACAGCAATATGATAGACTGACTTTGTTTGGTAGCAAACTAATTTTTAAAAGCTTAGTAGCTGATTATTTTTTGTTCCCCAACTAGAAACAAAAAGAGTAGGTCTTACCTGCTGCGAGACAGATGACGTAAGTGTGGCACTGGTGCCAGGGGTTCTTTAGCAATAACAGATTTACATAGTTATTAATGACAAACTTTTACTATGAATTCTGATCATCTGAAATAGATATTTATTATGATTTCTAGTATTTTCTATGCACTCTTGCTACTTCTTTAATACAATCTCGCATGGGGAAAACCCCAAGTTTTTAACTCACCGCCGCCACCATCTCCCCCCTCGCTTTGTCTTTTGTCTCCCTCTGCTGGTTTTTAAGCTTTTTCATATTAACTCAGTTGCACAGTATTTATAAATGCCAAATCGTTTATAAAGCGCATCTCTCCTTCAGGGAGAGACCAACATTTATTTCTTGCGGAGATTTCACGAAGTGGTACTCGATAATCTTTCTCCTCCTTCAATCCTTAAATTTTCCGACGATCCCGTTTTTTTCCTGACGGGTGAGTCGGTAAACGCTGCGTTCTCGGCGCCTGTGCCCCGCGCTGCGGAGTGGCTCCGTTAACAGGCCAGCGGGCGGAGCGGGGCCGGGCATTTGAGGGGTCACCGACCGCGCCGGGCTTCTTGCCCGCCAGCCGCAGGGCCTCCCCGGAGGGAAGGAAACGCTTCCGACAGGACAGCCG